>JAIXND010000001.1:1136715-1257695 GCA_023646645.1 Varanus salvator macromaculatus | reverse complement strand
AAAAAAAAAAAAAACCCACAGAAATATATGCAAATTTAATGACTGGGAAGTAAATGGATGGCGGTTCAAAAAGTTTGGGAACCACAATAATTGCAGCAGTAAGTGCTTTAAAATTAGCTGGAAAATTGGTGGGAGAGTTAACATCATCCATTTTAGAGTAGCTGAAGACTCTGGAAAGTGAGCATGGAGAACTGTCAGTTCAATACTTAATATTAAGAAGATTACATTACTAAGTGGATGATATTGCCTCATTCTCTTTGCCACATTTCTCTGTTGCTAGCACTTTTCAACTGTGAACCAGGCTATTTGTTCCTGGCAACTATGCACACATTAGCTTATGTGCAGTCTCTCCTTGTAGCAAGTTCCATACGCTACAATCTTATTGACAGCAGAAACCTACAACAGATCATGGGGAACCAGAGCTCTCAGTCCTGGGCCCAGTACTCTTCAACATCTTTATTAATGATTTGGGTGAGGAGGTACAGAGAATGCTGATCAAATTAGCAAGAGGATGCAAAATTGGGTGGGACAGCTAATACCCTGAAAGACAGAAACAAAATTCAAAGGGACCTTAATAGGTTGGAGTGTTGGGATGAAAGCAACAGAATGGCAGTCAATAGGAACAAATGCCAAATTCCAAACCTAGAAAAAGGGAATCAAATGCACAGTTCAAAGAGGATGTAGACAAGCTAGAGGTGGTTCAGAAGGCTACTAAAGGGACAGATTGAAAGTACTAGGAATGTATATCCTGGAGAAGAGAAGAATGAAGCGAGAAAAGATAGAATTTTTCAAATACTGAAAAGGCTGTCACAGAGGAGGGCCAGGATCTCTTCCCAATCTTCCCAGAGTGTCAGATATGGAATAATGGACTCAAATTACAGGAAGCCAGATTCTTTATTTAAGTTATTTATTTATTTAGAATTTTTGTATGCCGTCCCATGGCTTGTAGCCTTGGGACGGCTCACATAACATAAATAAACATAATACATAGTAAAATAATACAATTAAAAACCCAGAATCACCCTGGCTGCAAAATTAAAAGCTATAGATATTATTAAGAGTTGTTAAAATATTGTTTAAATAAAAAGGTCTTAGACTGGTGCCGAAAAACAAATAACGACGGCTGGATATCAGAAAAAACTTCCTGATGGTTAGAGCAATATGGCAATGGAACTAACTGCCTTGGAAGGTTCTAGGCTCTCTCACACTAGAAGCATTCATGAAGCAGCGGGACAGCCATCTGTGTGGGATGATTTAAGTTGGAGTCCTGCATTGAGCAGTGGGTTGGACTTGATGGTCTTCCAATTCTATTATTCTATGAATGTATGCTGGACTAAATATGGAACAAATGGACGAACAAGTAAGCCAAGCTCACTGACATGTTCCTGAGTTCATCAAGGCTCTGACAATTCCATTTGGCAATTTGATGCAGATCTGGGGGAGTTTCACTTTGTACAGTAACTAGTAACCTCGGCAGACCAATTGCAGAATGAATGCCAAAGGACAACAAGTTCTACTGCAAAGGTGCCTATGATATGTGCTGGAGCTGGCACAAGGCAACAAGCCCTGAGGGGTACAATCGGCCATCAGGAGTATTGTAGATTGTTTAATGAACTACCAACTCATGTGGTTTATTATAAGGGTGGCTTAGCATGACAAGTAAACAAGCCTATTGTCTTTCCTTTTCCTCTTTTTTGCTATAACTAGCCCAACTTCAAAAATTGATTCACAAAATAAAAAAGGAAATTAGGGTAATCACTGAAATATCAATATTGGGTAGGGTTAGGGTAAGGGTTAGGGTTAGGCTAGTCTGTCTAATTTGTTTGTATCTTGTCAAGTCTCTAAAACAACTGTTTTCATACAGTGTTTGAAGGTATGCAAGGGGACCTCAGAAGCTTATCCTATTTGAGAAAATGAGTAACGGTGGATGAGCTACTCTCCAAGAGAACTGTTCCTACCACCATCAGTCTTCCCTGCAATGTACAGCCACATGGAAGCATGTGTGTTTTTTTATTATTAGGCCTACAACTAATAAGCACACTGTGTGTGAAGGGCTTGTGACCAAAGTGTTCAAAAAACATAGAACATAGTACACAGAATCTCCTCAGACAAAGGAGTAAGTATTCCCTTTTTCCCCTTTCAGTGTCAGGTGAAAACCCTTTTATTTTCCAGGCATTTTAATGGTTAAAACTGTACTTTCAATAGGGTTTTATTAGATGCCACTGCTGTATCTGTGTACTAATTTGACAAGTTGTTTTAGGCCTGTTTTTATTATTGTTGGCTATTGGTTGTTGTCACTGTTTTTATTGTGATGTTATTTTTATCTTTGCTTACATGTTTTAACTCTGTAAACTGCCCAGGGAGCCTTTCTGACTAGGGGACAGAATATAAGCATAATAAATACATAAATAAAATATGCTCCCTAGAATTGTGCTTTGAACATCTGAATAACAAAGAATAATTGCTTAAAGATAAGCAACTGGGAAGGGTATCTCTTAATTTCTGGCCAAAACAGGCTCATTTTTTATGATGGCTGCCAGAGCTGCTGTGGATGTCCTCATGTCTGCAAAATTTTGGTGTCTATTCATTGCATGCCTATATTGCGGTTTTGAAACCAATCAAGGTGGTTTACCAAAATTCAGGGAAACAAATAAACAAATTAAAAGTGGAGTAAGAACATCTATTTTCTTAGCTCAGTGAACCAAAGGCACCTCATGTTTTCATTTTCCTCACTTGATCAAAATCCTAGCTTCTGGATGGGCCCTTAGAGAAGGGTCACTGCAGCAAAAACAAGTAAACTCTGCAAGGCAGAACTAGGTTCAGCCATAAGAGTCTAAGAATGGCTGGCTAAACCTGTGCTGACCCTGCAGTGTTCTTATTAGTTTTAACTTTGCATTCTACTGTTCCTTCCAAAAGGTAGCCCAAATATCTAAAAACACGCATAATTTGTTTACCCAAGTTAGTACCATCACACCACAGATTAGTAATGTGCAGATGGAAAAGAAGCTGTCTATGTGTTGAGGCATTTGGGCAGAATGATGCCAAAGCAGACACTGGATGATGAGAGAAAACCTAATCTCTACAGCTAAATAGCTACAACTGCTACAGATGCTACAGAGAAGCCTGTTAAGCAGCCATGGAAAGGGATCAGGAATTTCACTAGGATAATACTGCAGTTAAATTTTCCGAAACAGCACTGAGAAAGTAGGAACTAAAGAAATGTAGACTGATCAGGCATATCTGATCTTTCCAGTGCTTGTCACGTTGCTGCCAACATAAACATGTTGTTGTTGTTGTTAGTTGAGAAGTTGCGTCCACAACACATATACACAGAGTGGTGCACTGGTGGGCATGGGCTGTTGTAAACTTTAATTTTAATTCAACAACTTTGCGTGCAGAGCAATGTGAGGAGCTGTGAATTCAAGACAACAAAAAGTTAACAATTTCCTCTCTTTAGAGTATTATCTATTAAATTAAGACTAAAAAAATCATTCACTGTTTAAAACAAGTTGAGTTTTAAAGGAATGGAGGCAGAAAAGTAGACTGTGAAGGTGCTGAAAAGGGAGAGACCTTAAGAACCTACATGTAAAAAGAAACAGATCAAGGGGCACCAGTCTAGGGGAAACCGTTTCTGTTTCTATCTGGGAAAAAGAAAAAAGACTTGCCTGAACAGGCCTTTGTACAGATGGCCATATATACAGATTTAGAAAACAGAAAGAGAACAAGTGCATCAAAGAAAGATCTGAGCAGAAATGATGAGAGACATTCACTCCTAGGTATCAGTCTCTTTATCCTGCTGTTTTCTAGTACCACAGCCAGGCTTGCACAATGCTGAAGGAAGGAGATACAGGTTTCTTTGGGGCTCCCTACTTCTTCATCAATGCAGTAGCATGAGTTCTACCCCCTAGTCAGGCCTGAAAAGCAGCTTCACCTTCAAACTTTATGAAAAATACAACTCAGCCCAGCCAATCAGATTTCCACCTTCATCTTACTGTAGTGCAATCCACATTCTCATAGCCAGCAACAGAAGGCAAGGGGTTGCATTGGAACTGGAGACATGAAGAACAGGCAGGCCCTCAGGAGGCTTTATTGCAGTGTCCTTCAAATGCCTGACAATTGTAGCCTTTTATGATGAACCGAAATTGGAGGCACATTTCACTATTACAGATCATGAGAGGAAACACAAGTATAAGTTAAGAAAGAAATTACCCTCAAAGTAGTGCTTTGGATATATAGGTTACTGTTCAGAGTTTTCTGCCTGTTCAAAAGGAGGTAAACCCAGAGTCACAACTTGTGCAGATGCAATGAACAACCTCCTTTGTGGATGAGTGCTTTGGGCTCTAATTTGAACCTCTAATTTGTTGCAGTCCACTAGAATGTACTTGCCCAGAATTTGAGAATTACTGTTCTGAGCCCAGCACAGTTAACCTTAGAAAATAATGAAAATGGATGTGTCAGAACTTTCAGGTTCTTCAAGAGACTCTACTATTATTATTGTTAATATATGATCAGCTGTTTGAGATTACAGAGCAAGCTGACCAAGACAAGCCCATATCATTACACAGATTTTATACTAACTCAGCATTCTGGTTCCTACAGAATTGGGGGCAGGGATCTCCTGTCCAGTGGAAATAGTATTTGACCAGGAAGCATCTCACACCTTGGATATAAAAGAATGACTGCACAACCATTCAAAATGGACCAGTTTGCATGCATGTCCTAATGTACACTGGCACTATATAATTAGGTAATCAGATCCCTGCATAAATACATCAGTCCATTAATTCCAGAAGAGAAATGGGCAGAGGATTTCTCAGCATGTATGGTATTAAGATAATACTCTTTACTTCCACGTAGAAGTTTCTGACAATTCCATTTTCTTATACAGCCAACAGCAAGTTACTAATTTGCTTCCACATTCCAAGTCCATCAACCACAACACTTCCTTCAAGGACTTTTGAATTGAGAAGCTTTGTTTAATATACAAATCAAAGCCAACCATTCAAAATTCTTAGAAATCAGTGCACTTAAAGGAAAAGCATAGAACTGCGTCAATTTCACCAGACAAGGGGAAAACATGCAAAGGAAAGATGGGGCATACAAACTCTTTACCCCAGGAATGATAGAGAAGCACACCCCAACTCCACTCTCAGATTGTGATGTATACACATTAGATTTTATGAAGTACAATAGTTGCCAAACAAGTTGGTCATTTAGATGTAGAATTTAATGCGATGTTGAGTCCAGGCAAGCAACTCAACATCTAAAGGTGCCATTGTTGCTTGTCAACACTTGCCAAGATGGAACATTCCTGGACACGCTTTTCTACTACAAATAAACTACAAACATTCCTTTTACTTGGGACTGCTGTTGCTATTCCAGATGTAGAAAGGATAATGAATCAAAACTTCTGGTTGAGCTAAACAATACAAAGAGTGCAGATGCTTCCTCATATGGTCAATTCTAACAGAAAACATGTTGCTCAGCAAACAGGTGGTAATGGGCAAAACAAATGCAGAGAATATGCAAGTATCCTGCATTTGGAGGGCTAAGACTATTGTATGTCATCTTCCAGAGCAGCCTCAGTGAGATACATGTCCATGTAGGTCAGTTCTCTTCCCCAGTGAATATTGTTCATCAGTAGAGGCTTCAGAACATCCAGGGCTATCAGCTGCCTGTTACTAATTCCACTTGGAGCGTAGGGGTTGCCTGAAGTTATACTCCTAAGAGCAAGCCAGTCACTGTGGTGTGATGTACTACATGAAGGACTTAGAGGTATTTTGAAAAAGGAAAAGAATGGAAATGGGCAGGAATGCTAGAAGAAAGTCAGCTGGCCTGTCTGCCAGCAACTCACAATATTACCAGCTAACGTACAGTAGTGGCACACAGACACCTCCCACTTGAAATTACAGATCTGCTTTTCAGTATTGGTTGAAGCCAGAGCCCAAGGGCATTCAGGCAACTGACACTTGGACCCTTAAGTACTAAAATGAGAAAAAGGCTGCAAGCATGTATACATACTCCATGCCAACAGAGCACAAAATGGGTAAAGCTTTGAGTCAGGCACAAAAATAAACTTCAGTTAGGACACTGCCCTATCACATTTTTCATATAGTGAAATGCCTTTGGAATCCCAGGAAGGATGGAACTGGTACCAATACCCTGCAGGCTAATTGCATTCAGAAAGGTGGAATCCCTACCTAAAGTCAGCTTCATTGCCAAATTGGTAAGATCAAGAAATCAGCATTAGCAACTGAGTTCAAAGTTATGGTTCCCATGTCTGGATCTCCTGGAACGCCATTTGAAGTCACTTGCTTTTCCATTCAATTAAGTGCACTTTATTTGAAGCAGAAAGTTGGTCCAATCTGAAGACTTCTACTTTTGGGGGACAAGGAAGTCTCCATCACCAAGTTTTATGTATCAGTTTACTAGCACATTATACAAGTACTTACCAGTATCTCACCCTTTTAGAAGATGGCAAAATTAGTGGTGCAGATAAAATAAGGAAAAGCAGGATGAGGGAACAGAACAGTGAAGAAAACCAAATAATGGAGCAGAAGGGGAAAAGGGAAGCAGAAAGCACAAAAATGGTAGGAAAAAAGCAGAAACAGTAAAAGAAAAAAGTTACATGCTATTAATTATAATTGTACAGTGTTAATGTTTCATTACAGTATTACCAAACATAAGAATTAACATATGAACATACATTATATCAAGACTATGTTCATGCAACAAGTTACACTTCCAGTCTTGTGTTCAACCTCATCACAAATAGAAGACATTTCAAGACTGGCAAATCCTTGAAGGATTTTTGCAAGGATAGTTGCATTGTTCTTTGTCTGGCTTGAGAGACTATCTGTCCTGTTTGTGTTAAAACTGGCCCAGTTTTATTACCATTTCTGGAGCTAAAAGGGAGGACACTGCAGAATCTATTCTAGCCTAAATAGTTACATAGCAGATAACTTAGTGGAGACCCTATACTGCCTATAGCTTATGGCCAGCACCATGTTATTTTCTGTCTTCAAAGGACACAGGACAAGAGCATATATATCTTCAGTTAAACTCTGGCCACACTCATAAGGCAGTTCACATTCTGCAATTATACACAGCATGCACAATAGGCTGAACTGAGTGCACCAACACCAAGTCCTTCTCAGATTACATACACACATCTGTACCTGATTTGGGATTGCTCTTTTCTTATTTGCTTGGGTGCTCCGTTGCTGTGCACTGAAAGAAAAGGGATAAAGAGATGGCTTTATACTTACCACATCTGTGTCATTTTCCCACTCCCAAGACATCTTGCATGTTAGCTACACTCTGAGCAAGCAATGCACAAATTCTTGTTCAAGTCAAGCAAAGTTAGAGATATACAAATGAAAAAAATCTGAAAATTTGAAGGAATAGGTCTACCTGCAATCAGCATGTACAGCTACAAGCCACACAACAGGTTCCTCCAACACCAAAAGGCTTGCAGTTCTGAAATCTACAGTTCTCCTAACTAGTAAGGAAGACTAGGACTCTAATCTGTGACTGCCCACTTCAAAACCAGAAGAAAAACTGGCTTGAAGGGAGATATGAAAGGTATCATCTAGTCTAACCCCCAGCTTCACAGAACTTGCCTCCTTGTGGACCGAAGGACCCTAATATATGCATATTACTGAGAAGCAACAAATAGCAACAACAGCTTATTAATCATTAAGTAGAAGAACATCCAGCATTTCAAAGAGCAATCTGCTAGTGCAGATTGATTTGTACTCATTGCCTGATCTCTAGACCAAAGTAACCAACTCTGGAAATATTCCTGCAATAAGCATGAGTCCTGCTGCCAAACTTTGACCCCTGAGATAAGTATCTCTGAACTTAGCCAGAGTTTCAGAAATTCTCCTAGCTCTATCAACAACAATCTCTCAGGCTACAAAGGGTACCAGTAAAGGATTCATTTTGTACTTCAAGTAACTTTGTGTTCTTAAAATTAACTTCAGGTACTTAGAAATGAATAGCAAGTGAAGAGATGATTTAAGATCGCCAAAAGAATGTCTGTGCAGCCCATGGGTTACAATGTACAATATAGAAAATCGGGGTCAAATAGCACAATATGGTATTTGCTTGGACAGTTGTAGAAAAACTCTAGAACCATGCATGTTGTAGACAACTGCTACAACATATCTGTAGATTCTACAATTTAAGCTAATTAGCATGACTCTGAAGAGTTGTATAATTTCCAGAAAAGGTGAGGTGCATGTGAGTTACAGAATGTGAAGGTGAGTTACAGAATACTACCTTCCAGAGATACTGTTCTATAATACATCCAAGGAAGGATGATAGACAGGCTTCTGCAGTCATTTCACTAGGCATCCATATTTTTAGTCAGGATTTGTTTCCCTTTACCCAAACCTAAACCACTTTGCTGCCAGGAGCATCCCCAAATATTCTGCTGCCTGAGTCAAAGCCCCATATCCATGTGAATGTACAAAAGCCAGCTGAATCTTATTGCAACACTGGCAACAGTACAGCATCTGCCAACATACTAGGAAGCAGCAGAATCACCTAGGTGGCACCTGGCACCCATAAGGCATGTACAAATCTAGCCATTCTGTGCCACTCAGTATCTGTCACCCTAGGCAGTTTCCTCACTCTTCCTAACAGCAGAGCCAACCCTGTTTCTACAATTGTAATATACCAACCCTAGTCCTTTTACATGTGGTTTAAAGTGTTAATCCTGCCCCATGCATTGCAAATTTTTAGTGCCTCTAATAGAACAGCGTATGTGTCAACATCCAGTTGGCCACATAATATGCACCACTATCCAGTTATAATTACACATAACTCACATATGTTATCATCCTCTCATTGATGAAAACATTTCTATCTATGCTGTGCAAGGTTGTGAATAAGGTTCTGAGCCCAGGTTGACCTAACCAAGTTATCCAACTCCAGCTCAAACTGCACATTTCAATTGGAACCGAATTGTTGGGTTGCAATAGCAAGACGAGGGATCTTGATAAACAAGGGCAAGAGAGATATACAGTGGTACCTTGGCTCATGAACACCTCAGTTCACGACCAAATTGGGTCGTGAACAAAAATTTCAAAAAAATTTTGACTCAGGTCGCGAACTCCACATTGGGTGGTGACCATGATCAAGGCCATCTCCCCACCCTCCCTCTGAGCGGGGAAATGGCCACGATCGTACTGGGGACAGGTGGGAGATGGCCAAGATCGCACCCGTCTTTCCTGCATGAGCACAACTGAGATCTTGGCCATCTCCCTCCTCAGCACGATCGCACCCGTCTCCCCCGAGTGCGCCCACATTCGTACCTGTCTCTCCCCCCAGTGCACCCACGTTTGTGCCCATCTCTCCCTCCACCCCCCAGTGCACAAGGATGGCAGGTGCGTGCAGGGATGACAGGCACGATCAGTCGTGCTGTGGGGGTGGGGAGATGGCTGTGCTCATGCTCAGAGTGGGGTGGGGGGAGATGGTTGTGATCTTTGTTGCTGTCACTTTGCTTCACATTTTTCTGATTAAAAAAATAGTTACAGAATGGATTAACCTTATTTACATTGAACCTTATGTGGGAAATTTAACTTGGCTCACAGCCAATTTGGGTCACAACCAGAGTCCTGGAACAGATTAAGTTCGTGATACCGAACCAAGGTACCACTGTATCTGAAGACCTGATGAGAGGCAGTTAGCCATGCAGAGCATCCAAAGTTGTGCTTCCTCTCAGCTGCAATCTTTTGCAGATAGCACCTTTATGGCAAGGTGCACTTCTATAATTAGAGTGGGACAGATTTTTAAGAACTGAAAGCTAAATTCTGATCATACTGTGCTCCTCTGACCTCTGATTTCATTAGAATTCTGTGTATACAAAATGGAACAAGCATTCCTGTCCCTGTGCTGTCATTGTGTGCATGCTGAACTATGCAGAAGGTAAGGAACATGCGGAATCACTGTTATTGCTCAGAACAAACCCTCACTATTCCTTACCTGTAACTCTTCCATATTCCTTATCTGTAGCACTTCACATGACTGGAGAGATGATGTTGAGAGCAGTCTAGAGGCTTTTACAAAGTGAATTTGTGGAAGCTTTCTAATTCTAATCTTAGAAAGTCTTTGTAAGACCCCCTCAACAACTGTCCCAAAAGGTTAGACAAGCTGGACTCAAGCCATAATAAGGATAAGCTCTCACAGGCAAATACGCACCCAGCCACCATGTGCTGCTCAGTGTAACAGCTGGGGATTAGGAGAAGTTTCAGACACATCCAGAGGAAAGAACAAGGGGTTTCAAAGAAAATCAAGGTAGATTAATGAAAAGAAAGAATTGTAAACAGTAAAAATAAGAGACATGCATAAAGAGTGAAAACACACATTACCCTAGAGAGAGAAAAGGTGGGAGAGAGAAAGAAAAAAGCAAGATACTGTCTAGACTGCCCGCAGACTACTTGCTATGGTGGTGCCAAATGCATCAGACATAACTCTTGCTGGCAGATTTGTTTCTTGCAACATAAACAGCTGGGTTTATGATAGGCACATGTTCATATTTGGCATGAAGGGTGTGAACAGAAAAGCACTTAAACAGATCACAAGAGAAAGCTAGGAATCAGCAAAGGGAAGTAGTTGGCCACTTGAAGAATTACAGTTATAAGTAATCATCTGTGCATCTAGGCTTTGTGCCTGTTGTGCAGCCTGTGTCAGGAAGATTCTATAGCTGAGGAATGTTTGGCTCCATTAGTGTCTAACACACATGATCCAGCAGGTCCCTGCCCATTCCCAATTCTACTCTACTGAGAACATTCACTGTGGTCTCAATACCAAGTGAACCATCAAACTATAGAAAAATAAAATAAAAACCCAATATCAATACTAATGTAGAGATAGAACTATCAACCCTGAAGCAGGGATTAAGGGTGGATTCTGTGAATGTACAGATAACCACTCAAAGAACTACAGTTACTGATAAGCAACCTGTCTTCCTTGTGGTCTCTGTGCACTGCACATATGGGCAAATAAGAAGAAGTCATCAAGGATGAAATCCTATAAGGTAATAGTGGTAGAACCCAAAATTAGTGGAAGTTAATGGACAATCATAGCACTGAATACTGGAGTATCTGAAACAACTGTAAATTGGAGGATATGGATGCAAATCATTCCAATGGTAAAAGTGTACAGAATCTGATAAGGAAGAGCAAAAATGATAATGCCAATCCCTCTAGTCCTCCATCCGAGATCTAGGGAAAGGGGAGAAGATAGGGTTTGGAGGGTCACCATGGTACCAACCTCCATGTGTTGGTGACTGCACTGTAATGCAGAGAGAGGTTGAATCTTTAATCTCTCCTTCAGACATCCAAGTATGTTAGGTTTCTTTACCTGTAACTGTCATTGAGTGGTCATCTGTGCATTCACGCTTGCTTGCTTGCTTACTTATTTATGGGTTTATATCCTGCCTTTTTCCTGCAAAGGGCTCAAGGCAGCTTACATCTCCTCCTCCATCTTATTCCCACAACAACAACCCTGTGAGGTAGGTTGAGCTGAGAGTCTGTGACTGGCCCAAAGTCACCCAGTTGGCTCATGGCTGAGCGGGGACTAGAACCCAGGTCGTCTGAGTCCCAGTCCCATGCTCTTAACCACTACACCACACTGGCTTATGGGCCCTGCACCTACGTGGGACCTGTTGTCAGGAAGATTTCCAAGCTAGACTTCTTCTGGTGGGAACCCCTTTCCTCCCACCCCCTGGTACGTCTAGGAGAGGTTCTTGCCCTTTTCCCCTGTTCCTTCGAGACTAACATTACGGTCTTGGAACCAAGGGAAGACCAGTGAATGACTGACCCAACCCAGATGGATATGGGACCACAGGGAAAACATGGTACCAAAGCTGACTGGCACCAACATGGGGTCGGTAGGTGGGTTGGGTGAATGCACAGATGACCTCTCAAATAACAGTTACAGATAAGCAACCTGAATTTCTTCTTCGTGGTCTCTGTGCATCACACACATGGGTTACTAGTGAGCTTACCTAGAGCTGGAGGTGGTCAGGTGCTATTAATGAAGGGCCAGACAGAACTACCGTATTTTTCGCTCTATAAGACGCGTCTGACCATAAGACGCACCTAGTTTTTAGAGGAGGAAAACAAGAAAAAAAATATTCTGAATCAAACAGGCACACAATCACAGGCACATTCCCCATCACTTCCCCATGGGCTGCACATCTGACAGACTTACTGCACACACATATTCACTCTATAAGATGCACAGACATTTCCCCTCACTTTTGAGGGGGGAAAAAGTGAGTCTTATAGAGCAAAAAATACAGTACTTTGCTGAAGAAGCAGCCTTGTTGCCTGGTGCAGATGTCAAGTCAGTAATGCCGGACAAAGGTCGGTGGATCATGTTGCCACTCTGCAGGAGTCCTGCAGAGAGATGCTCACATGCAGTTTTGCAGACGTCACAGAATCATATAATAGTAGAGTTGAAAGGAGCCATGGAAGCCATTGTGTCCAAACCTCTGCTGTTGCAGGACACCATTTTACACCATCCCACTCAGATGACTGTCAAGTTTCTTTTTGAATGTTTCTAGTATGGGAGAGCCCACCATCTCTTCAGGCAGCTGGTTCCACTGTCAAATTGGTCTGACAGTGAGGAAACTTTTCCTGATATCTAGCTTGAATCTGGTTTATCAAAACTTGAGCTCAGTATTTTGTGTCCTACACTCTGGTATGAGCAAGAAAAGATCTTTTCCTTCCTCTCTGGACAGCCTTTCCAGTACTTATAAAGTGAAATCAGTCTTCTTGTCTCAAGGTTGAACATATCCAGTTTTCTCAGTCTCTTCTCATAAGGCAATGTTTCCAAACCATGAGGCATTTTTGCTGTCTTCTGGACCCTGGCAGAGTGTGCTCTAGACTGCTCAGGGAGCTGTAGTCCTGCCAGCTGAAAGGTAAGCATGATGGTCTTGACCACCCAATGTGCAAGCTGTTGGGAGCTAAGTGGCTTGCACTTGGACATTTCACTGTAATATACAGTCTATGGGACTGGTGAAGGGACTCAGTACAGGACTGGTAGAATGCCAGTGCCCTGTGAACATTTAGGGTATGTACAGCAGATTCCATTGGGTTTGACAGTGTTGGGAAGAAGGCCAGCAGAACAATGCTCTGGTTCAGGTGAGGTGGTGATGCCAGCTTAGGGAGAAAAGAGGGATCTGGGCCCAGAACCATCTTGTCCTTGTGGAAGGTGAAGAATGGTTGATCAATGCATAAGGCCCATAGCTCACCAGCCTGTCTAGCTAACATGATGGCTCATACCTTCCATGAGAAGTCTCAGATCCATGCTGGTCAGTGGCTCAGAGCATTGCTTCATAAGCACCTGCAAAAATACTGATAGGCTCCAGTCAGGAATGAACAAGCAGAGCTGGCAGACAAAATTCCATAACCCTTTGGGGAACTTGCACAACAGCAGATGGAAAGAACCCCAAAGGTTGTTGACTGGCAGGTGGAATTATGAGACAGCTGGCAGGTATACTTTAATGAAGGATGGTTTAAGTCCTCTAATGTATAGAGTGTGAAGGAAGCTGAGGATCAGTTAATGCCTGGTGCAAATTGAAGGCTTCCTGTCAGGCAAAGGTGTTCCATTTTGCTAGGAACAATCACCTTCTGGATGGGTCACAGGGCTGTATCCAGGATTGCTTGTATGTTGGGACAGAGAGCAGCTTTCCAGTCTACTGGGTAATCCTCCACACCATGAGGCAGAGGGTGAATATCTGCCATCTGGATGCAGGTGAATAGCAATGAAGGTAATGGCCCTCTCAATATACCAATCCTATATCTGGATGCTGAGGTGCAGCAGCACCACAGATTGTGTGCCTCCTCGACTATTCAGACAGAACACAACAGTGGTGCTCTCTACAGGACAGACCTGAACATGTCTGTCCTGAAGGCATGGCTGGAAGGTGACTAGAGTTTTCTGGACTGCAAGGAGTGTGAAGTAGTATATATTCTCCTTCCTGTCCTGAGGTGTCCACATCCCATGGTTCTTTTTGGTGCTGCAATGCACGCCCCCCCCCCCGCCCCGCATCCATGATGGGTGGAGTCCACGGTCAGCCTAACATCCAGTTCCCATGGCACAAGCTGACTCCTTCCAGGTTGGGCTGATAGGTCCACCATGCCAGGATCAGTCTTACCAAGTGCAGGACTTCAAGGCATATCTGGACTGAATCATGTTGAGGCTGTTAAGTGTGAATGAACCCGAGCTGGAATGGCCACACTGGTAGCCTGGCAAATGGGATGACTGCAATTATCACTGTTGCGAGACCGAGGAGGCATTGTTCCTGCTGCACCATAGTTCTGGGGATTTCCTTGAAGACAGATTGATCAAGGCTGTGCTGTGTTGGCTGGGTGGTAAGGCCATGCTGTCAATGAATTGAGTCTCATCCCAATGTAAAGATGAACTGAATCCAGGAGGTTGTTTTGGGATGGGGGAACCAGCAGCCACTTGTCCAGATGGGGAAACATAGACCCCTTGCAATAGGAAATGAGCGGAGATAATAACCATGCATGATAGAGCAGTACATAAGCTGAATGGGGGCTCCAAAACATAATTTGCAGCCCAGCCAATTTTGAACTGATGGGAGTGCTGATAGGCCTGATGGATCTTGACATGAATATAAGCATCCTTTAGGTCTAATGAGGTGAACCAGTCCCCTTGGTACAGTAATGGTAAAAGGTCCCATAAGGAAACCATGCAGAACTTCTTCAATCAAATGGAGACATTGACAACATGGAGGTCAAAGACCACCATCCTTCTGCAGCATAAGCAAAGATCATCAGGAGGCCCAGGTTGGATGACCCCTTTTGATAACACCTCCTCTGCTCAGGACAAGAAAAGGCGATGTCAATTGCACAGAATCGAGAGGTGGCAAAGTCTCAAATTCATTCTGATATCCACAATGGAGGGGACCTACCTTCCCAGTGTTACTGCTGCTCAAGTGGGAATATATGTGGTGAGGCAACCCTCAAACTGGATCTGCATGGGGGGACTGGCCAGTTACACTAGTCAATTCTGCCTCTTATCAGTGTCTGGCCTCCTGTTATGCTTCTGGAACTGGGAGGCAATATTCCTCCTCCTCAGCTGGACTAGTGGCTGCTAGCAGACAGTTTGGGAATACTAGCCCCTGGGTTGGTAAGGAAAAGGGGCCCCAGTCCACTTACATGCCTGCTGCTACTGAAGAGGCACAAAACCCATCTTCCTGGCTATTGGCCTTGTGAACCACATCCAGCCTCTCATCCATCTGGGTGTTGAAGAGGCCTTCTCCATCAAAGGGCAAGTCCTTAATTTGGAGCAAGCATTCTTGGGAGAGACCTGAAGCCCAAAGCCAGGCATGAAACTGGGTTGCCACTGCACTAACAAGGGCCCTTGAGTTACAGTCAATATGGTGAGGGGTTATGTTAATCTGGTGACTGGGAAGATGGAACACCTCCAATTGAAACACCCAGGCTAGGTCCTGGTATTCCTATGGGAGATGCTGCACTAGGGAAACCATCTTCTTCCAGAGGAACATCTGGTAGTGAGCCATGGTAGCTTCGTAAAGGGATATATGAAGGCCCAACACTACCAACATGTAGACCCAACTCACCAACGATTCAAGTTGGCATCCCTCCTTGTCCACTGGTGTTGAGTGCTCCCACTGATTCCATGAAGACTGAATTCATCTGGGGATGCTGCAGCAGGAAAGGGATCTCCTGCTTCTGGACCCAGTTCATGCCCTTCATGTGCTTGGATGTTAGCTGCAGTTGTGCCAGTGTCTTCCATGGTTCCTTCATGCAGTTGAGAAGAGCGACCAGGAATGGTATTGACACCAGCATAGTGTACTCTGTTCAGATGCTATCAAAGACTGGATCTTTTGCCTTCTCTACATACTGCTGCATCTCCAGTCCAAGGGACATTGCCATCCAAAGGATCATCTTGCAGAAGTGTCTCAGGTTTTCAGAGGGGGACTATGGTCCCTGCACTATGACAACATTATCCAGCAAAGAAGTCAGTGGGTTGTCACATGGAGCTGAGTTGGACACACATTCCTCTGGCACTGAGGAGAGGAGTCATGCTGCCATGGTAAAGTGGTCAGCAGGCGAGGTGGTAAGGAAGGAGGAGACGCCAAAGGCCAACACTCTACTCTGTCCTTCTGGTTGGTAGCCTGGGAAGTCAAGATGACAACTCAGAGTAGGTGGTTGATGCCATGGGTCCAAGAACCTGTTCTCCTCCTGATACTGCCAGCATTGTAGTGGGGGTATCCAGGTGGTTTCTCAGTCCCAAGCAGGCAGATAGGAATCTGGTTGAGGGGATGGTGGCCAGAAGCCTGAGATGGCACTTAAAAATAGCCACCAGTTGTGTGTTGAAAGAGGGTGGTAACTAGGTGAGGCAATAGCGGCAGAAGCAGTGGCCCTTGGCACAGTGATGAAAACAATGTCCTAGCCAGTGAGGCTGTGGAAGAAGGGTATGCTGGAGTGCAAGGTGGTGAGTCCCACGGAACTTGGGACTGGGCCATGATAGTGTTGACTCTGGGCCTGTGCAGGCACACTTGACACCAGTGGGGAATGATGCATCCTAGGCTTCTTCTTATGTCTGATCTTTCAGGCTGGGTTTGCAGGTCTGGCAGGCCTTGTCCAAGTGCCTGGGAGTAGATGGGGTGGATGGCACAGTTAAAAAAGCTCCTGCAGCTGCACATGGGGGGCATGGAGCAGGCATAGCCTGAGAGGCAGATGGGCAGGCCACTGAGACCAAATTGGAGGCCTGAAAGGTGAACTTCAGCACTTGGCCGTGAGCCACCCAGCATGGTTTTTCCCGGCCTGCTTAGTGAAGGCTTGAGAATGTGGACAGGACTCCATGAGGTGCCCCCCCCCCAAGGCAGAAAAGCAACAAAGAATGACCATCAGTGGAGGGAGATGACTTCTACAGCTAACACATTTCCAAAATGGTGACTTGTGTACCATCAGGGAAGAAAAAAGAGGGAAAACAGAGAAACAAAACACTGGGGCATAGAGAAAGGAAAGATAGAAGGACTTTTTCTTTTGTGAGAGTGGGGTTTTTTTTTTGGGGGGGGGGAGGGTTAGGCTATGCTTAAAAGCATAGTAAAAGTAGAATATTAGGCAGAAAGGCTAGAAACATGAAATCAAATATTAATCAAATGAGTCAAATAGGCAAATATTGAGAGAGGAAAGTCCTGAGGGACCCACAGTGGGGAAAAGGGTGGGAACTTCTTCTAGATGAGATGCCAGGGAAGGGTTCCTGCCAAAACAAGTCTAGTTTGGAAATCCTCCCAACAACAGGTCCCATACATGTGCTGCGCAGAGACCATGAAGAAGTAGTAATAGTTCTATCACTGGAGCCAAAGTCAATAGTGAATCCAAAAGTGGAAATAGAATCAGCACTGGAGACTAATACCAAACCTCCTTTAAGCTCCCTTTTCTGCTTTTTCTTCCTATGCTTGTCAATGGCCTTAGGCACCTGTTACATTTTAGATATTTTTTTGGCCAGTGAGACTATCGAGGGACTACCTAAGGTCAGAGAAACAGTATGGGCCATGGACGGAAACTGACCAGGCATAGAAGGTCTCATTGCTGCAGTCACTGATCATGTCAGGGGCAGCTGAGCTTGCATGAGGCATAATCTTTTGAGTCCCAGTTGCTTCCAATGCCTGCTTCCACAAAACAGCTCTCAATCTAACTGACAGAATCCATCATGTCTCTTTTGTAAACATCTAGTAATGAGCACAGGTATCTATGACATGACCTTCCCCTAAGCAGAACAAGCACAGAGAGTGGGTGTCTGTTGGAGGGAGTTTACTCCTACAAGAAATACACTTTCTGAATGGGACCTTTAAGATTATATGGCTTGAAGCCATGTAAAGAGAGTAAGAAGAAAAGAAAAAATACTAAGAAGAAAATATGAAGAATCTCACCAAATCACATTCCAATGGACAAGAGTTCCCTCAAGGCTACCTTAGTGGCAGCTGAAGAGGAACTGAAAAATGGACAGGAACTTCCTGAATTATGCACATTAGACACTGGGGGAAGGTTCCTGCCAAAAATTCCTCAGCTATGGAAGTTTCCTGATGAAGGCTTAATCCACATATAGAGTCCATATATGTGATACACAGAGATCACAAACAAGAAGACTGTAGAAAAAATAGACATACATATGACTGTGGACAATAAGAAGAATATCCCAGATTCCAAGATTTAAGTCAATAAAAGCACAACTTTATGCACTGAGTTCTTAAAAGACAGATGGCACCAAGCTTGACACTCTCTCCTTAGCCCCTGCCAGGTGAGGAAGATGCAGGCACAATTACTGTGGAACAGTAGTAATTTCAACCTCCATTCATCCATTTCAAATACAAATGGCAGTTAGATGGGCTATCTGAACCCATTAAATGACTTAATATTTTTAGGGTGGGAGGAGAGTGGTGAGGCCATAGGATACTGTCTAACTGGGCCTCTCTTCCTGGTATAGCAGCAAATCCTCTTTTCTCATCACTTCTCTCACAGTTCACATGAGCTCACAGTTGCAACCTCATGCAAGCAGCTTTCGAGAGCTCCTGGGAAGGGGTGAGAAGATCCAGAACTAGATTCCCCAATTCTGTGCTTACAGTTCTGTCTATGGATGCAGAGGAGGAAATCCCCATCCAACGTGCCCCAGTTGCTGCCTAGGGACACTCAGACTGCTCTTTCACTCTAGGGCTATAAAGGCATCTTTTAAAGAATTACCACCATGCTCCATGTGGAAGCACAACTGCAAGCTGAGACTAAGACATCTAGCTGAATTCTGTAAAAAGAATTTAGATCCTTTATACACTGTGAACATTTGAAGCAAGGAGAAAATGTAAGAAATGGGCATGCTCCACTGGAGCAATAAGGAAATCAGAGAACTATTAGCATAAAAAATATAATGGTAATAAAGCAGCATTAAGAATGACTCCTGGCAAAAACAGACAGTGATGAACTTTTGATTCCAGATGATTAATTTCTTAGAAATTATGTGATAAATTAGGAACTTAAATTAAAATAAGGCCAAAAGGCATAGGTTAGAAGGGTCAAAGTCCTCAGCAAGTTGGAGATTATTTTAACAAGAAAACATATTCCGTGAATAATGTGAACAAGCCGATTCAAAATGATGCTGTGTAGGTGATTACACATGTTTAAACAGTCAAGGAATATATAAAAATAAGGCTTCAAAAGCAGAAGTATGTATCCAATCAAATGGGACACATTCTCAGGTGGACAGAGTTTAAACTTAAAATGAGGTCAGACAAGAAGAATTTGAGAAACAAACTGAGCATATTGCAAGAATGAATAAACAATGTATTTAAATACAGGAGTTGCAAACTAATGAGAAAAGTCACACAGGTGTTAGATAATAAGGTATAAAAATATGTGTGATTTGGTGAGTCAGAGAAACTACAGACAGTCTTTCCTTTTTTATGTCAATACTAGAGGGATGCCTACAGTTGAATAATTTTTCCCAGACCTGAACCTCAAAAACTATCGACGAAGGAGGTTTTAAGACATAATCACAGGGACTGCATTGAATGTTAGTCCTACATAGAGGAGACCCATTTAAATAAGTGGAACTTCAGTTAGACTAATACTGGATACAACCCCAAGAGCAGATAGCATCACCAAAGTACACATTACAAGCCTCAAAGTGCTCCTGGAACAGATGTTACACATGAGAACCAAGACTGTACCTTCCAAGCCAGAAGTGTATTTTACGATTTCTATATGGAAGGAAGGATGCATCCCTTATTACACTGGTGATTTTGAGTTATACCAATTCTCTTGCATCTTGATCCACACCCTGCTTTTCTTTTCTCACAATTCACATTGTTTCTTTATAAAGCCAAGTATTTTAAATTTTACATGCCAGCAAGCATTTTTTCTTCATGTTTCTCAACACCACAGCACCCTACAATACCTCAGTTAAAACTGCTGTCAGTACTACCAGCATACAATGTCAGACCTTCACACATGCGTATGGAGAGGCATTCTCAAATGCTCCACTGTGCACCATTTCCCTGGAGACTTGCCAAAGCTTTATTCTGGAAGTAGGACCTTCCCATTTTGGTGGCTGGACTTTAAGTCTTTGGTAAAGGGCATGATAAGAATTAAAATCAAAGCAGTATAAGCTGTAAAGTTTTAATACCTGGTTTGTATTTTAACATGCTTTTTAAAATGTGCATTTTTGAGTCATTTGCCCAAACCTTCAGAATGGGGTAGGCCACAAAGCAAAGCTAAATACATGAAAAACATCTGCTGCATTTATTCTCTTGCCCTCTGTATTTATGTAAGGTCAGTTGTCAATTATTACTCTAAATATTTGGAACAAAAATCTTCTCAAAAATGCAGCTTTGGTATCAGTCAAACATGACTAGCTTCAGCTTCTAGTCACTTTCATTTGATCACAGTATTGAGATATGTATTAACAGAGAGCACCTCTACATTAAGAAACAAAAATCAATTCAATACTCTTAACTCTTACTTGATCCAGCCAAAGGACAAACATTGATTTATAAAATGCTCTCTGCTACCTGGGAAGAACTTCTCTTAACTGTGACACACTATCCAGGCCACATAATGCTTCCCAGTCTCTCTTGGAGTTTGCTTGGTAGGAGACACTCACTTGGCAAATCCAATGAAGTCTTCATGGTTAGTGTTGATGTAAGAAAGCTCTATGTCAATCAACAGAAGAATCTAAGGAAAGGAAAGAAGACAAATCTAGATCAACAATATGACAGAAAGTTGTAAGAATGAGCCCATTAGTCCACCCTTGTATATTTAGCAATGTCTTCTACACAGACTTGCCTGAACCTCCTATACCATGTTTTACACTATCAATCTGCCACTTAATGCTAATGGACCCTTTAGAATTAAGCAAGTTACACTAATTTCTAAATTACTCTAGTTAAACATAAAATACAAATTGCACTGGCATCACATTCCAGAAATACAGTTTTAAATGCAAAATTATTGAAGTCCATTAGACCTCACATTGCAACATGTCTCTTATCACTGAATCTCAAGAATTCAGACTGGGCTTTCTTCCATTAGAAATTTTCCTCTAAAGATATTTAATCTGTTGCTATATTTCAGCTCCAAAAAGGCATGTATGCAGAGAGGTTTGATGAGCACCCATGGATGAGCTGAGTATCCAATTGTTTTGTTAGGGACAAATGAACTTGTAACATATTACTGGGGAAAAGATATAACCAACCAACTGGGCAATCTTCACTGGGCTAGCAGGAAGCTATGCAGGAGAAAACAAAGAAACCTAAACTGCTGGGTTCAGAGTAAATACTGAATGGAATCAACTGTACCCCAATATCTTAATATACCGCACATATATATGTGTTTGAATAAGAATTCAATATGTATGTTTGCATTATGAATGCACACCATAGGGTAATTTTATTTGTTGGGTCCAAGTGACCCCTGTGATCTTTTGTTATAACTTGTTGTTTCTGTTCAAACAGGGATGTGCAGAATAAATTACAAGTATGGAAAAAATGTACCTGATGGTTCCTGAAGGCATATATCTGCAAAAACTAGAATTTGTGATGCTAGACTATTTCTTCTATCCTATTTAATCTAAAAAGGCCCAAACTCAACATCTTCAGCCTACTACGAGGTGGTGCCCCCAACTAGATGTCTTTATATGACTTGGTCCATCTTTATGCTGTCAGTAGCAGCAGTAGTGACTCTCACTTATACAGCAAGTTGCAGCATACTCATGAAGAAATAATGCCTGCTTACAGAGAATATTGTGCCTCTTTTAACAGGTCCAGGTTTGGATCTGCATCTTTCACCCACTGCAATCATAGCAGGACCAAAGGAGAAAAATGCAGATGGATGGACCTTTCTAGCTGGCTATGAGAAATGGCAATAACCATTCAAAACTGTGACCTTATAAAAACAGAGAAATCAGTTCTATTTGCCTTGCACCGAATCAGGGGTCCTACTGTATAATGGCACTGTAACTGCAGTTCCAGCTCATTGGAAACACTGAAGGAGCCAGTACAAGGAAGTGTTCATATTGCTATAATTTACAGCTAAGAAGTGCTCTTGGATTCAGATTCTACTATTCTGAAGCAGTCCCAAATATTATTTGAAGGGTAAATAAACAGATTGCTCACCTGGTCTTTAGTTTTCCCTTCACGTTCTCGGATGTATGTAGTAACAATTCTCTCTGTCTCTTCTCGCAGTCTAGGGTAGGATCCAAGCTGAAGACAAGGGGAGGAAGAGATCATGTCTCTGAAGCCTTCAGCATAATTCGCATGGACATACAAGAAAAGAGGATTGAGCTGCCTCCCAGTTCTACATTCCCAAAGGACTGATTTATCAAGCACATGGATTTTTTGCCACTTCAATAAAGATTCAAAACATTACTTGTGGGGGGGGGGGGAATGAGGGGAGGATCTTACTAAATGCCTTATGCTCCCCCATGGCCTACTTCTGGGAAACAGCCCAAGATCCCCATGGTGTTTAGCAGGAGAAATGAGCACACTGAGCTGGTATCTTAGTGCCACAGGGAGAATGAGCTGCTTGTTGTCTTATTAAATATACAGGGCTATCACTAATCATTGAGAGAGTGTTGATTACATCTAACATGCTATTACCATGCCAGAGCTCCTCTCATGACTCAAAGCTCAGAAACCATTTCTATTGCCACAGAGCAGCTCAAAGAAGCTGTCTTGTGTCATGGGAAGTGCCCTTGAAGTTCAGTTGCTTTTCAAAGCATGCTTAATTACAGCTGCTATGGTCTAATCAACAGCTGTGGAATGTTACTACTGGACTTTATCAGGAAGCCAATCCAAGTTCAGGATCCCACAGGAAAAACTCTCTAGAAACCAAGGAGCCAAGGAAGCCACTGAGAATTCTGATTCAAGTGCCCTGGAGAGGATATAATTCCCTGAGTACTTTAAAGAATGGTAATTAGTAGAACTCAGGTTTTGCATGGACACTGATTGCCCTTACTTGAATGCCTTCAGTTTTTCTTTTATCTGGGCAACACAAGCAGCCATATTTCAGATGTTAGAAAGCATTTGGGAAATGGAGAAGGGGGAAGAAGAGTAGAGACCCATTACCTTCTCTGCACACTTTTTAATGACCATGGCCAGCTCTGAGACTACGAGATCAACACACTTCAAACTGGGCTCTTTGAGCTTTAAAATCTGTTTTTTCACTATGGCTTCAAAAGCCATGTCAGGTGTGAAGAGCCCCGTCCTGCACCATGCAGAAAGCGTGAACAGAAAGGAGAGATTCCAAAGAAAAACAGGTGGAAAGTAACAGAGAGGGAAGAAAGAGATTCATTAGGTTAATAGCATGTAAATGAAAAAGCAGCAGCACTTCCTCAGGAAGATCCTTCTTGCATTGCCAACTGCCAACCACGAGTGACTCCCTCCCAGGATCTCTTGAAAGGTGAGCTGCTCAACAGGGCTCATACTATCTTTAAGTACTGTGACAAATAAACTGCATTCTGACAGGCTGCTCCTTACAAAGTGTTCCAAGTCACAGTATGAGGTGCTTGGCAAAAAGAATGAAAACCCATTTCTTACTAAGCACAAAAGACAGACAAAACTGCATCTCTATTAAAGTACAAAGGGTTTATGCGTCCTCCTGCAAGGGTCTACAGCAGGGGTCCTCAAACTTTTTCAACAGGAGGCCAGTTGAAAGGCGGCAGCTACACACGTGGGCCAGTGAGGCGTCGTTGGGTGCGTGCGAAGTGGTGTTGGGTGCACGCAGCAGTGGCTTGCTTGCTGGGAGATCTCCCAGTGAGTCCAAAACCATCTCCGAGCGAGCAAGCCACCACCTCCAGCCTGTGCTGCAAGGCAGCAGCGAGCATGCATGCATGCATGCATGCACGGGGAAGGCAGGCGGCGGCTTGCTCGCTCGAAGATGGTTTCGAACTCATTGGGAGATCTCTCAAAGAGTCCAAAACCATCTCTGAATGAGCAAGCCACCACCTCCCACCCACACGATGAGCATGTGTGCGGGTGGAGGGCGGTGGCGCAGGCTGGGTGAATGAGCATGGTGGGCCGGATCCGTCCCATGAGCCGTAGTTTGAGGACCCATGGTCCACAGTTATCAGTTTGATCCAGAGCGGCCTTCCTCAACCTTGTGTCTTCCAGATGTCTGGAATTACAACTCCAGTTAGACCTAGCCATCATGGCCAGGTTATAGCCATGAAATTATAGCCCAAGAAAACCAAGTTAGGGCAAGCTAACCTGGAGTATGAGCAGCCAACCTATGGCAAGTGCCACGGGCAGCAGAAATTTGTAGAATTCTTAGAAAGGAACAGTTCTCCAATTTACAGATCCTGTCTCCCTGTAGAGCTGTATAGACACCTGCTTGATATACCAGGAGACGACAGTCAAAACCTTGTGGCAAACTTGGTAAAAAGTTTGGCAACAACTGAGCCAGTCTTCCACATTCTGGAATCAGTGTGAGTTCCTTGCTACTTTGCAGCCATCTGGAGCCAATGGACAGCAGGGAAAACTGTCATGGACCTGTCATGACGATCAGTATTTCATCATAGTAACACTTGCAGTCTATCTATTTTGTCCAACCATGTATCCCTGACTGAGATAGTTGGCAAGAAATGCCACTCTCTCGGGTAAGGGACTCTCAGACCTTGGATTTTAAATCAATTGTTCTTCATGGTGATAACTTCAAGTGCTCACAGCTCCTAGTTTGCCCCCATGCTGACATATACCTCTTCTGAGGTTCAACACTGAGCAGCTTACGTTATAGCTCAGTACTCACCACTGTTCAGGCTAGCAGTATTTTTGGGGACAGGCTCCTGTACAAAGCCCGTTGCTATTTCAGCTCAGGAAAATTACTGCTCAATTAATTATGAGACAAAAGAGAAAGTATTTAGATAGGTAGGACTTGAAGGACCTTGGAGAGCAAGTGCTGGCTTCTTCACATTACATCAACCAAAGCACACAATTCTTCTGGCAGAAATAGACCCTAAGTCCAACCTATAGCATACACCACTGCAACAAGCAAGCAATGTAAACCGCTCTTTAAAGGAGCCACCTCCAGCAGTTTGCTAATAATTGTAGTGCTTGCCAAGAAGGCATGCAGGCAACATGAACCTTTAGCTTCAGTTTGTACACCCTGCTTTTGATTCCAAAAAATAAAGGCAGGGAAAGGCCAGTTCCTTAACAAGTAACCTTTTAAGCAGAGAAATAAACTGTGTAGAGTGAACAACAATATTGGAATAGCGTAATTTCTAACAGGTAAGAAGCCCTGTAGAATGGAAATGGGTAGTTATTCCATGTGAAGCTAATTTGCTGAAACAGCCGTTTTGCCTATTAGCCATGGCTTTGCAAAAAAGTTGAGGGAGCGGTTTAAATGGCAAATCAAGAAGCCATGCACTTAGAGAAGGGTCAGGACCCAAAAAGAATCTGCCCATTAACCCAGGCAACTTCCAGTTGACTTACATTAGGGTTTTTGTTTTGTTTTGTTTTTGTAAGCAAAAGATGAAAGCAGGAATGGTTTAAGGTACAGACCAAACCTGCTTCCAGTGAGACACAATGCCAAGTGTAATCCAATTTATTCTAGACCAAATTTTAGCACTTCTTTAGAAGCATGTGAAACTCCTATCTCACTAGTCCCCATCTCAACAATAGCCAATCAGGATTTTAGAAGATGCCTGCAGCAATTCCTGGAGGTTGCGCTGAGCAAGGTAGGCAGATTAGAACAGTGCAGTTTTGGCAAGTTTCCCCAGCCCCAATTCATAAGGGCTAGGCTGCTTCCAGCTAGTTCAATACCTTACTGGTACACTGTCTAACTGTATTGATTAACTCCTGAATAACCAGGTCGACACACTTCAGACAAGGCTCTTTCAGCTTCACCACCTGCTTTTTCACAATGGCCTCAAATGCCAAGTCTGGTGTGAACAGTCCCGTCCTACAGTCATCCACAAACAGGAGGAAGGGAGAGAACAACACAGCAAAGAAAGAAAATAAAAAAGGGTGGTTGGGGTGGGGGGAGAAAACAGGTTTAAAGTCTGGCAACATTCTAAAATGCGATTCCCTCCCCACAACTACCATTCTTCCTCTGAAACTAGCGTTTTCCCACCTGTCAGAAGCACACATTAATCATATGTATAACACAGCCTGTTTGTTTTAGGAACAAGGGTATCAGAAAATGTCTTCGTCTGCTCCAGGAAGACATCTTGAAAACTGAATCTTGCAATGTACTTATTTTCAGAGGGCTGTGTGTTTTTCTCCCTATGGAGTTTTTCTTCTACATTAGAATTTGTAGAGAGTCCAATAGGTGACACGAAAGAACATAGGAAGGATATTGGTGTTGGAGAGTAGGACCCACAATGGCTAGAAAATGGAAGAAGATGGAAGAAGTGGCCAGAATAATGATCACTACAGATGCTTTTGCCAGAATAAAGGGGTTGAGTAAAAGACATGTTGATTGTTCTAGAAGCAATTCAGCTTGCAAACTATTCCCTCCAACATGGAAGCAGTAAAATCCCTCTCCTAAAACAGAACTGTACAAACTCCTAGCCTACGCATCCTATCTTTGACCCATATTCATGTTTAGTTGCACACAGGAACAGCCCATGTGTAGCCCCCAAACACACATTTCTTAACTGCGTCTTTGTTTCTAACTTCTCATTAAGAAAGCTGTGATGTTTGAATTGAGCAATCAGAAGTGCTGTTCTTATTCATTTTTCTCCCTTGTATAGCTGAAATGTGTTAGGAGTACTTGCAAATGGATGCGCAAGCCTAGGCTTTTCTCTTTCCACTCCTCTTATTCAAATTCTTCCCAAAAAAGGAGACATTCTCTCTTTAGGTCCATAGGGGCATCAAGCATGCTGACAGTGTGATAATCATCACTATTTCCTTGCATCTTCTCACAGACATTTTCTTCTTTAATTAGGCAGAATAGGAGGCACTACCAATCAGTAAGACTTCCCAGACTGAGTGCCACATTGCTTTGAGTGCCAGAGATAACCATCAGCAGAGCTTAAGCTAATACAGTTCTCTATCAAATCAGCTATTGTACAAATACTTGCCTTACACCATGGATGTTTTTGATTGCATAGCTGATTTCTCGTCTCAAATCTTTCTCATCAAACTCCATCTAAAAGAAAAAGAGCCAAAGACTCAATGAGATGGAAACACAAGACATGAATATCTTCAAAACAAAGAGGAACCTTCTTTCTTCTTCACACACACTGCTTTCACAGATGCTTGGACCCTGATGAAACTATGATTGTTGGCTATCTTGCTGAGAATATATGTCAAGGTCCATGACACAAAGGTATACTAGCCAAGAGCAGAATATTTACCCTTTCATCTAATCCCAGAGACAAGTTCTGTCTCCCTCTGGTGGGAGTAGAGCCACCAAGTTTCAGTGTGTACTTCAGCTTGGGACAAAACCATAAACTGGGCCACTAAATGGTAAGTTCAAAAGAAACTAGTGGTAGGGTGGTGGTAGCATGATATAATAAGGTATCTTAGGAAATGAGTTATTTTTAAATTAAACTTCTGGTGTTCATTGCTATATCTCTCCTACTACAGATAGTCAACTCTCACAGATTCCAAGTTAGAATCTAAGGCCAAAATACTCTCCTTCCCTTGAGAAGGATAAAAGTTTTCTGTAAGCATAAACACTCCTCTTTCTCATCTGAGAAAGGAATCCTCAAATGTAAGCTGTTGGGCGGTAAAGGAAACTGGCTATAAGAATCTGTATTAAGGTTTATAAATGGATCTTCCACCAGAGTAGGCAGCAGTGTACAATTACAAAAGATTACATTTTAAAACACAAACACAATACAAAGCAAACACATCTCCAGGGGAACAAAACACATGTAGGTGTTCTTACAAAGGCCTGAGGAGAAAAGTCACTACCATCCAGAACCATTCAGGAAATCAATCTGCAATGCTTCCCAATCACACTATTGCTAAGGTGCTTGCCCCAGCTACACCAATCTGACATTTCAGATTAAACATATTTAGAATAACCACTCAGTACAGATACTTTGGAGGACAGAAGAAATGCAGATGAGAAACAGTGCTCATTCCAATACACCAGATCCAGGCTATTAACTGCTGATAAGCCAGTGCAGCTAAGCAAGGGACAGTCTTATATGGGTTTTGGACTCAACACCCAGGGAAGATGGTCTAAAGGATTTTGCACCAATTTTGCACCTCAGCTATCTGAAACAGAAGTACCCCCACTTTCACTATAGGTGAAATTATTTTGAAATTATTTTCAAAAGCACTTAAGGTTTATTTATTTATTTTATCAAAACACTTATATGCCGCCCCATTGCAACAAAGCCTCGGGGCGGCTTACAACATTTAAAAATACAAACAATATATTAAAAACCTAACTATCTATCCCCACCCCCTGGATAATCTGCTATTATCCAGGATTATTTTACTGCTGTTTTACTACTTTTATTGTACAATATAAAAAAACCACACACACTGAGGGGAATATGGCAGTTTGTGCTAGGCAGCACATTCTGATTGCTGCCAGAAGCTGATCTTCCCAAGAATGTTTTCAAGCATTTCCAGGCTAAAAACATGGGGGAGGAGTTATTTTTTCTTCTCACCCCTCCATGTGGGGACCTTAATTTACAGGTGGACCTATTTTTATGGGTTCCAGTTACAACCAGATGGTAAGATTTGCATTGACAAGGGGAGATCTGTTCCATAAAACTGCCTCCCTGTCTTTTTACATTTAAACTTTTTTTCCTTCTTTTATGTGCTCTTCTTTTTTTATGCCAAAGGATTACTATTTATGGACTTGCTGTAAACAAGATCTTGAAGACAATTACTTTGTGAGGAGTTATAAAATGGCCCCTAGGAAGTCTTAGCAACAACAAAGCTAGTGCAGGAAACAGTATTCCAGCTGAGTTATTCAAAATCCTAAAAAACGATGCAGCTAAAGTGCTACACTCAATATGCCAGCACATTTGGAAAACTCAGCAGTGGCCACAGGATTGTAAAAGGTCAGTTTACATTCCGATCCCCAAGAAGGGCAAATTGTGGAAAGTTCTTAAAGAGATGGGAGTACCACACCATCTTATTTATCTCTTGCGAAACCTGTATGCAGGTCAAGATGCAATAGTGAGAACTGGACATGGAACTACTGATTGGATCAAAACTGGGAAAGGAGTACGGCAAGGCTGCATACTGCCTATTTAATCTATATGCAGAGCACATCATGCGAAAGGCTGGGCAAGTAGGAATTATGATTGCCAGAAGAAATATCAACAGCCTCAGATACACAGACTGTTGTTGTTAGTTGCAAAGTTGTTTCCAACCCATCGTGACCCCATGGACAACTTTCCTCCAGGCCTTCCTGTCCTCCACCATCCCCCAGAGTCCACTTAAGCTCATGCCAACTGCTTCAGTGACTCCATCTGGCCACCTCATTCTCTGCTGTCGTCTTCTTCTTTTGCCGTCAATTGTTCCCAGCATTAGGGTCTCCTCCAGGGAGTCCTTTCTTCTCATTAGGTGGCCAAAGTATTTGAGTTTCATCTTCAGTATCTGGCCTTCTAAAGAGCAGTCAAGATTGATCTCCTCTAGGACTGACTGGTATGATCGTCTTGCAGTCCAAGGTACTCGCAGGAGTCTTCTCCAGCACCACAATTCAAAGACCTCAATTCTTCAGCGCTCAGCATTCCTTACTGTCCAACTTTCACAACCATACATTGGAACTGGGAAAATCATAGCCCAAGGAAAGTTGGCTTGAAACTCAACATTAAGAAAATTAAGATCATGGCATCCAGTCCTATCACTTACTGGCAAATAGATGGGGAAGAAATGGAGGTGGTGACAGGTCCCTTTCACAAGTGCTGCTCTCCAGTCACTTGTCCCCTAACCTGTACTTATGACACCCATTCCAATGGCCCAAGTGCAAGACCTCACTTGTCACTGGCTGCCATTCTGATGATTCCCCACTAATGGTGACCCTCTGCTTTCAGTCAGTCAACCATGCCCTAATCCAACAGAGAGTGGATGGTCTATCCCAAAACTCCTCAGTTTCTAAACCAGGGTATCATTGGGCACTTTGTTGAAGACCTTGTTGAAATCCAGGTAAACCACATCCACTGTATCCCTTCCATCTAGCCACCTCAAAACTTTGTCATAGAATTCCACAATGTTTGTCTGGCAGGACCTGTTTTTGCGGAAACCATGTCGTGTGGCCACCAGCCTCCCTTCCCTATGTAGCACCACTACATCTTTTGCTATTATTAGCCTTTCCATTGTTTTTCCTACAATGGACATAAGGCTAACCAGTCTGTAATTCCCCATGTCCCTTCTACTACCGTTTATGAAAATTGGGACCACTGACATCACCCTCCAGTCCTCTGGAACTTCACCTGTTCTCCATGGGGCCTCAAAAATGTAGTCCAGTGAGCGTGAGAGAACCCCTGCCAACTCTCAAAATACTCTTGGGTGTAACCCGTCAGGGCCTGGCACCTTTGCAATGTTCAATGCCCTGAGGAGCCCCTCAACTTCTAGGGGGGATCACTCTAATCTGTGCCCCTAAGTCCCCGGCCTCGTCTAGTCTCCCATGCGAATCTTCCCCATCCTGCTTTGGGGAGAACACAGAGCCAAATAGTCATTTAGCATCTGTACCTGTTCCCTCACATCAGTCATTGGATCCCCTTCCTCCTTATTAAGCGGTCCCACTGCCTGTCTCCCCTTCCTCTTGCTATTTACATGTTGATAGAAGCCCTTTTTGTTGTTCCCGATATTCTTTGCAAGTCTCAGCTTGTAATCAGCCTTAGATTTACGAAGAATCCTTCTGCAGCGGGCCTCCCCCACACCCCCGTATACCCTTTTGTCTACTTGCCCCAGTACCCATTTCCTATGGAGGTTCCTCTTACGTCTAATCCCTCTAACCACCTCCTTTTGCATCCATGGCGATGCTCTCCTTCGCCTCCACGCCTTACTAACTAGAGGTAACTTGTGCCTTCAAATCCTCCCTTTTGAGTGCCATCCACCCCTCCTCAACTCCCTTTCCTTCCAGTAACCTAGCCCAGAAGACTTTCCCCAGTCTGGCCTTCAGTTGGCCAAAGTTGGTCCTCTTTTTAAGTCCCAGCTTCTAGTGCTCGACCTACTGCACATCCCCATCCCCCTGATCTCAAAGCAAAGGATGGAATGATCACTTGCATCCAGAGTTCCCCTAATCTGTACCTCATCTATCAGCTCCTCGCTGTTGGTCAAGACCAAGTCAGAGATATTCCCCTCACCCCTTTGTCACCTCTCAGACCCTCTGTGTGAAAAACCCTCCCTCTATAGCTTCTAGGAAGCGACGTGACCTGGTTGTGATTGAAGGCAAAAGAAGAAGGGGACAGAATAGGTTGAGGTGACTAGATGGTGTCATTGGGGTGGTCTGTGTGGGATTGGGTGGACTCCCAGTGATGGTTGAGGACAGGAGAGCATGGAGAAATGTTGTCCATGAAGTCATAGTGACTAAGCAAAACATTATTTACATTAATCATCATGGTTTAAAAGTTGTAGATAAATTAAAAGAACCAGAAAGAAAATTTATTGTTCTGAAGATAAGATTTCTGATATTTAAACTGGCAACAGTATATGCCCCAAATGATGCTAAAGAAAAGTTCTATGAAAAATTCTTTCAATTGATATTGGACTTTCAAGAAGGAAAACTTTTGGTTACTTGGGTGTACAAATTTTGGGAAATGATTGATCTCCGAGATAAAATGTGCTAATTCTTACATATTTTGATTAGATGAAATAGAAACAGGTGATAAAGGTGCTGGTTGGCTAAAGTTTTCAAGATATTTCACAATAAAGATTTATACACAGATAAGTATATTTGCCTTCAAGGGAGGGAGGTGTCTGATGATCATGATGCCTCATAACTTTTCGACAAAGTACAGTAGAACAATGAAAATGGTTCCACATGGAAGTGCATAAATTTATCTTCAGTTTGAGACTAAAGATAATTACCTAACTATAATTTATTGTTCTTTTATTGCAAGGTACATTTGTCTTGGTCAGATCTACACATCATACAATTACATCTGGTGGCTTGTGAAAGTGTCATTGCCTAACATTTCCAAGAAACAGTTGCGTGATATTTTCCCTCAGAAGCTAAGATGCCTCGAAACTGTGTAAACTACACAGATAACTTGTGCTACATTTGTGGCGAGGTTACATTTGCATCTCAAAGTGCAATATGATGGCAGTGGTAAAAAAGGCATATCACCTATATTTTGGATGCAAAATAGGGGATCAGGACAAGAGTTGGGCCTTTCATTATTGTTGCATTACATGCGCAACTTATCTGCGTTGTTGGCTAAACAAGAAAATGTCCATGCCTTTCACAGTCCCAATGACGTGGAGAACCCACCAATCATAGTAGCAACTGCTATTTTTGCATGGTTCCCCCAATTACAAAACGGATCTCAAGAAAGAAGTGGACCGTGGAATATCCAAACATTCCATCCACACTGTGTTCTGTACCCCATGATGAGGACTTGATCCACCAGAATCCTACTTTCTAGACTCATAGAAACATAGAAACAGAGTGAGTCAGAAGGGGTCTCCCGGGCCATCTAGTCTGACCTCCGGCCCCAGTCAGCTCTGCTCACAATATGCCCACCATGTGCATGTCCAGTCTATCTTTGAACACCCGCACCGATGGGGCCTCAACGACCTCTCAAGGAAGCCCATTCCACACCCTCGGGGTCCTAACTGTCAGGAAATGTTTCCTGGCATCTAAATGGAACCTTGGCTCCCTGAGCTTTGCTCTGTTGGAGCATGTCCTGCCATCTTCTGCAGGGGAGAACAGGTCTCTACCCATCTCCATGTGACATCCCCTCACATACCTGTATGTCACCAACATATCCCCTTGAGTCTCCTTGTGTCCAATTTAGCAGCCAATTTTGGATCCACCTAATAGTTTTTCCATCTAGTCCAGTTTTTGCTAATTAAACAAATTAGAACATCAGAACATCATGCAGCACTATGTTGAAACCTTTGCTCAAGTCTAAGTGGATTGTGTCTACAGTGTTCACTTTGTCCATTTGGGAGGTTACCCAGTCAAAAAATGAGATTAAATTAATCTGACAGGATTTATTTTTGATAAATCCATATTGGCTTCTATTGATCACTGCATTTTCTTCAAGATGCTTACAGATGAATTTTTTAATAATTTGCTCCAATACTGATGTCAGACTAATTGATCAGTAGTTCCCAGGTTCATCTTTTTTCCCCCTTTTGAAGACAGAGACAATGTTAGCCCTTTTCCAGTCATTTGGCACTTCTCCTGTTTTCCAAGATTTATCGAAGATAATAGTCAATGATTCTGAGAGTTCCTCTGCTAGCTCTTTTATGATTCTGGGATGGGGCTCATCAGACCTTGGAGATTTGACCATGTTTCTTCTTCTTGACGATTTGTCTGTCAATCTTGAGCTGCCATCTCTTACTTTCAGCTTATACTTCCTCTTGGTTTTAGATTTCCTTGTGGAAGAATGAGGTGAAGTAGGAACTGACTGCCTCTGCCTTTTCCTTGTCATCTGTTATCACTCTGCTTTTCACTTTAAGTAGCAGGACACCCTTCTCTTTCTCAAGTCTCTTGTTCTGGATGTATCTGAAGAAGGTTTTTTTTTGTTGTGCTTAGCATCTCTTGCTATTCTCAGTTAATTTCCTGCTTTAGTCTTTCAGATGCCATCACTGCAATTCCTTGCTTTTGTTTATATTCTTCCTTTGTGGCCATGCCCTGCTTCCAATGTTCTTTTTTTCTTTCAGGCTGTCACTTAATTTTTTGTGGAGCCACATGGGCTTCCTCTGCTGTCTTCTACACGTTTTTCTTGATGGAAGTGTTCATAATTGTGCTTCAAGAGTCCTCTTTTTCAAGATTTCCCACCCCTCTCAGACTTCTTTTCCCTTAGGGGAATGTTGCCATGGCACTTCACTTACCATTTTTCTGAGTTCGTTACAGTTGGCTTTCTTGAAGTCCAGGATGCATGTTTGTCTCCAGTTACCATTTGTCTTCTTTAGAATTGAGAATTCAAATATCACATGGTCACTTTCTCCCAGAGTTCTCATGGTTATTATTTTGTCCACCAGGGCATCCCTGTTAGTCAGTATTAAATTGAGGATAGCTGATCCTCTCATACATTCCCCTAAGTTGCTGGCAACACATGTCAGGAATCAATTGGCCAGACCATGCTTGGCAGAATTTGTCTCCCAACCATGTATGGATGACCCTATCCCTTTCCTCATGCTTTTTAAATGACAAGTCTGTAAGCAGCAATTGTCTTTTGTTTTCTAAAATCTGTGTATACCAGCCTTCCACAACATGGTGCCCATGTTTTAGACTGCAGTTCCCTTAATCTCCAATTTTCATGGCCAGTGGTCATGCTGGCTGATGATAATAGTAATTACAGTCCAACATCTAGAGGACACCAGGTTGGGGAAGATTTGTGTATAAAAGCCAAAATCAATAAAATGTAGCATTATCCAATAATATAAAGAGGAACTAACCAAAATAATCTTAACTTGCTATAAAGCCTTAACAAAAAAGAATTTTTTACTTAACCTTATGCAGGTATAAGACATTTCTGTAAGGCAATTGCATTAGAATTGCATAAGGCAATTCTTAAAAGTGTACACTTGCACTTATATCTATTCGCAGTGCCTTTGACAAAACAGCCATGAGGCTAACAAACATCTTCACCATCCTCTCTGTTTAACTGTAACACTTAAACAGATAATACAGAGACAAGCTTATTTTTACCTGCTTACTGCTATACAGCGCAAGAAAAATGGCTGCCTTTCTCGCTCAAGGAAAGAAACTCCCAAGATCAGGAATGCAGAGAACCAAATACTGTACTGCTTCAATTTCTGAGAAATAGGATACTAATTCATTCTTCTCTTTACTCAGTTTAACCTCACACTAAGCCCCTTCATGGATTACTGCCTTGTTGTGGCGAAGGGGCTTGTGTAGCTCAATGAAGCTATGAGCTATGCCATGCAGGGCCACCCAAGATGGACAGGTCATAGCAGAGAGCTCTGACAAAACGTGATCCACTGGAGAAGGAAATGGCAACCCACTCCAGTACCCTTGTTATGAAAACCCCATGGACAATACCAAAAGGCAAAAAGATATGACGCCGGAAGATGAGCCCCTCAGGTTGGAAGGTGTCCAATGTGCTACTGAGGAAGAGCAGAGAGCTAGTACTAGTAGCATCAGAAAGAATGAAGCGACTGGGTCAAAGCCGAAAGGACACTCAGTTGCAGATGTATCTGGTGGTGAAAGGAGAGACCGATGCTATAAAGATCTATACTCCATAGGAACCTGGAATGTAAGATCTATGAATCAAGGCAAGCTGATCATGGTCAAACAAGTTCCATGAGCTTAAGTGGATTCGTGAGCTTAAGTGGACTCAGGGGGATGGTGGAGGACAGGAAGGACTGGAGGAATGTTGTCCATGGGGTCGCGATGGGTCGGACACGACTTCGCAACTAACAACAACAACAAGCCAGGACATGAAATGTTGCAGTGTTCTACCTTTAGTCAAAAGCAAACATTCCTGTTTCTATAGAATTATGGTATAGTAGAACTGGAAGAGACCAAGGAGGCCATCAGGTCAACCCCCCTGCTCAAAGCTGGACTCCAAATTAAACCATCCCTCACAGATAACTGTCCAGCTCCATCTTTAATGCCTCCAGTGTGGGAGAGCCAACAAACTCCCTAGGTCATTGGTTCCATTATTGTAATTCTCTAACAGTCACCAAGTTCTTCCTAATGTTCGACTGGAATTTGTTCTGTCCCTAAGCAGTGGCAACAAGATGCTGTTGAGGGACTGATTTCTAATGATTGTCCACAAGTGAGACAGACATACAGAAGTACTTATTGTGGCTTAGCTTGGGGGAAACTTACTACCACTATGACCCATTTTGGGATGAACTTGGTTAGTAAGGATTATGCATGAGACAAACAGATACAGCCCAGGTAACCATCAAGCCTGAAAATCTCTCACACAGACATAAATACCTTTATGAACAGAAAACCCCACATCACTTTTACCTTGACCAGCTCAAAGGGGAACCTCTCATGGAAGATGCGGTTTATTCGGGCTCCACCTGAGAGTTCTAGTGTGTCTACCTGGTCTCCAGAGCCTTCAATTCTCTTCTCAAAGTCCACAGCAAACTGCTGGACCATCCTGCACAGAGATGACAATGACAGATTTCTATCATGCCAAGGCCTGCTAAGTCAGTGGAAGCCCTGACCAGCCATGAATGTACCTTCAAAAGAATACTTTATTGATCAATTTCAGTTAGCACACATGTATGAAAACACAACTCTTTGCTAAGAAGTTAATTCCCAGCAAGTAATAAAGTTTCTTGGCTGATTTTAATAATCATCAGTAAGGCAAAGTATTTTTTTCATGTTTGTATAACTATCACAATATAGCTTTCTGTGATTCTTGCTGAGAACTGCTAGATAATGATTTAATTAACATGGGTAACAGTCTTAACATACTAAATATTGTATTATAAAACAAGAGATGTTAATACATTTAAACCTTGCCTGACTTAATTTAGCTAATGTAGCAGCCAAATAGAATGATCTTGTCAGGCTGATCAAATTGAAACTATGACCAGTGTTCATCTGTGTTTCATACCTGTAGAGCATCTAACAAGATCACATCCATCCTTTTCCATTAAATATGGAAAACAGAACTCTTTTTTAGCAGTGTCCCTACCTATCTCAAAAGTTACAGTGGGTTACAAAAGTTACAGCCCTGCCAAAGGAGACATCTAGTCTGCAGTGCTTGATGAAAATTGAGGATGATGAAGATCATGCAGCTGCTCTGCAAAGGCATTCCTACGAGAAGTATGACATGTGGATGTTGCCATTGCTTCTGTGGAGAGGGCTTTTGCATAAGCCAAGAGCTGTAAGCCAGCAAAATTAACTAATTACGTAAACAGAAGAACCAATGAAAAAAAAAGATAAACAGACATTCTATCTATGAATTAAATTTATTTATAAATTTATTATAGACCTCGGCTCATGAACGTCTCAGTTCACAACCAAATCAGGTCGCAAACAGAAATTTCATAAAAATTTTGCCACAGGTCACGAACTCTGCATCGGGTGATGATCGCTAGCGCGCCCGCCTTCCCTGAACCGGCACAATTGCGGTTGTGCTGGGGGAGGGGGGGGAGGAGATGGCCGCGATTGCGCTCATGTTCCCAGCCTGAGTGCACCTGCGCCTGCCTCCCCCCAGCACGCCCACACCCGCCTCCCCCCCATGGGCCTGCCTCCCTCCCCCAGCACGCCCACAATCATGCCCATCCCCGCCCCACACAATTGCTGGTGGGGAGGAGATGGCCATGATGTTTGTTGTTCTTTGTCACTTTGCTTCAAATTTTTGTGAGTAAAAAAAATAGTTGCAGAACAGATTCACCTTATTTACATTGACCCTTATGGGGAAATTCGACTTGGTTCACAACCAATTTGGATCACGACCAGAGTCCTGGAATGGATTAAGTTAGTCAGCCAAGGTACCACTATATATGCAGTTTAACTGATGTAGAACAAAAGAAAGAACATAAAAATATTGTTGATGATTTATAACTGATTTAGTGATTGGAAAATGTGTTAGTTTAGAGAATAATTCTCTTTTTTGTGAGCCTCAACACAGTACTAACTCACAGAAAGAGAAATTACTGGTTGTTTTGGGAACTTGCCAGTTATGAATATAAATGTTTTATTTGTGTAAGATTCCTTAGCAATCTTATTTTTCTTTTACTTTTTTTCTTTCTTCCCATACTTTATTTCTTTGAAGAAAACAATTTTAAAACAATTTAGAGTTGTACACTGGCCAGCTTATAGGCTGGAGAGATGGTGCTCCAGGCTACTAGTCTTTGAGCAGGCAGAGGGAGACTCTGCCCTTTCTGTAAGAGCGTGTGTAGAAATTGCAGGATGTGCTCAATAGTAGTGTCCCATAGGTTGAGGGTCTCCTGTTGCACAAAGGTGGTAAATGTTGTAATATGGCTACAAGACTTTCTCGTTGTTGGTTTGAGGGTGGCATCAAGGATGGTTCTGATGCCCTGTAGCAGGGCTACTGGATGTGGGGTTTATGTTGTAATGTGCTGTGAAATAAGGTGTATAGTGTTTTTATGTATTTGTTACCGTATTTTTCCATTTATAAGTTGCCCCCATGTATAGGACGCCACCCACTTTTCTTACCAATCTCCGAGCGAGCAAGCTGCTGTCTCACCATGTATGCCACCTCGCCACCTCCCTGCACGTGTGCCTGCAATCATGCCAGTCTCCCCCCCAGTGTGCCCATGATCGCGCCAGTCTCCCCCCACTCCCAGCGCACCCACACCTGCTGCTGCCACCTTTCAAATGGCTCCTGTTGAAAAAGTTTGAGGACCCCTGGGCTACATGCTCTCCACAGCATCAGCTGACATCAGTTACATAAGGCTCATGATTGGAGGAAACCTGTTAGCTAGTCTCTGCAATCGGAAGTTTCGCTTGTGAGGCTAGTTTGCAGAGATAAAGTATTGGCAGTTTTGCAACCACAGTTCTCCTCTCAGTCCCCCATGTATAAGATGCCCGTCCATTTTTAGGTAAATATTTTAAAGAAACAGTATCATCTTATACACGGAAAAATACGGTATTTAGGCTTTAATAGTAATGATGACGATCATTTCTTTATTTGCATTAGCCATACAGCTTTGCATAAATATTACAACAATATAAAATCAGCATACTAAGATCAAGAAGATAATACATATACATCAGATATACATACCAATGCCAAGTGTTGATGTCAGGGTGGAAGATTTTGCCCCCATCTCATGATATCAAGCCTGGACTGTGAGGGTGATGGAGGAATGTCCCACAGCAGAGCCATAGACACTGAGCAAACCATGAAGATGCAGTGTGTCTTATCCCTGCTGATTTTTGCAGGAAACCTCATGATCAATAGGAATGGGGGAAGAGAGACAAAACAGTGCCCCAACTGGCAGAGGCATCCCCCAGGGAGCTGGTCCCTTGTCCTGCCCAGGAACAAAAATTTGTGAAGATTGTGTTGCAGGCTGTGCCAAACAGCCTGCTGGCTTGTTGAATACTGGCTTGTTCCATGTGCTGAAGATATCTTGGAGAGCTCTGGTGTTCCATGGCCACTCATGCATGTTGAGGCTCATGTGGATGAGAGTGTCCATCAGCACGTTGCATCCCCTGACCTCTTGTTGATTCCATGTGCCCTGGCTTCTCAGGTCGCAACAGTGTGCTCCCCATCTTGATAGTGATTCATCCATGCTGCTGATTATTGATGAGTCTGGAGATGAGAAGCTGTCACCTGTTGGCAAATTGTGAGTAGCTGTTCCTGGCAGATGGGGAGACATCAAAGGGTGTCTTGCATGGGTCATCCAATGTGCAGAACACATGGATGAACCACTGTTGTAAGGGTCACATCTGGAGCCTTGCGAAGGAGAACACTGTTGCAGCCATCAGTATGAGCAGTTTGTGTATTCTGTGGGCTGTAATAGTCACTCTGGTGCTGAGTTTGGTGGCTAAATTGATCAGTGCAGATACTGGGATGGTGGGAGGACAACTTTCACTGAGGATGCATTAAAGCATGGAGAGAATGGAATAGGATGGAGAGAGAATTGATTTGTCATGGTTAATACAAAGTCCCAGAGTCTGTAGGTGGTGCAGATGACTCATATTTATTCCAGTCATCAACATACAGGAAGGCCTGTACTCCTTGGAGATGCAGACGTGACCAGGCTAGTGCTACCACTGCTATGCATTTAATGAAGGGCTGGGGTGGGGTGGAATCTGAAAGCCCAAAGGAGAATGCAGAAAATTGGAAAAATCTTGTTTCCAATCTGGAAGTGTAGGAAGTGTCTATAATCATGGTCTATGGTAGTACAGAAATATGCATCCTTGAAGCTGACCAAGGCAAACAAATCTCCTTCTTGCAGGAGAGGTACAATGAGGAGGGTGACCATTCTGAACTTCCTTGATGTGATAAGCAATTGATGCCTCTGAGATCTAGGATTAGTCTGAGTCCCTCTCATTTCGGTACCATGAAGGAATGAGAGTTGAAGTCTTGGGAAAGGTCAGAATAACAGACTCTCTCTGTAGTCCCCTTAGAAAGTAGTGAATCAATATTCGGGATGGAGCAAAATCTATTTGCAAAATCTGTCCATCCTCTCCAATAGAGACAATTGGGTCTGCATGGCGATGGCTGCATCAGGTCAGGAGGTAGACAGTACCACACACAGAATTATAGAATCATAAAATACTAGAGTTGGAAGGGGCCATGAAGGACATAGGGTCCAACCCCTGCTGTTGCAGGACACCAAGTTACACCATCCCACTCAGATGGCTGTCCAGTTTCTTTCTGAATGGCTCTACTGAGGGAGAGCCCACCACCTCTCTAGGCAGCTGGTTCCACTGCAGTATTGCTCTGACAGTGAGGAAGCTTTTCCTGATGTCTAGCCTCAATCTGGGTTGTTGCAACTTGACTTGATTATTCCGTGTCCTACACTCTGGCATCAGCAAGAAGAGATCTTGACCTTCCTTTTTGTGACAGCCTTTGAGGTACTTATAGCATGCCCCCCGCCCCAGTCTTCTCTTCTCAAGGCTGAACATGCCCAGTTCCCTCAGTCTCTCCTCACAGGGCAGTGTTTCCAAACCCTAGATCCTTTTTGGTGCCCTCCTCTGGACCCTTTCTAATTTTACTGCATCTTTGTTAAATATTGTTGCCCAGAACTGAACACAGTATTCCAGATGAGGTCTGACTAGTGAGGAGTATAGAAGAAATACTACTTCTGCTTCTGTGCTTTCGAGGAGAATATGATCATGACTACAGTGAAAGCAAAGAAAGGCTCAGGAATTCCAACATCTCCTCCACAAGATCCTCTGGCTAAATTTGTAAAGTGGAGTCTGAAGATGCTGTTGTTGCCCTGCTGAAAAGCATGTCACTGTGTTAAGCTCAGTAGTCTGTCACAAAGGAGTTATGATTTCTAGGTAAGAGCAGAAACAGATGGCTCTGATCAAAGAATAGTTCACCATATGTAAGAATTCCAGTTGTCAAAGTTTAAAAGGGTGATTTACATCTCCACCTTATCAGAACTATTAGACCCAAGGATGCCTGGAGATACCAGACCAAATGCTTTATTGAAAGCAGTTGGGGAGGCTTGTGATTGTCCCACTGGTCAGCTAATGGAGTGGGGAGAGAAGGAATAAAAAACCTAGGGTTTGAGAGAACAGGGTACTTTTTCCTGCTCCAAGTTGTGCTGTCTGCTCATGACAACATGAAACCTGCTGCTCCCTTACCAGAGGCTGGAAAGTATTTTACACATACAGAGTAGGTTATTGCTAGCTTACTTATTTTCTTGTCTTTCTGGTGCAACAAGTTGCAATAGTACCAGGGAGTAGGTCAGCTCTGAGTGTTGTAAAGTTGTTTCCTGCAATCCACTTATCCAAACCCATTTTGATCCCACACAATTATCTCTCCCTCCACCCCTATATTTTACTGCTTTGATAAACTTACCTTATCCCCTAAAATTGTGCTTGAGTGAGCTGGGTGCTCATTTCAGTGCCTTGGCTCTGAGACACCCAGAAAGTGTGTAAGACAATCCCCAGAAGAGCTGGGGGAAGAAGAGAATTCCCCTCCGTGTTACATTTCCTAAGCAGGTTGAACAGTTGCAGCTGATCCAGGATTCTATTAAAACTCTTCACTGGGATTTTCAGAATAGAGCTCATGAACACTCAATTTTTAAAAATTTCCATGTGTTTAATAAATGTACATGGATTTTTATGAAATACCTACTTTCAAGCAATTACACATTTAAATTACACATTTACAGTTTAAACCACTGCACCACCTGCATCCCTAATTACACACAGACTTCAACAAACTATCTAAATAAATATCCACTTGAAGTTGGTGTCTATGCACCACCTGCTCACATTGGGTGGAAAATCTGCCAGATTCCCTGATTTTCAGCATGCAGGACTCCAGTGCACTTTGCAGCAGCCCAGAGTTTGAATTCCTAACAAGTATTCCCAGGATTTACAGGGCACTCACAAGGCATCAGTCCCCATGCACAGTACAAGCAGTGCCTCGTTGACCACCAGGAATGGAGACCAGTGCACCTGCTCACTGTGCCCACTTTTCCTGTATGTTGCCAGCAGTGGCAGCAAGCTGGGAAGAAGGTTGACGGTAGAGAATGGCAGTGGGGAAGGTTCCAAGTTGTGCAACTGGAAATTTGTGAACATTCACAGACTTCTTCCAGGCGCAGCTCTCTTCCCTAGATAGAGGCAAGCACTAAAAAAAGGTGCACGGCAGATGTGAAATGGGTTCTGGAGAGGCTCAGTATAATCCTCAGTTCATTACATAGAAACTGAGTGAGCCAGAAGGGGCCTCCCAGGCCATCTAGTCTGACCCCTGGCTCCTACCATGTGCATGTCTAGCCTATCCCTGAACACCCTCACCAATGGGAACTCCCATGGAAGCCCATTCCATAGCCTTCCATAGCCTTGGGTCCTAACTGTCAGGAAGTACTCCCTGGCATCTAAATTGAACCTTGGTTCCTTGAGCTTGGCTTTACTGGAGCACATCCTGCCTTCCTCTGCAGAGGAGAACAGGTCTCTGCCCATTTCTGTGTGATACCTCCTCACATACCTGTATGTCGTCAAAAGATCCCCTCAGAGTCTCCTCTTCTCCAGGCTGAAGAGGCCCAGTTCCCTCAGTCTTACCTCATATGACTTTCCCTGTAATCCAGCCATTATCCTTGTGGCCCTACACTGCACTGACTCTAACCTGGCTATATCCTTCCTGTAATGTGGAGCCCAGAACTGAATACAATACTCCAGTTGTGGGCACACCAGAATCATATACAGTGATAGTAATACCTCTCTTGATTTAGAAGCCGCGCTTCTGGCAATGCATCCATGGATGGCATTCACCATCTTGACCATGTCACACTCCTGACTCATGTTTAGCCCTCAGTCAACCAGTACCCCAAGATCCCTTTCACAAGTGCTGCTCTCCAGCCACTTGTCACCTAACCTACGCTTATGACACCCATTCCTATGCCCCAAGTGCAAGACCTTGCACTTATCTACACTGAACGCCATCCTGTTGTCCCCCACCCACTTCCATAGTCTGACCCCACTCATCACCAACCACTATCCCGATGATTCCCCTCTAATAGTTACCCTCTATTTTTGGTCTGTCAACCATGCCCTAATCCATCGGACAGTGCATTCGTCTATCCCAAAACTCCTCAGTTTCTCAACCAGGATATCATAGCGCACTTTGTCAAAGGCCTTGCTGAAATCCAAGTAAACCACATCTATTGCGTCCTCTCCATCTAGCCACCAAGAAAGCTTGCCATAGAATTTGTCTGGAAGGACCTATTTTTGCATGGCTGCCAACATTCCTTCCCTATCTAGGGTTACTAGATCTCTCACTATTATGAGCCTTTCCATCATCTTCCCCAGAATGGATGTAAGGATAGCAGGCCTGTAATTCCTCACTACACCTCCACTACCCCTTTTTTAACTTTGGGACCACAGAAGCCACCTCCTAGTCATCTTGAATTTCATCCGTTCTCCATGAGGCCAGCGGGCATGAGAGCACCCTTGCCAACTCCCTAAATACCCTTGGGTGTAACCCATCAAGGCCTGGTCCCTTTGTACTGTCCAGTACCCTTAGGAGCTCTTCAACTTCTGGGGGCGGGGGGGGACTCTAATCTGTGTCCCAAAATCCTGGCCTCATCCAGTTCCTCATATACATCTCCCCCGCCCTGCTTTGGGGAGAACACAAAAGCAAAATAATCATCTAGCATCTGTGCCAGTTCCCTCACATCAGTCACCAAATCCTCTTCCTCCTTATTAAGCGGTCCCACCACCTGTCTCCCCTTCCTCTTGCTATTTACATCTCGACAGAATCCCTTTTTGCTTCTCCGAATATACTTTGCAAGTCTCCGCTCATAATCAACCTTAGCCTTGCAAAGATTCTTTCTTCAATGAGCCACCTCCTTCCTTTTGTCTACTCACCCCAGTGCCCATTTCCTACAAAGGTTCCTCTTATTTATTTATTTATCTATCTATTTAGAACATTTTTATGCCGCCCCCATCGCAACAAAGCCTCGGGGCGGCTCACAACAATATGCCTGATCCCTCCTACCATCTCTCTTTGCATGCATGGCAGTGCTCTGCTTCCTCTCCCTGCCTTGCTAACTAGCAGTATCGTCCAGGCTTGTGCCTCCAAGTCCTCCCTTTTTAGCACCATCCACCCTCACCCCCACAAACTCCCTTGCCTTTCAGTACTCTCTCCTAAGAGACTTTCCCCAATCTGACCTTCAGTTGGCCAAAGTTGCCCCTCTTGAACTCTCAGCTTCTAGTGCTCGACCTGCTGTACATCCCCATTCCCCTGATCTCAAAGCTAAGGATGGAGTGATCACTCGCATCCAGAGTTCTCCTAAACTGCACCTTATCTGTCAGGGCCTCCCTGTAGGTCAAAAGCAGTTCAAGGATATTTCCCCTCATCATTGCCTCCCAGACCCTCTGTGTGAAAAATCCTCCCTCTACAGCATCTAGGAAGCGACATGACCTGGCCGTCACCACCAAGTGAGTCTCCCAACCATTATCTGGAAGACTGAAATTTCCAAAAAATCACTGTGTCCCTCCCACAAGATACCCTTTGAATCCGGTCTGGCAGGGCATCATCCAGGTCTCAAGTTGACTCAGTGGGCACTGTGATGTCCCTTCCCCATCAGAACCCTTTAGTTAGTTAGTTTGTTTGTTTAAAACATTTCTATGCCACCCCCATTGCAACAAAGCCTCAGGGCGGCTTACAACATTAGTTTCACCCAGACTGCCTCTACCAGATCCCCATCTGCACCACATTCTATCTAATTGCATCCTATCCCTTCCATGAGATATAACGTCATACCCCCTCCCCTCTTTCCCTTCCTGTCCTTTCTAAACAGATGATACCCCTCTAATTTTGCATTCCAAAGACCAGGTCTTATATAAATTTTTGCTCCAAAAGACATATTAGGGCTTATTTTCAGGTGATGTCTTATTTTTTCTTACAAAAGCTGTAAGATTCTTGCCCCAAGAGTCCTCCATGATTCCTTTCTTGTACTCAATGGAACAGCTCTTTCTTTTTGCACCCATCTTGCATTTTGCATTCATGCATTAAGTATGTCCGTTACAAGGCACATTGTATTGACATTATTCATGCATTGTGTCTGTACTCTGATTGGTCATTCAGTCTCACTTTCATCTGTTTGCATAGACCTTTACCTCTCATTCAAAGGCGTCCACTTCGACATTTACAAATACTTAATTATAATGTATATTATCATTTATTTTAAGCATTAACGTCAATTATATTATTTATTTTTAATTATATATTAACATTATTATTTTATAATTCAATACCTCTACCATATGTTGCAATGGATGTACTGTGTTTCCCCGTCCATCTGGCTGATGATCTTAACTGGGGTTTATTTTTGGGGTAAGGCTTATATTACATGCATCCTGAAAAATCATGCTAGGGCTTATTTTCAGTAACATGAAGTACCTTGAGTAGAAACCATGCTGTCTTTCCAAGCAGCCAACCTTTCGAACTGCTCCCTTATGAAGTAGTTTGCTTACTTCCTCTAGCAGGACTGGTGAAGCCCGTGTTCGCCAAACCGCTCTTAGAGGAGGCACAGTTTCAAACTCAATTTTACATCACTGCTCTATTATGGATGGAACACACCAATCAGAAGTGATGGACTCCCATATGGGGAGATGATGTTGAAGCTGATCCCCAAATGAGAGAGGTGAGTTTAGCAGAGGAATGGTTTGCTCTGTCTGTCAGCACTGGTGTTTGTCTGTATTGACACGTTTCCTGGGTTGTTGGTACCAAGGCACATCAGTATAGCAAGGACGGTTTGGTCTGTGCTAGAAGGATTGACACCCCATGGGGCACCCCTGTTGCATAGGTTGGAAGGGGTGATATTGTGATTGCCTGTTCCAAGGCCACTTACTATTGTGGCGTTGGGAGGGTCCCCATCCCATTCTGTGAGCTGTCAGATGTGCCTCATGAGTGGTATCAAGTTTTTCATCCATTTTAGCGTGGAAAAGCCTGGTCCCATCAAATGGCATATTTTCCACTCATTGCTTTGCCTCCTGTGGGAGGTTACCAGCTCCTAGCAATGCATGCTGTCTGAAAGCCACTGCACCAACAAGCGCCCTGGAGTCACAGTCCACATGATGTCTTGCTGTTGCCAACTGTTGCTTGAAAAGCTGCATTGCCTCACCAATGAAGAGTCTGGCCAGGTCCCTTTGTTGGTCAGGGAGGAATGCAGCAAGCGACTCCATCTTCTGCCATAGGAAGTATTGTTAACAGGCCATAGTGGCCTTGTAGTGGGAGATTCTGAGTCCCATGGCTGAGTAGATTCGGTGAGACATCATATCAATCACCCTTTGCAATTGGCCAATACACTGTGCTCTTTAGTTTGTCAACCCTGTGTGGATTCAATGACAACCGAGTTCGGATGGGGATGCTGCAGCAAGAATTGAATGTCCTGTTCCCTGACCTTATACATCGACTCAAGACGCCGGGAGGTCGGATGTGGATGATTTGGTACCTTCTGTGGTTCCATCATGGCCTGGCGTAAGGTGGAGATCAGAGGTAGAGTCACCAGAATCACATCCTCCATCCTGATGACATCATAGATGTTGCCCTGCTCTGCATCCATGTGCTGTTGGATGTCAATCCCTAAAGAGGTCAACACACGGACCAGCAGTTTGGAGAAGCATTCCATACTCCCTCCAGGTGATCCCAGGTCTTGACTCAAAACCATAAGGTCAAGTGATGTGAATGCCTGCTCAGTTTCTTCTAAATCAGAGTGGTAACCGGCGCTCAATGAGAATGATTGAGCCAGAGATCCCTCCTCCATCGGATGAACTGTGGCAGTCATTTCTCCCTGATTTGTGGATGGTAAGTCTGTGGGTTGTTGAAGTCTGCAGAGGTGGAGGTGGGTAAGGGTATCCGTAGGATGGGTGGTATTCCCACAAATATCCATGTCCATAGCCTCTGTATGGAGGAGGTATCCAGTATTGGCTCCTTCCATACCAAGGAAGCTCAGGTTCAAAGGGAGGAGGTGGTCTTTGAATCAATCCTGGTGAGGTCTCTGGTGACAAGTGTCTGTACAAGGTTGGAGTGGGCAGATGTATAGGCTCCTGGTGCTCGAATGGACTGTACTGAATGGTCAGATGGTGCCAGAGAGTGCATGGGGGACTCTCAGATCTCTCCTTCTGGGATGGAAGCCCAGACCATTGGTTCTGGGGCCTGAGTCTCAACTGGGCTGAAGTGTGGTTGTGGAGAGGGACTAGGCAATGGGCTTGGCATGCATCAAGGGGATGGTCTCAGTGTTGTCCGTATGGAGTGAGGATGAACCGGAGGCTCACTCAGTACCAAGGCACCCTGTTCCATTATGTACTGGTATGGAATGTCTTTCTCTGCCAAATGAGAATGCTGCGTCTTTTTCTTCTCTGGCTTCTCTTTTCTGGGATGCTTGTCTTTAGCAGTCCCTTTGGTCTTGAGGTGTTTCCTTTTCTCCTAATATTTTTTAGGAAATTGAGACCATCCTGAGCATTCTTTATCAGGCCTGGTGCTCTCACCATGACTGGCACGCAGAGGGGTGCTTCCTTCAGAGGTTGAAGGGCTGGCAGGCTGAGCCACAGTAGCCTCCTTCATCATGATCAAGGCTCTATCCCATAGGACCTTCTTGAGGGAATTCTCTCAGTTCTTGCGAGCCTGTTAGGGGAAGGCTTGGCAATCAACACATTTGTCCCTGCAATGTCCTTCACCTAGACCAGTGGTGGTGGAGCTATGGCATTGCGTGCCACAGTGGGCATGCAGAGCCCTCTGTCGGCATGCAAGTCAAGTTGCCCCAGCATCGCCCCAGCAGCCGAGCATCAGATAGCAGTGCACATAGAGGCCATGCACATGCTTGGAAAGGAGTAGAGGCCCAAGGCAATGATGTCACAAGCCGCAACTCATTAGCCGCGATTCATCCAAGCTTTCGCATGGCCAGTCAGTGCACTGCCAAGAACATATATATATATTGGACTGACTTTGAGTTTTAATACATTTTTTATTAACACAAGATTTTAGCTTTGAGTTTTCTTATGAAAAATTGAAATTTAATATCTAAGATATAGAAAAAGAAATGTTCTAATTAAGAGACCGCAATTCTTTTAATGTTGTGCTGTCCCCCTAGCATATTTGAATCTGCAGTGTAGGCACTTTGCGATAAATAAGTGTGTTTTGGGTTGCAGTTTGGGCACTTGGTCTCTAAAAGGTTCGCCATCACTAACCTAGACATAGCAAGCAGAGCAAGCGCATGTCTGTAGACAGCATCCTCACTCCACACTGGCCACACATTCTAAAAGCAGAATGATGTGACATCGAGGAGAAATTAGAAATGAGAAATAAAGATAAAGACAGATGGTAGATGGGTTTATTTGCGGGGGGAGGGGGTGTTGAGGGGATGGGGAAAGGGTAGGGTGTGAGGAGGGTTTAAGCTTGTGATAAGGTTTAGGGTAGTGAGGTTTGTAAGGGATTTAGGATGAGAAAGATAAAGATAAGTGTAAAGTTTAAAAGTACAAGTTTGTGAGACAAAATCGAAAGCAATGAGTGAACCTGAGGCACAGCGAATGGTGGTCGAAAGCAGAGTGGCAAGAGGGCAGAGACTCCACTCATTTATATGAGGGGGTGGAGGGTGGAGTTCCTGCCAAAAATGTTACTAGCTGAGAGAATCTTCCCAAATACAGGCACTGAGCAGGTGCAGCACCCATATGTGTGATACACAGAGACCACAGCAAAGAAGTTTGGCTACATGTAAGTGTACAGAGTGGAGCAGCTCATTGTTCAATTTCTGTGGACTTCAACTAAAGAGTATGTATTATTTATGGTCAGAGAGGGGAGCTTTGGTGGGGTTCTGCCATTGATAAGATCATGTGCTTTTACATTATGTTAAAAGGGTTTCAGACCTGAGAAAACTTGTTAAGGCAAGAATATTTGCAAGACAAACCAATTTGTACTATTCTATCTGTAATCTGACAATTCTTTGTTACCTATGAAGATCAACTAAACAAATTTCAACTTCCTGAAGCAGCAGTCATTTCTCACCAGAATCAATGCACTTGCTTCTACTGTATTAAAACTACCTTATGAATGCACTGTACTGTATGTATTTAATAACTGAGTAGGAACTGATTGCAGGGAGTATTTCTCCCTCTTGGCTGGAAGGCAAAGTTCTTTGGATTTTTTTCCTGTTAAATTTTGGTTTTATAAATACCATTTTCATTATATTTGCAAAGGTTTTTTTGGTCATATTTTTTAAATACTTCTGAGGTCATATAAGGTTTAACATAATAAATAAAAGTTTGATTATTTTGGGAATTTTTGGACTATCATATCTAGTTATCTAAAACTAGGTGTAACCACTATAAAATTGATAGGATTTGTATGTGTTGGAAAGGCAAGCATTTTTTAAATTTTCTATTTTCAATATGATCTCATGGAATGTCAAGCAGAATTTAAATAAGCAGAAGAACATTTTCTCTAAGCTTAAAATGTTGATGTTGATGGGATTCTTGTTTTTTTTTAGAAACACCCCATTTGGTGGCTGAAGATGAACATTGTTGAGAAGAATGGTTCAGGGAAGAATATATAACAGTTTTAAGAGTTGCTATTTTAATTCATAAGCAAAGTTTCAATTTGTGTCCTGCTCTGATGCTTTTAGAAACATCAAAGCAGGACATGGATGTGCACTGAAGAAATTAAGAGAGAAATTAAAAATATGAATACTGAGAAATAATCTGGTTTTGATGAGTTTTCAGCTGAGTGGTATAAAACATTTTCCAAGTTCTTAGTTCCAAATATTCATAATCTTTAAAATTCTATTTTTGAGGCAAGGTCTCTATCATTAAATGTTTAAATTACAATGATTCCTAAACCAGGCAAGGATCACCCATTGCATTAGCTATCAACATTTTAAATGAATGTAGTTATTAAAAATACTAATGGCTATTCTGACTAATAGACTGCAAAAGGTTATGACAACACTGAGCAGAGCAGGAGGAATTTATTAAACATAGACAGGGGACTGATAATCTTAGATTAGATGATTTGACAGCTCTCAATTCTGATAGAACAAGATCAGGCTGTCCCCCCTGTCCCTTTTGATGTTGAAAAGGTCTTTGTCAAAATCTACTGGAAATTTATTTTCTTTACATTTAGTAATTTTGGAGTTCCTGTAGAATTTATTATTATTTATTTCTTTTATTTAAAGTTTTTGTATGCCACCCCTTGCTATATAGCCTCAGGACAGCTCACATAAATAAACAAATATAATACAAATACAGTTAAAACCCGGAAACAGCTGCACAATTAAAACCTATAAATATTAAACATTGTTAAAATATTGTTTGAATAAAAAGGTCTTAGCCTGGCGCCGAAAAACAAATAACGATGGCGCCAGGCAGACCTCTCTGGGGAGTGCAGAATATTTGAAACAGATCAGAATTGTACATTCAATTCCAAGATCTGGAGTTATGGCCAGTGGTCTCCTCTCATCTTTCTTTTCACCTAAAAAATGTACCAGACAAGGATATCTACTTTTTCTGCTGATATTTGATTTATATTTGGAATATAAATAGTCTAATATGACTATTAATGATAACAGTAGTATTCATGGCTTTGTTCATGATTGTATAGAATTTTAAATTATTCTTTCTGTTAATGACCTTTCATAGTTTACCTCAAAACTCTAATTGTCTGTTCCATCATTGATGCAATTGATCAATACTTTTAGTAGCCTGGCTGGCTGTACAATTTACTGGTCAAAGTCTGTACTGATGTGGAGTGGAACTACTATATCTCACAGTGTATTAATAAATTGGCAGTTCCAATGGTGCCCAGATATTTCCTGTAAGTGAAGCAGGCCTCATATTATATCAAAAACACTTGCTCCATGTGTAGTGAACCACACAGTGTCTTCTTTAAAAGGTTACTATAAGTTAGCTAATTGCTACAGGTGTTACACAGGTAATAATTTTTCTGACCACATGTTTTGGCAATGCCAAATAGCTGCTTCTTTGTGAGGTTATTAGATGAATAAAACATATGTGTCCAGAGCCAGAGGGTCAGACTAGATGGCCCAGGAGGACCCTTCTGAATCGCTCAGTTTCTATGTTTCTATGTCTTCAAACACTTTTCAATATTACTGATATACATACACTCCTAAATTATTTACCTGCTTCCTGGAAGTCAATACACTGTCATTACAAATAGATTTGCTACACACCCTTTTGCCCCTTCATGGATCACTGCCTTTCCGTGGGGAAGGGACTTGTGTAGCTCAATGAAGCTATGAGCTATGCCTTGCAGGGGCACCCAAGATGGACAGGTCATAGCAGAGAGCTCTGACAAAAGTTGATCCACTGGAGAAGGAAATGGCAATCCACTCCAGTACCCTTGTCATGAAAATGCCATGGACAGAATCAACAGGCAAAGGGTTATGACGCTGGAAGATGAGCCCTTCAGGTCAGAAGGTGTCCAATGTGCTACTGGGGAAGAGCAGAGGGTTAGTGCTAGTAGGACCTGAAAGAATGAAGCGACTGGGTCGAAGCTGAAAGGACACTCAGTTGTGGATGTATCTGGTGGTGAAAGGAAAGTCTGATGCTGTAAAGAACAATACAGCATACAAACCTGGAATGTAAGATCTATGAATCAAGGTAAGCTGAACGTGATCAAACGTGAGATAAGACTGAACATTGACATCTTGGGAATCAATGAACTAAAATGGACAGGAATAAGTGAATTTAATTCAGATGACCATCAGGTATGCTATTGTGAGCAAGAATACCTCACTCTTCCAAGAACCTAAGAGATGACTCTACACACTGACATCACCAGACGGTCAACACAGAAATCAGATTGACTATGTGCTCTGCAGCCAAAGATGGAGAAGCTCTATACACTCAGTACAAACAAGACCAGGAAATGACAGTGGCTCAGATCATGAGCTTCTTGTTGCAAAATGTAGGCTTAAATTGAAGAAAGTAGGGAAAAGCAACTAAGCCACTCAGGTATGACCTAAATCATATTCCTGATGAATATACAATAGAGATGACAAATAGATTTAAGGAATTAGATCTGCTAGACAGAGGTTCTATCTGAAAAACTATCAAGGAGGTTCGCAACATTGTACAAGAGGTATCAACTAAAACCATCCCAAAGAAAAAGAAATTCAAGAGAGCAAAATGGCTGTCTGAGGAAGCTTTACAAATAGCTGAAGAAAGAAGGGAATTGAAAGGCAAGGGAGAAAGAGAAAGATACACCCAATTGAATGCAGAATTCCAGATAATAGCTAGAAGAGTTAAGAAGGCCTTCTTAAATGAACAGTGCAAAGAAATAGAAGAAAACAATAGAATAGGGAAGACTAGAGATCTCTTCAAGAAAATTGGAGATATGAAGGGAATGTTTCATGCAAAGATGGGCATGATAAAGGACATCAATGAGAGGGACCTAACATAGGCAGAGAAGTTTAAGAAGACGCGGCAAGATTACACAGAGGAACTATACAAGAAAGAGCTTAATGTTCCTGATAACCACGATGGGGTGATCTCTGACCTTGAGCCAGACATCCTGGAATGATAATCAAGTGGGCCTTAGGAAGTCTTAGCAACAACAAAGCTAGTGGAGGAGACAGTATTTCAGCTGACCTACTCAAAATCCTAAAAGATGATGCAGTTAAAGTGCTACACTCAATATGCCAGCAAATTTGGAAAACAGTGGCCACAGGATTGGAAAAGGTCAGTTTACATTCCAATCCCAAAGAAGGGCAATGCCAAAGAAAGTTCAAACTACTGCACCATTGCACTCATTTCACAGGTTAGCAAAGTTATGCTCAAAATCCTACAAGCTAGGCTCCAGCAGTATGTGGACCGAGAACCACCAGAAGTACAGGCGGGTTTCAAAGAGGCAGAGGAACTAGAGATCAAATTGCCAACATACACTGGATCATGGAGAAAGCTAGGGAGTTCCAGAAAAACATCTACTTCTGCTGCACTGACTATGCTAAAGCCTTTGATTCTGTCGATCACAACAAATTGTGGCAAATTCTTAAAGAGATGGGAGTACCAGACCATCTTATTTGCCTCTTGAGAAACCTGTATGCAGGTCAAGAAGCAACAGTGAGAACTGGACATGGAACTACTGATTGATTCAAAACTAGGAAAGGAGTTCGGCAAGGCTGTATACTGTCGCCCTGCCTATTTAACTTATATGCAAAGCACATCATGAGGAAGGCGGGGCTAGACGAATCACAAGTTGAAATTAAGATTGCCCTGAGAAAGATCAACAACCTCAGATATGCAGATGATACCACTCTAATGGCAGAAAGTGAAGAGGAACTGAAGAGCCTCTTGATGCGAGTGAAGGAAGAGAGTGCAAAAGCTGGCTTGAAACTCAACATTAAGAAAATAAGATCATGGCATCCGGTCCGATCACTTCCTGGCAAATAGATGGGGAAGAAATGGAGGTAGTGACAGATTTTATTTTCCTGGGCTCCAAGATCACTGCAGATGGGGACTGCAGCCAAGAAATTAAAAGACACTGGGAGGAGAGCTATGGTAAATCTAGACAGCATACTAAAAAGCAGATACATCACCCCGCTGACAAAAGTGCGTATAGTCAAGGCTATGGTTTTCCCATTTGCAATGTATGGCTGTGAAAGTTGGACTGAGCACCGAAGAACTGAGTTCCTCTGAATTGTGGTGCTGGAGAAGACTCCTGCAAGTCCCTTAGACCTCAAGAAGATCAAACCCGTCAGTCTTAGAGGAGGTCAACCCTGACTGCTCTTTGGAAAGCCAGATACTGAAGATGAAACTCAAATGCTTTGGCCACTTAATGAGAAGGAAGGACTCACTGGAGAAGAGCCTAATGCTGGGAACAATAGATGGAAAAAAAAAAGAAGGGGATGGCAGAGGATGTGGTGGATAGATGGAGTTACTGAAGCAGCTGGTGTGAGTTTAGGTGGACTCTGGGGGATGATGGAGGAGAGCCTGGAGGAATGTTGTCCATGGGGTCATAACGGGTCGGGCATGACTTTGCAAACAACATAACACACTCTTTTGACAGCTAAAAGTATGAAATAAAAGCACTGGAAAGATAAGCATTCACCTCTTATAATGCAATGGACTGACTTATTCATGGTTTCAATGCCACATCTGAATACCTGGTGATATAGATGCCATTTGCAAATTGATACATATATGGATATCTGCCTTTGTTGAACTTTATTTACAATTCTTAGATAGCTGTACTTTCCTATGGATGCATTGCACTCAACATATTCAAACAGATGTAGTTATATATTTCTTTTTTTCTTGATTGTTTTAAAATAATGTAGTAAAATTAATTTCAAACATGTAATGAACAATTCAAGAAACAACTTCTGGATTCTTTCCACAACAAACCAAAAAGTCACATTTTCATGCCTCTTAGGAGACATGGGTGTGACCCCTACCCTCCCCCCCCCAAAAAAAGACTACAAGAAGAAAAGACAAGGTCCTGATAAAAGGAAGACCTCAATGTAGATTTGACTTACTGCAGCAAGGCTTTTGTTTTTCGTGTAGGGTCATCAGGGCGGAAGTTCTTGTATTCTTCCACCTCTTTTTCCAGAGACAGGAGCTGGCTCTGGAGTTTGCTACGCAGGGATGGCAGAGACTCTCGGATATGGTTTGTTAATTGCTGAGGGGAGAAGAAGACAAAGTTACAATTATTTTACATCAACATTGCAAGCAGCATTGTTTACTGCCAAGGCTCTATTACTGCCATTCTCCCTTTTAGGATTATCAGTCTCCAGGTTTTGTCAGTCTCTTTTGCTAACAAACAGGAGAGAGTTGTGGTGTGATGGATCCCTCACTTTCTTCTAAAAGATTGGGACAGGGTATGGCCTCAAGGTACTGTTCAAGGTGTTTACAGCACCGAAGAACTCATTTAACCCTGTCTCTCCCCAGTGAGACTCCAGTCCTCCAGAGCTCACCTTACCCTCTTTCTAGCATCAAAATCCTTTCCCTTTTGTGCTCCTTGCTGCTGAGGATGACAAAGACAGAAGATTATGTTTCTGTTTCCAGCACAGCCCCTTAACCCATTTCAAAGCAGGCACTGCCTTATGCAACACATAGCCCCACATATCAAAGATGAGTACTTCAGCTCACTTACTTAATGCTAGTAATAAGCCTGGTATTGAGATTCAGTAAATTTCTCCCTAGAACATCTGGATCAGCTTTAAACTGTTGGCACACTATAAGTTTTTTTGTGAAAATGGAGACAGAAAAATATTTGGATTGAGACATGAGTGTCATCTTCCTCTCCGGTGCAGTAGCAGGAAGCCATCATGCAGTGATTTTTCATCTGAAAATACGCTATTTAAAAGGAGCCAAGCAAAAAAGTTAAACTGCTGCTGGAACAGCTTACCTGATTGAGGACCTTCTGCAAGTGTGGGGTTCCCATGCGGTCTGCCATGTGTCTGTAAGCAGGATGGGAAAGGAAAAACTTGCGCTCAGCTGCTAGTGCTGCTCGGATGTCTTTCTTACCATCAATATCCTTCTGGCTTCGGTTCACGACTCCAATGTAACCTATGAGTGGACAGTGCCAAATGTTAGTTCCTATCTTATTGTATGCACCAAAACCCAGTGCTAATTCTGAAAAGAAAGTAAGATCATGACAGTGCAACAAATGCAAGATGGCAAGTAGTTGTGATGTTACAGCAGAGTAGAGAACACTTGCTTCTATCAGAGAAGCCTGATAATGCACTCTTTAAAAATCAGGAAGACACTATCCTTCTTGAAAATACATGCACACAGGTGGGAAGCTCAATAGGCAAGTGCTAGGATTCCTTCACTCAACCCAGATTCTTCCCATTGGTCCTGGCCTCTCACCCTAGAGAAAAAGGGGGGAAAGGAGACAGGAAAGTTGGGTAGGAAAAAAATATATATTTTTTTAAGAGAACCTCATTCCTGTGTGCATGTGCATATGTGTGCACACGCACATGTGTGTGTTTGGACAGAGTGAAAAGTGGGATTAGTAAAGAGAAAAAGGCACCCAGATAGGAGATAATGAGAGAAAAAAGCAATAGTGTGCTTAGTGAAAAAAGCAGAGCGAGAATGGAGGATTCTCAGCCTATGCAATGATGGTTGAAAAGGAACTAAGGGACTTGGTGGGATCCCCCCCCCCCCCCATATACACAGAAACCGGAAGGGGAGGAGCTCCCGCCAACTCTGGAACTCTGAGTTATTGAAGATTTTTTCCCAGACTAGGCTTTACACAGGCACAGATGCCCAAGTGTGTGATACACAGAGACCATAAAGAAGAATGCAAGACTTCATGGCATCAGCAACAAAGAATGTATACCAAGGTGCTTAGCTTCCCTAGGCCTGGCTTTGCTTTTCAGGGAATTCAAAAAAAACAAACAAACAAACAGAAACCTCACATCCATGGCTGGGACACCAGAGCATCATAGTTGGGAAAAAAAGTAATTAAACCATCTACTGCATTCAAGCTTGCTTAGAAAGTACACATTTTGTTCAGGACTATGAATTAAACCGGTGCCACAAGGATAACTTTGTTCAATGGAATATCTTTCAGCTATAAGTTTTAATAGCTTTCTACCTCTCCGCAGAGGTAACAGTTTGTTCTCTAGGATATCTCTAGCATCAGTGCCTTCATCCATCAGGTCCAGCTTGGTTATCACACCAATTGTCCGTAGGCCTAAGAAAGAAACAGAACTGCTGATCAGAAGCTGGCACAGATACAGATAACCAATTATAGAAGTTCTCAGGAACTATTTTGTACTGTTATTCCCAAGATAATTTCTCTTCAACAAAACAGCAGCACCACCATATGGTACATAGTTCAGTGACAGTGCAGTATACTAAAGGAAAATATGCTTAATTAAATTAGTTTGTATATTTCCCCAAGCAAAGGGTGGTGGAGAGGCTGAACACAGTCACCAAGAGAACATACATAGCAGGTCTTCAAGGAACCAAACACAGGAACATAGAAACAGAGCAAGTCAGAAGGGGTCTCCTGGGCCATCTAGTCTGACCTCCGGCACCTGCCGGCTCTGCTCACGACATGCCCACCATGGGCATGTCCAGCCTATCTTTGAACACCCTCACCGATGGGGCCTCAACGACCTCTCGTGGAAGCCCATTCCATGCCCTCGGGGTCCTAACTGTCAGGAAGTGCTTCCTGGCATCCAAATGGAATCTGGGTTCCCTGAGCTTTGCTCCATGGGAGCGCGTCCTGCCTTCCTCTGCAGGGGAGAACAGGTCTCTACCCATTTGCATGTGACACCCCCTCACATACCTGTATGTCGCCAACATATCCCCTCTGAGTCTCCTCTCCTCCAAGCTGAAGAGACCCAGTTCCCTCAGTCTTGCCTCATACGGCATCCCCTGCAAACATAGCCCAAGTATGTAGCTAAGCATAGGTTTGTGCTATCTAAATAGTATTTTCCCCTTTTGCTTGTTGTTTGCCACTGCTTTTTCTGCTTTACACACTTTATTGCTTTGAGAAACTGATTTGTCTCTTTAATCTCTTTATTGTTGTGCACTCAGAATCAGACCAAGTCATTTCCCATTCTGTCTTTTTTTCTGAATCCTTAATATATATTTAATCCTAATTTCACCAAAACCCAGACTGTGTGCTTTGTCAAGGAAAGTAGGGAGGGTCACAAGAGGCACACTGAATTTTGAGGTCCTGAGATGCATCCAACATGTGGAGTACAGTCTGCAATCTTCCAAGGACACAAGTGACTACAAAGATGTTCAACATAAAGGATCCCAGTGGAATTCTTGGCCAATCACCTCCAAGGGCCAAAGCTTCTCAAGATTGTTAGACAGGTTTTTTAACCTATTTTCTAGAGCTTTTTTGAATAAAAAGTTGGTGCCACACTTAGTACCATATGCATTATTTCATTTTGTTAGAATTAACTTTATGAGTTCTTCCATAACATATTTCTGTTCCCAAAACCCACTAGAATAATTCCTTTAAAGGTTAGGATTTTAGCAAACTGAGGCTTCTGAAGGAGGACTGTTGGAATTCTTAACACTGACCCATTTTACATGGGAGGAGTCAGAGCTTCCTACTGTCAGGTGAACAACTCAGAGTGATATTGTGGAGTCCCACCCAAACCTGTCATGAACTATACGCATTATCAACAGAGGAGGTGAAAAGAAAAAAAAAAGAGGTATTACTTTACCTTGTGGATCAACTTCTTTAGCCATTTTGAGAGCATCTGAATTGGCCAAATCCATGTTTGCTGGAGTTACAGCAAGGATCAAACTGCTCTCTCTGCTAATGAACTGCAAAATCATATCTCTGATCTGATACTCAATGTCCTGTGGTTGGTCACCCACTGGCACCTTAGTTATACCCGGAAGGTCAATTAAAGTCAGATTCAACACTGCAAAGAAAATGGGCAAAGAAAAAGAATCTCACTGTTAAAAGGTCAAGACAGTCATCGACTCTGGACTTGAGGGAGTTTTGCATAGCTTTTCCACAGAAGAAAGAAGAGAAGACACTGCCCAGAGAAATCTGGCTGGGACTATTGGATGTGGTTTTATAAATCAAATGAACAAACAAATAAAAACTCCCAGCCCTTAAAGAGATCAAACCTATCTACTTTAATGATAATTGGTGTTTTTTTTAAATACAGAATTACTGAAGCTTTAAAGATAAGCATTTCAAATTATAATCCATCTTTAAATTAATCAAAATGCTCTCACTTTCTAATTATGAATTCACAAAGCCACAGGCATAACCACACTGTTTCTGAACAATTATAAGAGGTTGCCATATCATCACAAAGCAACGGACAACTTCCCAGAGTATACCGATTTAGCTATACCAGTTCTTGCTATAAGTTGTAATGTTCCTTTTTAATGGTATTCCCAACTTCATGAAGTTTCAGTAATCCTATAGCCCTAAAATATACAGCCCAAATATTGTCCATCTTTAAGGAGGCATAAAGCCATACCTACCATGTGGCGAATACACCCTGAGGTTGATGGGAATTGGAGAGATGCCTTTGTTTGTTCCTGTGACCCTGTCTGTTTCTGCTTCAATCTCTTGCCGTACTTCATCAAAATCTGTAAACTTCTTGGACTTGCAGTGCAAAAATTCTGCATACTCTGAAAGAGAGGAGAAATCTTCTGTCAAAGTGAGATGCACAACTCTGAAAAAAATTTTGTGACCTCATTTAGCTGTACACAATTCTCTGTCTATCCTTACATAATTTTAGGGACATGTGGCAAGTTCATTAATTTTAATTTTTTGAGGTGAAAATTATGCAGGAAGAAGAATGAAGCAGGAAGGAATATCTCCAAATTATGAAAATGTTCAACTTCAAGTCTGACTGGTCACCGTGCTGGGTCACCAATGAATACTGCTGTGGTGCCATGAAAGGTTGTTCCTCTGAGCAACAGTCACATGGGTGACTCCAAGTTAGATAGCAAATACAACAGTTTCACAAATCAATGCAGCCAGATTTGGATATGTAATAATGCAACAAAACCATTTGAGAGCAAGAACACTAGAGACATTCAAAAAGAAGCTGGACAGCCATCTGAGTGGGATGATGTAAATTGGTGTCCTGCAACAGCAGGGGGTTGGACCCAATGGCCTTCAGGGCCCCTTCCAACTCTGCTATTCTGTGATTCTATTGTTCTAAGAACAGTGCTCCCTGGAACAGCATTGTGCTTCATGTGAGGACTGCCATCCCCTTCAAACTTCTGAAAAATCTAGGAGAGAAGGTATATGCTTTTTGGAAATATCAGAAGTTCTCACAAAATATACCTCTCAATTTCAGCTCAGCCTAACTTTTTTCTTCTCACAACTAGCCGTGCAGAAGAACTGAAGGAACAGGTGGAAACCCACTAAAGACTTGTCAGCTTAAGGGCACCATCTGCTGGCCTAACACCAGAATAATGACTCTGGTAGTTGCAAGATTGCTCCCAGACACTGCTACAGCTGCCACAGCCTTGATGAGCAACACCTGGAAACCCTGGATCAAGAGGTGTTTAAGAACTGGCTTGTTCCACAGCTCTCTCTTGGTTCTGACCTTGGCCTGTTTGGGATTATGACTGAGACTTCCTATTTGATTAGCTATTGGACTCTGGACTTGTATCACCTTGACCACTGTTGCTTGGATGCTGGTACATCTGTCTAATCACCTGCCGCCCACACCCCAAACGCTTACACATGTGAGGAAGGGTTTCTTGCCTAAATTCTTCAGCTACAGAAGTTTTCTGAAACATGTGTGCAATTCATTGAGACCATGAAGGAGGAGGACAGAAGTCTTAGTGCCGATCTTTTAAAAACCTCGATGCTGGACGGACAGTAAAAGATCAACAGAAGCATACCTCTAAAGAGAAAGAACAGGTGGCAGTATAGAATAGCACTTATTGTGAAGCCTACCATGCTAAGAACTGTGCCTATCTTGGTTACTGCTCCTTTTCAACATATAAAACATAGTCACTGTGGTTACATAGAACTTGAGAAGAGGATTTAAAAACAACATTTTGTCTGGGTTTTGGCAGTCACCCAACATTTCTTGTGGCTAGTAAAATTCGCCTTTCTTGCTTCCTGCTACACAAAAACAAAGTGCATGCCTTTTGTACCTTGCTCAGCAAATGGAGGAACAGTATATAAAGTATTTACACTAACTCTAAGCCATAACACTGATTTTTGAATGCATGTTCTACCTTCCCTCCATGGATTTTTAACAATGTAAAATGCTGCTTCAGTATTTCCTCTAAACCTTCATATTGGAGTTCAACTTCTAGAGTTGTTAGCTATACAAACTCATCCTGCATATAATTCAGGATTTCTTCAAAAGTCAGTACAGCTAGTGGTGAAGTGGTAATCCATGCTGGTCCAGTCCCACAGCCTCTCATGGATGAAGCTACCATCTTTCTTTGATGCTGGCCACATGGAATCATGCTTGTTACTATGGCAGAGTCTAATAGGGACCCTTTGTTAGTTGTCAGAATTAATGTTTCTAATCACCACTGGCAAGTATAATTGTGACCTCCAGTAAAATGCAATTTCCTCTGCATCCTGTTTGATGAAAGTGCTAACATGTCAAAGAGTCTGAAGTAGCTGAAGCCTCCTGGAGCTATAAGCATAACAAAAGAAGAAATGTAATACCACTGGCTCTGCTGGGGCAGAGGACAGGGTCACCAAAGGCAGCACCAAGGGGTCATCAGAGGCAGCGCAGCCTATACCACAAAGTAAATCTTAACATCATGAATGCAAAGCAGGCTGGAGGGAATTCACATAAGTATGCATTTGGACCCCCATATTCCTCTTCCTGCAACAACCTCCTCTGCACAAATAATCGCTGTAAGATCACAAGTATAAAAAGAGGGGGTTGGAATAAACTATTTTTAACCCAGCTTCTCAGCCTGAAAAGGTTTTCAGTACAGCTTTCAATCAGGACAGACAGACAGAAAGAAAGAAAAGACAAATCTAAAAATGGTGTTGCACAGAAGGAAAAAGAAGTGAGAAGGAAGGGAAAAAAGTTATTTAGAACATCAGCAGGGCTTTTACCAAGGCCCTGCTTCCCCTAACTTCCAGCTGTAGGGCCCAGATGTCATTTTTCCCTGCTCCTAGCTCCCTCTCCTTTTCCACAAGGCAGTTAAAGTTAGTTGGCCTAGGGTGGGGGGAGTAATCCAAATGGACCTGGCCTGTTCTTGGCACATCTTTGCTTCCCACCAAGCCACACATAATAATAATGGCAGCAGTAGTAATAGCAGTATCTTTGGAGACACACAGAGAAGCAATCTTTAGACCTTCTGGATCCAAAATCCACACCTTTCTATGTCCACTGTAAAGCATGTCCTAGACGCAAAATATCTCTACTCAAATGTTAACAGTAAGAAAGAATAAAAAAATCTAGCTCGTTCATACATGCCTACTCAGAAGGAAGGAAAAATAGTCAGGAAAGATGGTGAGGAATTTGAGAGAGCATTCAGAACCTTCCCTTTTACTATCTTATGCATCATCAACACAGCCAAAAGCATTTCTTTGGAACCATATTCTCTTGTTCTTCCAGCAAATGACTGCAAGCTCAAAAGTACAAAATGGAGTGGGGCCAATTTATTACAAGTAGAAATCTACTTACCCCATCCTCACCACAGTGACACACACACAAAGAGATCATTGCTAAGCTACTTTCACCTCCATTGCAACAGAAACTACTAGCAGGTTTTTCAAAATCTAAACCCCAACCAAAACTAGATTGTTACAGTTTTACCAGCAATGCAATTGTCAACAATATTTTTTGCAAGCAAAACACTAAAAGAACAATAGTTGCCAGCTCAAACAACTACAGTTAAAAAAGGAAAGAAAACTGTGCAAGCATCAAATTTTTTAAAAAACAGCCAAAAGAGAGAGAGACAAAGCACAAAGAAAACAGATTAAGTATGAAATCCTACACACAATTATTTAGTGAACCCCAATGAACTCTATGAATTGTTACCTTCTTTTTAAGTCTGGATTCTCTTGCAGGCAGGCATGTTACGCACATGTGTACACACACACAGGCACACACACAGTTACATAGAATACTTTGCTCTCTTCCCCTCTCCTTTTCCTTCTTTGAGTCAGAACTCAAAAAAGGCCAGTGAAGGCTGCCAGTCATGCAACTGGGGCTCCATGAATGTTCATGGAGTTTCTCTTGGCTCAGCCCATTTTGCAGGACCGGGCCAGGCCTGAGAGGGAGTCCACAGATTCTGGAGGGATGGATTCTGAAAGAGTTTGTCCAAAGCCCACTGCTGTGAATCTACTGAACAAGAGGGTGTGAAAAACAGAAAAAAACTGAAACTGGAACACAGAAGGTTGAAACAGAAGCCAGGTATACTCAAAAAGGAAGAATACTTAGGCTTCTCTGAAAGAGAGAATAAGGAAAGTGTAATATATAGTTTATGGATGACTGTAAGATTTTTATGGAATATGGATACTGTTGTTGCATAAGAGGCAACCGTGGCAGCAAAGACAGAAAACACTTTCCATTTCCTATTGCAGGAAGGCTAATAGAAGGCCTCCAAGCTGCTTCCAAAACTTCTTGGATTGGAAGAGAGCAAGAAAGTCAAACTAGGGAGTACAGCTGAAGCCTCCAAGCCGCTATCCTGAAAGACTTGAGGTCAGGGTGATGAGTCCATTGTGTTGCAAGAGAAGCAACAGGATCAACAGTGACTGGTAGTACTCCCAGTGCACCTGAGAAGAAGGGGAGCAAACTGTGCCTGACATGGCCACCTAGGGGTCAAGAGGATATAATTGGCATTGTAAGCTTGAATTTTTGCCATTGCTTTCATGATGAGAAATTGGTGGGAATGCATAGAAGAGACAGAGTAGAAGGAAGTCATGCCCCAGAAATTGCCACCCTGATCTACTGTGCTACAGAAAAGTGGACACACCTTTTGTGACTCACAGAAGACAAAATATATGTCCAGGATCTATGTCCCTCTGAAAAATGGATTACAGAATGGTATGGTACAGTTTCCACTTGTAGGAAAGACATCCTTGTTGGGAATATCTGCCAGGGTGTTGTTGGTCCCCATGATTTGGGGTGCAGACAGAATGGTTTTGCAAGGAATTGATCATTCAAGAATCTGAACAGGCAGTCTGAGCAGGTGCAATTAATGTATTCCTCCTTGTCTGCTCAGATAGTGGACTGCAGTGATATTGTCTGAGAGTATGCTGTGACCTAAGAGAGTAGCTTCAAAGGCATTCAAAGCAAAAAGCTCCCGAATGCTGATGTGTTAAGAGGCTTCTTTCCAGGTGTCTTGTCAGTGTCCTACAATGTGCCCCCCACCCTCAGAGAGATGAGTCAGTCCTGAGAATCAAGAAGAGAGGTGAAAGAAGAAACTGAAAACTTTGCTGAATACTAGAGGTCTGTGCTCACCAGTGCAGGGAACAAGCTCCTTCTAGAGGCAGTTAAAGGTACATTCAGAGTGTGTCTACTGTTCGGATAAAATCCCAAATGAAACAATTCTGGAACCACCTTAGCATGCTGTCAGGATGTGGAGGGGCTCACTCATCTTCCCATGGCAGCCACTGGAGAGAGGCCAGAGACAATGGGGCATGGCCAGGAAACTGCTTGGGAAGAATCTGCATAGGACTCCCATTTGCAGGGATGCACAGGCACACACACAGCTGTGCAGGATTGGCGGCTGGGGCAGGGATAGCCGTGCTGGGGAAGGGAGAATAAAGGCAGGGACGGGAAGAACAAGAGGGGGTGGGCAGAAGGAGAGAGTGTAAGTGAGACAGCAGAGGAGGGAAGGGAAGGATGAGGAGATGCGCAAAAGCAGCTTTTGGGAGAAGGCTGGAAACAGCTGGAGTTGCTGCAATGTGCAGACAGACAGACAGGAGCCATCAAGACCAAGATATTTGGAGAGACCTTTGGGTCCTTCTTTTGTTTTGGCACCTTGGGCATTTTCAGCAGTGAGGAAGGTAGCAAGTCATCTGGATTTTGAGCTGAAGCAGCAGAAGTGGACGGCTGAAGGTCTTTGGTGTGCAAGGTGTGGCTCCAAAGTTCTACTTTTAAACGGTCAGCCCGGTGCTTCCTTGCCTGCTTCGTAAAAGCTTGACAGTGATAACAAGACTCGACGACGTGAGACGCTCCCAGGAAAAGCAAACAAAGGGAGTGGCCGTCAGTTGGTGGGAGCTTGCTACCACATGCAGTGCAGTCACGGAAAGCAGCCTTCAGCGCCATTGCCTGGCCAGCAAGGTGCAATGGAAACCCTCAATGGTAACTGCCGTAGAATATGAATGATTTTTCTTTCTTTTTCTCTTTTCTTTTTTGTGCTTCAAGCAATAGAGAGAGAAGATGAAGAGAAAAAACCCTGACCAGTGGGAGCTTTTACATAGAGGTCGCGAGGTAAATTGGAAAAGAACTTCCTGATGCACTCACGATGGTGGTCGAAGAAGAACTGAGGTCTCAGCTGGAGCCCCGCCCTCACACTAGTTGCATAGGGGGCCGGGCTCCCACCAAATACTAATTAGCTCTCAAATCTTCCCAAAGAACTGTTCCATGCATGCACAAAGAGTCCATGTGTGTGATGCACAGAGATGAAGAATAACTGAGGGAAATGACAGAAGCCATTTTATATGGACACCGGGTGGGGTGAGAGGTTCCTGCCAAAACACTCTCAGCTATTAAATCTTCCCAACAGTCTCCACACAGGCACGAAGCTCATATGTGTGATGCACAGAGACCAAGAAAAAGAACTGCCATGCACTTCGTAAAAACTCTTGGCCATTACCAAGCTAAACAGAAGCACCCTGAACTGTAATGCTTGGTGACCAGCAATCAAATACATCTTTGTTATATCTGAGATTGCTGGCAAAGTGCAAGCATGTGTCTTTTAGAATGATTAATGTGAACTTTCTCAGGAACCAAGGGACTACTGTCGTGGTAATGATCCAGAACTTCAGTGTGATGAAGAAGCTGATCTCCCAAAGATCTAGATGAATTTTCTCATCCGTTTTGGGTATTGTGAAGTAGTGGGAGTAGAACCTTGCTGAATTTGATGTTGCAGGACATGCCAGATTGCTTCTTTTCCTAGAAGAAAGGTTATCTCTCTAAAGTTAGAATATGTGAGGATGCTGTTCCATGCACAATGTCCAAAGGCGGGAGGCAGGGAGATAGATTCTGCAACCTTGGCAGACTATTGATGAGACTCATGAATCTCATGTAATACTAATCCACACTTCAATGAATTTGGGTGCTGAAAGTGGTCTGGAAGGGAAAGAGCAGCCTGCAAAGTGAAGAGTCAAACAACATTTTTTGACCAAGTTTTCTTCCTGTGAGTTATGCAGAGCAGGAGTATTGGGACTTCCTATAAATTGGCCCTGCTGTTTGAAGGGATAATTTCCACATCTGTATGGTTGGATGTACTGGTTTAATCAATAACAACAGCTGTTTCAGTATGGAAATTTTGCTGGTCCTTGGCCCAGGCCCATTTGTTTAGCTGTAGTCTTAGCTTTTGGGACTGAATCTCCTGCATCATTAGTCTTATCACTGAACAACCTTGCTTAATCAAAAGGCAGGTCCTCAATGTGGGAGCAAGCCTCAGGGGTCAGCCCAGGTATGTCGTGTTAATGCTACTGCTCCCACCATTTATTTATATTTAATATATTTATATACCACCCAATAGCCAAGGCTCTCTGGGTGGTTAACAAAAGTTAATATTAAGCAAAAGTTAAAACCACACACATACAACAATTAAAAGAACAACACAATTGCAATTTCTATTATTCAGCATAGAAGCACAGCAGCAATACAGAAATAAAATGGGATATATAAAAAGAAAGTTTAAAGTTAGTTAAAATGCAGAGAAAATAAAAGGTCTTTACCTGGTACCAAAAAGAATACAAAGTAAGAATGGAAAGCTCATTCTAAAACTGGGGTGCTACAACCGAAAAGGCTCTCCTCCTGGTAGCCATTCATCTCACCCCCAAATATGACCTCATGTTCCAAATAGGTATACATGGGAGGAGGCAATCCTTCAGCTAACCAAGTAACTGAGAGCTTTGAATTTTGGTACTAGCACTTTAAATCAGGACCACACGTTAACTGGCAGCCAGTGTCGCATAATGTATTCTCATGAGCCAATCCCCATTAACAATCTTGCAGCCCTGTTTTGGATAAGTTGAAGTTTTCAGAATGTTTCCAAAGGCAGCCCCACATACAGCCCATTATAGTAATCCAGAACAAGTTACCTAACTGTAGCTAGGCTCACTCTGTCCAAATAGGGTTGTAGCTGGTATATCAATTTAAGCTGATAAAAGATACTTGGTGTCACAGAGTCCACTTGTGCCTTGAATGATAATTCTGGGTCCAGGAGCACCCCCAAGCTACAAACTTTGCTCTTTAGAGGGAGTGCAACCCCATCCAGAACAGACTGAAATTCAATTCAAATACAAGCAACAAGCTGACTTTTGGAACTCTGCACCCTCTTAGGGTTGAAGTTAGTGCACTGAACTCAGAAAGGTGAGTCAGAGATCTGATCCCCTCCCTCCTTTGCAGCTGATGTAGAAAGAACCACACCAGCTGCCCTCTGAGGATGGCAACTTGACTTTGAAGAGGGTGAAAGGGGACTTTTCAGTGGACAGGAAGGTAAGGAGACTAGGCAGACCAAAATACAAGTTATCCTGTGGCCTCTCCATCCTCCCTCTCTCCTCTTCTGAAATAACGTCATCAGACAAATGAAAAACCCCATCTTCAAAGAAAAGCTTTGGGAGGACTGGAGGCTGAAAATTGCCTCCCTTCCTCTCTCCCACTATAGAATGGCAATAAGTATCTTAGAGATACTTAGAAATACACTGAGAGCCAGCGTGGCGTAGTGGTGAAGAGCATGGGATTGGGACTCAGAGGATCTGGGTTCTAGTTCCCGCTCAGCCATGGAGCCAGCTGGGTGACTTTGGACCAGTCACAAACCTTCAGCCCAACCTACCCCACAGGGTTGTTGTTGTGGGGATAAGATGGAGGAGCAGAATGATGTAAGCTGCCTTGAGCCCTTTGTCGGAAAATTAAATAAATAAATAAATAAATATAAATCAGAAAAAATTAAATAAATAAATAAATAAATAAAGTATCTCAGTTCAGGGGCTTTAAATTATCAAGGGCAAATCAATATGATAGCATGCTGATTTACTCTGCAAATGGCATAAAGACACTCAGAATACAAGGCAAAGAAGCTGAGAAGCAGCCATGCTGGATCAGACCAAACTTAATCTAGTGCAGCATTTTGTGCACTGTATCCAGCAAGATGCCTATGGGAAACATACAAGCAGGAATATGAGTGCAATAGTCCCCTGCTGCACATGCTATCCTGGTTGAGAAACTGATGAGCTTTGGAATAGATCAATACACCATCCGATGGATTAGGGCATGGTTGACGGACTGCAAGCTGAGTGTAATTACCAGTGGGGATATCCGGATGGTAGCTTGTGATCAACAGAGTCCCTCAAGGCTTAGTTCAGGGACTAAATCTGTTCAAACTTTTTATCAATGATCTAGAGGAGGGGGTCACGAGTTTGATGACCAAACGCACAGATGATACCAAAGTGGGGGCAGTGGCCACAATGAAGGACCAGGTACGCCATATCCAAAAGGATCTGGACAGACGGTGCAAGTGGACAGGGGACAACAAGATGGTGTTCAATACAGATATGTGCAAGGTCTTGCACTTGAGAATCAGAAATAGGTGCCATAGGTACAAGATGGGGAACAAATGGCTGGAGAGCAACACTTGTGAAAGGGAACTCAAGGTACCTGTGATAGCAGGTTAAACATGAGCCAGTAGTGTGATGGGGCTGTTGAGAAGGCAACTCTACCCTTGGATGTATAGCCAGAAGTATGGCTTCCAGAATGAGAGGAGGGTTGGTTACTGCTCTGTAAGACTCTGGTGCGCCCACAACTGGAGTACTGTGTCCAGTTCTGGGCTCCACATTACAAGAGGTAAATAGCAAGGTTGGAATCAGTTCAGTGCAGGGTCAGAAGGTTGGTAGCTGGATTATGGGGGGGATGCCATATGAAATTGAGAGAACTGGGTCTTTTCAGCTTGAAAAGGAGACTCCAAGGTGACATACAGATAGGTGAAGGGGTGTCATGCGGTAGTGAGTCGTGACCTGTTTTCCCATGTGGTGCAGGGAAGGACATGATCCACTGGGGTACAGCTAAAGGAACTCGGTTTCAGTTAGGATGTCAGGAAGTACTTTCTGGCGGTTAGAACCCCTAGGAATGGGCTTCCATGAGAGGTGGTAGAGGCCCCATCAGTGAGAGTATTCAAGGAAAGACTGGACAATCACATGTTCGACATTACATGAATAGAGCCAGCTTGTGCTGGGGGTCAGATAGATGGCCCAGGAAGCCCCTTCTAACTATTTCTACATTCCCCAGCAAGTAGAACTGAGAAGCATACTGGCTCAGATACCGGAAGTGATAAACAATGGTACCTCGGCTCACGAACACCTCAGTTCATGACCAAATCAGGTCGAGAACAGACATTTCAGAAAAAAATTGCCTCAGGTCGTGAACTCCATATCAGGTAACGATTACGATTGTCCCTATCTTCCCTGCACAGGTGAGATCGCAGTCATGCACGGGGGGGTGGGGGAGATGGCCATGATCACGCCCATCTTCCCTGCCCGAACGCGACTGCACCCGTCTATGGCCACGGTCATAGGGAAGATGGGCGCGATCGCGGTCATGCTGGGGGGGGAAGGGGGAAGATGGCCGCAATCTTTGCTGTTCTTTGTCACTTTGTTAATCACAATTTTTGTAAAAAAAGGTTACAGAACAGATTAACCTTATTTACATTGAACCTTATGGGGAAATTTGACTTGGCTCATGACCAATTTGGGTCACAACCAGAGTTGTGGAACAGATTAAGTTTGTGAGTCAAGGTACCACTGTACAGTCTTCATGACTGGTAAGTTTCTCCATGAAATTTGTCTAATCTTTTCAAGCTGTCCAATTTGGAAACTTCAGTACCTCTTGTGCTAAAGAACTCAACAGTTTAGCTATATGCTGTGGGAAGTACTTCCTTTTGTCTGCCTGCATTTGTCACCTTTCTTCTTCACTGGATGACTCTGGATTGGCAGAGAAAAAATCTCCTTGCATATCATGCATAATTTCAGTCACAGTTATCCTGTCCACCTCTACCTTTTGTTCTAACTAAAGAAATTAATTTTCTTAGAGTGCAGGAATCACCATTTATTCCAATGGAGATTCCTACAGTCTAAAATAATTACAGTTCAAGAAATAATTGTGTATGAGTATGTTGACACCCACACAAGCTGGGATCACAACTGGAGTACACACCTGTTTTAGAGAAGATAAGTTGAAGGATGAGGGGTCGTCTGGTGACAATTCCAGAGCCACGGGGTAGGAAATCTCTGCAAAAAAGAAATAAGAAGGCAATGTTACTTCAGTGGTATAACACAGACATTAAAATAATTTAAAAACAAAAATGGTTTAAATCCTATTTAGTACTTGATATATTGCAACCAGACAAAGCTTACAGCATGGTGTCATGGCCATGGATTCTGATGCCCTCATTAATGACAAGGTTGGTATAATTTTTAGGAAGATGGAAATAAGATTAATTTTATAGGAAACTGGACAGTTCTATGATGTCTTGGTATGATAACAGTGCTTACAATTCAACATTACTTTTATCAATGATTTTTTTCCTTTTATTATACTTGTTTCCTTTTACTGTACTTGGAGGGGTTTTTTAGACTTTTTATTTTTTCTAAATAATATAAATTAAAAAACAATAAAATTAATATAGTAACAATACACATAATTAAACATTACTAGTAAGCATAATTAAACAATACATTAATGTCAGTGCTACCTCCACCAGTAACAACAAATCTAGTTACTTAATGTAAGATCATTTATTCATTCAGGTTGCCCCACTTCACCTCCAGAACTGCACTGACTCTTGTGGTGGTTCATACATCTTTCCTTTTATTAAAATGTATTCAGTAAAAGGTTTCCAAATATTTTCAAATTTGTTTTCACTTATCAGACCTTTTTCCATTTAATATCACAAGTTAACTTATAATTAATAGCAATGTTCCAGACTTTTTTATACCAGTAAACTATATGATATGTACCTTTTGTTTTCTAATTCCTTGCTATTATTAATCTTAATTGCTGTTAATTAGTCATGAATTTTTAGTATTTTGTCCCATTTGTTATCTAAATAATAATAATGCTAATCCAGGATCAACTTCAATATTTAAATTCAGTATTTTACCAATTTCTTTAAAAACCCTTTCCCAAAACTCATTTATATATTTACACTTCTACTACATATGGAAATATGTACCCACTTCTTGGTTGCATCTCCAACACACATTGGAATATTCATTATTCATGTAATTCAATTTAACCAGAGTTAAGTACCATTTCCAATCCAGTCTATACAAATTCTCTTTAATTCTTATCGACAAATGTTAAAATTCTTTTATCCCACATGTTATTCCATTCTTCAGCCACTAATATTTCTTTTTAGATCTATTTCCCAAGACTCTTTAAGAGGATCATATCGCTCCTCCTCTTCTGATAATATATGGTAAATTTTACTTATCATTCCTCTCATTCACATATTATCTTGTTTTTCTTTCTGTAAAATTATATCTTCAGATTTAGTATATTCCCTGCATTTACCATTTTTCTTCAACCAATTTTAGTCCAGTAATCTAATTGAAGTATAGTATACCGATTTACTTTACCCAGTCCCATTGTTGCTTTTATCATTTCTTTGCTCTTCACTTCCTCTAACCAATCTTTCAACATAATAAGCATGTTTACTATTCAGTACTTCCTTCAAACTATTACTCAGATTCGCTGGGAATCTTTCTAATTCCATAATTGGATATAACAGCAAAACCAATGGGATAAATATATCCCTATATTTATTCCAAAATCTGACCATATTCTTAAAAAAGGGTTTCCTATCTTTTTAATAATATTCTTATTATCTTGTTGAAGAAAGATATTTTAAAAGGATTCCGCTACATCTTTTCTAATTTAATCCATATTACCGTATTTTTCGCTCTATAAGACGCGCCTGACCATAAGACGCACCTAGTTTTCAGAGGAGGAAGACAAGAAAAAAAAATATTCTGAATCAAATGGGCACATCATCACAGGCACATTCCCCATCGCTTCCCCATGGGCTGCACATCTGACGGACTTACTGCACACACATATTCACTCTATAAGACGCACAGACATTTTCCCTCACTTTTGAGGGGGAAAAAGTGAGTCTTATAGAGCAAAAAATACGGTAATTTATCTGGCTATAGTATACTGTCTGGCATACACCTCATTTCATTAGCTACGTAATAAAATTTCACATTGGGAATATCTAACCCCCTTGTTTTCTGGGGTATACATCATCTTTTTCATTAATCCTTGCTTTTTTATCCCCATTACAAAATGTATTAATCATGTTTTGCCATTCTTTCAAATCTTTCTCTGTTAACTTAATTGGTAACATCATAAGCAGAAAATTAATCTTAAATAAAATCTTTATTAGAATGCTTCCGTTCTCCAAAACCATGATAAACCAGTCTTAAAATTCATTCATCTTCCCCTTCATTTCATATTTTATCAAAATGTTCTCCTTTAAACATTGCAAAATTTTGTAATATTTACTCCAAAATACTTAATAACATTAAATATAACTTCTACCTTTCTTTGAATCTCATCCTTTTCCACATTAGTACAATTAAATATCATTTCTGATTTATCCTAATATAAACTTGTTATTTCTCCAAATTTTGTTAAATGTATTTTAATCTAATCCATAACCTTAACTGCGTCCTTTATTGTTGATAATGTATCATCTGAAAATAAGCTAATCTTAATTTTATTCTCAAATCCTAGACCTTCTATTAAATTATCATTTATTAAATTATGATTTATTAATTAGCACTATCATTAGCAATATATTTGCTAGCAGTTTTATAACTAAAGCAAACAAAACTGGAGAAAGAGGGCAACCCTGTCTAATACCTTGGCCTTGGGATATTTGGACTGTTATATCATCATTTACTATTAAAGTTGCAAAATTCCTTGAATATAATTGATTATTCTATTTCTAAATCGTGTAGCAAATTCCATTAATTCTTATGTTATGCTATTATATTTGCAAAGTCGTGCCCGACTCATCACAACCCCGTGGACAACATTCCTCCAGGCTCTCCTATCCTCCACCATCCCTCAGAGTCCAACCAAGCTCACACCGACTGCCTCAGTGACTCAATCCAGCCACCTAAGACTGACTGCTTTGATCTCCTTGCAGTCCAAGGAACTTGCAGGAGTCTTCTCCAGCACCACAATACAAAGGCCTCAATTCTTTGGCGTTCAGCCTTCCTTATGGTCCAACTTTCACAGCCATACATTGCAAATGGGAAAACCATAGCCTTCACTATATGGACTTTTGTTGGAAGGTTGATGTCTCTGCTTTTTAGTGTGCTGTCTAGATTTGCCATAGCTCTCCTTCCCAGGAGCAAGTGTCTTTTAATTTCTTGGCTGCAGTTCCCGTCTGCAGTGATCTTGGAGCCCAGGAAAATAAAATGGGTCACTACCTCCATTTTTTCCCCATCTATTTGCCAGGAAGTGAGAGGACAGGATGCCATGATCTTAGTTTTCTTAATGTTGAGTTTCAAGCCAACTTTTGCGCTCTCCTCCTTCACCCGCATCAAGAGGCTCTTTAGTTCCTCTTTACTTTCTGCCATGAGAGTAGTATTATCTGCATGTCTGAGGTTGCTAATCTTTCTCCCGACAATCTTAATTCCAACTTGTGATTTGTCTAGCTCCAGCTGTCTCATGATGTGTTCTGCATATAAGTTAAATAGGCAGGGCAACAGTATGCAGCCTTGCCGTACTCCTTTCCCAGTTTTGATCTGCATACAGGTTTCTCAAAAGACAAATAAGATGGACTGGTACTCCCATCTCTTTAAGAACTTGCCACAATTTGTTGTGATCCACACAATCAAAGGCTTTAGCATAGTCAGTGAAGCAGATGTTTTTCTGGAACTCCCTAGCTTTCCCCATGATCTAGCATATGTTGTCAATTTGCTCTCTAGTTCCTCTGCCTCTTTGAAACTCCGCCTGTACTTCTGGTGGTTCTCGGTCCACATACTGCTGGAGCCTAGCTTGTAGGATGTCGAGCATCACTTTGCTAGCCTGTGAAATGAGTGCAATGGTGCGGTAGTTGGAAAATTCTTTGGCATTGCCCTTCTTGGGGATCGGAATGTAAACTGACCTTTTCCAATCCTGTGGCCACTGTTGAGTTTTCCAAATTTGCTGGCATATTGAATGTAGCACTTTAACTGCATCATCTTTTAGGATTTTGAGTAGCTCAGCTGGAATACTGTTTCCTCTTTTTCTGTGTAATCTTGCAACCTCTTCTTAATCTTCTCTGCCTCTGTTAGGTCCCTGCCATTGTTGTCCTTTATCATGTCCAACTTTGCATGAAACATTCCCTTCATATCTCCAATTTTCCTGAAGAGATTTCTAGTCTTCCCTATTCTATTGTTTTCTTCGATTTCTTTGCACTGTTCATTTAAGAAGGCATTCTGATCTCTTCTAGCTATTCTCTGGAATTCTGCATTCAATTGGGTGTATCTTTCTCTTTCTCCCTTGCCTTTCACTTCCCTTCTTTCCTCAGCTATTTGTAAAGCTTCCTCAGACAGCCATTTTGCTCTCTTGAATTTCTTTTTCTTTGGGATGGTTTTAGTTGATACCTCTTGTACAATGTTGCGAACCTCGGTCCATAGTTCTTCAAGCACTCTGTCTATCAGATCTGTACTGTATATTCATCAGGAATTTGATTTAGGTCATACCTGAGTGGCCTAGTGCTTTTCCCTACTTTCTTCAATTTAAGCCTACATTTTGCAACAAGAAGCTCATGATCTGAGCCACTGTCATTTCCTGGTCTTGTTTTTACTGACTGCATAGAGCTTTTCCATCTTTGACTATGTGCTCTGCCGCCAATCTGATTTCTGTGTTGACCATCTGGTGATGTCGATGTGTAGAGTCATCACTTGGGTTCTTGGAAGAGTGTTTGCTTTGACCAGTGTGTTCTTTTGACAAAATTCTGCCAGCCTTTGCCCTGTTTCATTTTAAACTCCAAGGCCAAACTTGCCTGTTATTCTGGTTATCTTTTGGCTTCCTACTTTAGTATTCCAATCTTCCATGATGATAATGATATCATTTTTGGGTGTTATTTCTAGAAGGTGTTGTAGGCCTTCATAGAACTGATCAACTTAAACAAATCAGGTCCTAATATCCTTCCCAAAGAAAGATGCTCAACTTTGGACAAATAAGGAAAGAATCCTTTCCTTCTTGACAGGATTATTGAATCATGTTATATCCCCACTGGATTTAAAACTCTTCCACTTCCTACCATCACAAATGGACTGCAAAAGATTATTCCTAGACTTTAAATGTGCAACTGTGCCCTTACAACTTTTTCACTAGGCACAGCATCTGATAGGGCATGAATATAATTCCTCAGAGAGTCTTCAAAGAGAGAGGAGTTAGAGTGAGCTAGAAGGGTTAACCATGGCACCACTTCATCAGTGATAACTCGAACAGCTGTGGAGGCTAGCCTTGCCATGAAAGATAAACTGCCAATGAACAGTCACTGTGTGCTGGCTGGTGTCCAGTCAACTGAGCAGGATGGACTCTTAAAATTAAGGAATAAACTAGATGAGCTATTAATGCCAATGAGAATCAGTCTACATGAAGAGGACCTGCCTTGGAAAGACACTGGTTTTTCAGTTCCTGACTCTTCCCTTCAGTCAGGCCTACCCCTTATGAGTTCCTTGAATCTAAATCTGGATACTTCTGCTAATCTCACAGACTGTGATATGAAGCTAACTGATAATTTTGGACTGGATAATAGGCCGCTCCACTCCCCATTGAAGACCCTATAACTGCCATAATGGATGACACAGAAGTGGACCGGAGATGGGCATCATTGGGGACAAGGGAGTTGACTTCAATAAGGCCACTTTATGAGACCCAGACCCGGAGACCTCAGAAAGCTACTAAGGAACTCATAGAAGGACTACCAAAATCAATTAAGCACTCAGCCTGGCACTAAGCCAGATGATATTACAGAAACAGGCTGCCATGTCCCTTGGATACTCCAACTCAGTGCCTCTAGTCCTCAAGTGATGCCTGGACACTACCTAAAATCAGGCTCAATATATCCTCCAATTGCACTCCCCCCCCACCACCCCAATTGGGAGAGAATTGGTTGGACTCCCCTGCTCCCTTAGCTGGACTGGCCCTAGAGTCAACAACCAAGCTGAGTGAGGAAAAAAGGGGTGCCCAGGAGCTGGAAGGTAACATTTCTGAGACTCAATTACAACCAAATAACCAGCATACGAATAAAATTTACCTTACAACATGGAACACAAATGGCTGGGCTGGAATTCTGCAGGACCCTGAATCCAAAGACTACCTTTCTTACAAGGCATTGTACTCCTACAAGAAACATGGGTCTAGGGATCCTTGTTACTTAATGGTTTCCAATCACACTCCATTGATGCAATTCCTGGGGCGGAACATGGAGGACATAAAGGAGGCCTAGGAATTCTAATTGTCACGTTTTTGAGTGTAAGCAAAAGGATGCTGCCATCTTACAAACAACATGCAATGGCTGTCCTTGTTCATTTTGCTTGATGGGACCTGCTGATAATTAACCCCTAACTTCCCCTCAAAAGAAGAAATCACAGACTAGGGTAACCTGGGCAGAATTTGAAATATATGTAGCAGATCTGCTCCAATCTTACCCCAGTACATATGTGATCCTGGGAAGGGATGGGTCTAAGTGATCATGCCTTATATTCTCAGCAAAAAACTCACTTCCCCTAAACTTAGCCTGAACAGGCCCCCTCTTATTAGGCAATCTAAAGACACAAAATCTAACTATGCTGGGCTTTTACTACACCAACTGACCACAAGGCTTAACCTCCACACCCTTAATGGTGTGCTTGGAAAAGACAACCTGGTGGAATTAACTTACCAGGCAGGAACCAAAATGAGCCAAATAGATTACCTCATTGTTTCAACAAACTTGATTCCTCTCTTCGAGGACATGGAGGTCTCCCCAAAACTTTACAGTGCTCATCTTCTGGTCTTATTGATTTTGAAAGCCCCACACCGTTATCCACAAAGTACCATTCGATACACATCTATGATACTCGTGGAGGGGGAAGTGTATTGTTGTATCAAATGGACTCCATGAATGGACATGGAATCATGGGATTTACTTGCATCAGACAGTATGCAAAACATCAGGGCACCTCTAATGTCGAACACCCAAACAACCAGCCTGGTGGTATTAGATCAGGAGTTTGCCCGAGAATTGAAACAAGCCTTCACTCAGAGAGCAAGAGTGAACAACAACAGCAGCGACGGCACCACCCAGCCTCGAAACCCTGGTTTGATAGGGAATGTGTTCAAGCAAAGAAAGCCTTACAGAATGCTTATCCAAAGTATAAACTCAGTTCTGATGTGAAGGCGTCTCAAGATCTCCTTGAACAGAAAAAATCCCACAAACAGCTATTGACACAAAAGAAAAAGGAAGCTTGGAAGGAGAACTCTGTGAAATTAATTCAAGCAGCTAAATCCAAGGATTCGTCCATGTTCTGGCTGTTGATAAAGATCTCACCAACCTATGGACCAACAATGCCAGACTGCTATATCCACCTGAAGTTTTGCGAGATACATTTCCACGAACTATACAAAGATCTTGATACTGCCCAAGTGACCTGGAATACTGTATTTGAAGGTGTTCTGCTTTGGCCCCGGTCCTAATCTCAGAGATTTATGAACTAGCTGCCCAGATGAAAATGGCCAAAGCTCCGGGAGAAGACCTGATTCCTCCAGAGGTGGTCAAAAACAACTTAGAATGGTGGGGCCTAATTCTAGCATCACTATTCTCTTATATTGACATGACCAGGCAGATCCCAGAAGATTGGGACTCTGCCATCATTGTCCCCATATTCAGGAAGGGAAAGAGAGACGACCCAACAAGATATAGACCTATCAGTCTATATCATTATTGGTAAACTATATGCTAGGCACCTATATGTAAAACTCAAAGATTGGCTGGAACAGAACATGATATTGGCAGAGGAGCAGGTTGGCTTCAGGGAGGGTTGCTCTACTATAGCTCAATGTTTGGTGCTACAGCACCTCATTGAGAAATACATCTCAAATAAAGTTACCTCACTCTGTGCAGCCTTTATAGACCTCAAGGCAGCTTTGGATTCCATCTCGAAGGTCAAACTATGGAATAAATTAGAGGCCTCAAACAGTGATAGGTGCCTGCTCCTACTTTCTCAGACCCTACACCTCAAGGTCAGAAGCAACACACATGGTGACCTTACAAATGCTGTTCCAACACAAAAAGGGGGTCAAACATGGCTGCACTCTTGCTCCACTTTTGTTCAACTTTTATATCAATTCACTGGTTGACCAGCTAAACCACATCGATCTTCACCACCACCACCCCAAAATCATGGGGAGGCATATAACCATACTACTATATGCAGATAGTGCAGCTATTATTTCAAGGACTCCAATCAGGTTCACAAGAGCACTGCAGAAGCTGAATGAATATTGCAAGAAAGAAGATTTGACAATTAACTATCAAAAAGAAAAATCATGACCTTTAAAAAAAGACCAAAAACTCAATCATGGAAGTTAAATCAGCACAAGATCAAGTAGGTTTCCCAGTTCAAATACTTCGGAGTAGTTCTACAAGCAAATGGCTCCAGGAAGGCTCATGGTGAATATGTGGTATTAAACGCCCAGAGAAGCTCTTCAGCTATAATGAGATCTAAAGGTGGCCACTATATACCCCTAGCCCTCCAATCATACCAAGCAAAAGTACTAGCTCAACTACTGCGTTGATCTGAATTGGGGCCTTTTCCAAATACCCAAGTACTACAACGTGTTCAATCAAAATTTCTGAGGGCAGTACTGTGTGTTCCTAGGAATGTCTTAAATGCAATTATAAGATTAGAGAACAGTTAGAAAAAAATTGAAGCTAGGATCTGGGGGGCTATCCTTGCACACTGGATTATACTTTCCAGTTGGCCTTGCTCCACTAATTTTGCAAGACGATTCTAAATCCAACTGGATTAAATCAATCAAGGAGAAAATAAATCTCTTGGGCCTTCTCCTGCAGACTACACTAAATATGGGCTTAGAACAGGCAACGGAAACTATCAAGCAGCACATAGCAGATATCGAGAGACAAAGTGATCTCAATAGTGCCCCAGAATTCTATCTTAGGGAGGACTATAGACACACTGCAATACCTGCATCCTATCTCAAACAATTCGATCTGCACAAACACAGAAGGGCTTCTACCCTGGCCCAGACTCCTCTCAGCAGTTGCTATAAAGATCCCCTGGTCAGAGCAGCTTTGCCCCTTTGGTATGAAACACATAGAAACTACAGAGCATGTCCTGCTGCAGTGCACATTCTATAAGGATATTTGAGCTGCACTCATTTCCCCACTGATGAATCACTTCCCGGGCCGTATGGAACAACAATATATCTATATACTGCTGCCTGACACTAATCCGATGTTAACATACAGTGTTGATAAAATTTTCGCAGCCGCAATGGGTGTCCAAAGAAGGATCCTGAGAGAGTATGGTTCTACCTAGCTGGATGAAAGACAAAGTCTGGGGATGCCTCTTGCACAAGATGACTTATATGAACTATAGTAGCAGTATATTGTGCTGAATTATCTACTAATCCGACTGGGGTTTTATGACAGATAACCTTTAATGCATTTCCTTCTTTTTTAAAAAATCTATTCATTTATTTGAATTGAGCTGGTTTTTGACCATAATACAGTTTTATCTGTCTATTTGTCTACATAGAAAAATGTTCCTGATGCCTGCTAGCCAGGATGAGCATTAGAATGCAATGGGCTACAATGAAACATAGAAACACAGAAACAGAGAAACAGAGCGAGTCAGAAGGGGCCATCTAGTCTGACTCCAGCTCCAGTCGGCTCCACTCATGACATGCCTTCCATGTGCATATCCAGGCTATCCTTAAACACCCTCACCAATGGGACTTCAACCACCTCCTGTGAAAGCCCATTCCATGCCCTAGCAGTCCTAACTGTCAGGAAATACTTCCTGGCATCTACCCTAAATCTTGATTCTATGAGCTTTGCTCTATTGGAACACGTCCTGCCCTCCACTGCAGGGGAAAAAGGGTCATGACCCATCTCTGCATAACACCCCCTCACATACCTGTATGTCACTAACAAATGCCCTCTGAGTCTCCTATTCTCAAGGCTGAAAAGACCCAGCTCCCTCAGTCTCTCTTCACATGACTTACCCTGCAAACCAGCCACCCACCCTCCTTGTGAACACAATACTCTGAGGGGCCCAGAACTGAACACAATATTGCAGCTGCGAGAGCACCAGTCGTGTAGAGGGGCAGTAATACCTCTCTTGATTTAGAAGTCACACTATGAATCCAAGGGTAGCGTTTGCCCTCTTGGCCATCGCGTCACACTGCTGAATCATGTTTAGCCTTCAATCAACCAGCACCCCAAATTCCTTTTCACAAGTGCTACTTGTCCCCTAACCTGTACTTATGCCACCCATTTCTATGTCCCAAGTGCAAGACCTTGCACTTATCTACATTGAACGCCATCCTGTTGTCCTCAGCCCACTTCCATAATCTATCCAGATCTTTCTAGATCCAGAGTACCTTCTCCACAGTTGTAGCCACCACCCCCATTTTAGTATCATCTGTGAATTTGAGCAGCGGACTGTTCACCTCTTCTTCCACGTAATTGATGAAAAGATTGAACAGAATGGGTCCCACGACAGAACCCTGGGGGACCCCGCTCCTCACTGGCCGCCATCTTGATGATTCCCCACTAATAGTTATTCTCTGCTTTCAGTTCGTCAACCATGCCCTAATCCACTAGACAGTGCATCAGTCTATTCCAAAACTCCTCAATTCCTCAACCAGGATATCAAGGGGCACTTTGTCAAAGGCCTTGCTGGAATCCAGGTAAACCACATCCACTGTTTCCCCTCCATCTAGCCACTTTTAAACCTTGTCATAGAATTCCACAAGCTTTGTCTGGTAGGACCTGCTTTTGTAGAAGGCATGTTGGGTGGCCGCCAGCCTCCCTTCCCTATAGAGGGTTACTAGATCTCTCGGTATTATGAGCCTTTCCAGTGAAAATAAACACTACCGCAATGAGAAGCTCACTCTTACTAGCAGGACCCTGGAAAAAGGCAGGTTGCTTACCTATAACTGTCATTCCTCAAGTGGTCATCTGTGCATTCACAGATAGGGGATTTGCCGTGCAGTGCAAGGCCTAGATCAGAGAAAAAACTTCCACAGATCAGCAAAATGGAGTGGGCAGGAGTCCCCACAACCCCTTCCAGAAATCCAGATAAAGGGGGGGGGGGGCATGCAGTCCCTCAGTGCCTTGAAGATCACATAATTGAAGGCTCCCAAGGATGTAGCTAGGCCTGGCCCTGGTCACCTGCACACCATGGAGGTTGAGACATGGCTGACAACAGCCAGTGGGGCGGAGGGCAGATTGTATGAATGCACAGATGACTACTTGAAAAACAACAGTTACAGGTAAGCAACTTGCCTTTCTTCTTTGCGGTCTCTGTGCAATCACACATAGGGGCAACTAACAAACTTATGCAGCGTGGACGGAGGGGCTTTCATCACCAGAGGACTGCAGAGCAGACCACCCTACCAAATGCACAGTCTTGCCTGGCACAGACATCTAGCCTGTAGTGCTGGATGAAGGTCGGTGGTGTGGACCATGCAGCAGCCTTGCAAATGTCATGCAGTGGGATGCCTGCCAGCAGGGCAGTGAATGTGGCTTGAGTACATGTGGAATGCGCATATGGGTGTGCAGGGAGGTCTACACGTGCCATCTAATAGGCAAGGGAGATGGTGCTGGGCACTCACTTGGAGAGTCTCTGTATTGAGACATGCTCACCTTTTCTCAGGTCCTCATAGCACAGGAACAGGCGATTGGAGCAGCATATCTGCTCAGTACAAGGTGAGGGCCCTGCAAATGTCAAGGAGGTGGAGTATAGTCTTGATCGGGGTGGAGGGGTTGGGGAAGAAAGCTGGGAGGAAAATGCCCTGGTTGATGTGGAAGGAGGAGATAACCTTGGAAGTAAAGTGAAGTCCAGATGCAGGACAGCCTTGTCTCTGTGTAATGTGAAGAAGGGAGCATCAACCCTTAGCACCGTCAGCTGCTGGCACAGCGTGCCAATGTAATGGCCACGAGGAACAATGTCTTCCATGATGTAGGTCACATGCTGCCATAAACTCAAAAGGCCTCCTTGTCAGGGCCTGGAGGACAACAGAGAGGTTCCATGTGGGGGTGCAGGGGTGCACTAGTGGGGTGACATTCCAGAGGAAATAGAATCACAGGGGGTGAGCAAAGACTGAAGCACCCTGGACCAGTGAGTGAAAATGAGAGATGACCACTAGGTGGACCCAGAGGGATGAAGAGGAGAGACTAGTGCTGAATCAAGTCTTGAGGTATGAGAGGATGTGCTCAATGGGAGTGTGGACAGGGTTGAGCTCCTGAGCAGAAGTGAAAATCTCAAAGGCTTTCCACTTTGTCAGGTAGGATTTGCTGGTGTAGGTTTCAGGGCATCCTGGAATGTGGCAGCCATGGCAGGTGGCAGAGACCAGTATGGGTCTGTCAGCTGGGGATCCTCCAGGTCATCAGGTGAAGGGTCCTGATGTCTGGGTGAAGCACTCCGCCACCATCTTGGGACAGGAGATTGTGACACGATGGCATTCAGATGGAAGTCTCAGGGGAGAGGCAGAGAAAGAGGGGAACCGTGGCTGGTGGGGGAACCATAGGGTACCGAAGATGCAGTCTGCCCTATCCCTCTTGGACACCACCCTGGACACCACCCTGGTCATCAGCAGGAATGGGGAAAGGTATAGAACAGTGCTCCCTCCCACCGAAGCAGGAAGGCATCCCCCAGGGAGGCCACCCCTCAGCCTGCCCAAGAGCAGAAACAGTTGCATTTGGTGTTGTGGGGGGTGGCAAAGAGGTCCACCTCAGGGAGACCCCACCTCTCAGGCTGCGAAAAACCATGGGATGGAGGTCCCACTCGTGTGGGGTGGTAGTGGTCCGGTTCAAGGAGTCTGCCAGAGTGTTGAGGCACCCTGCAACGTGGATGGCCAAAACATCCATGTTCCTCTCCATATACCTGTTCCAGATGTTGACTGCTAGCAGGGCCAGGTGGGTGGAACGGGTCCCACCCTTTTTGTTCAAGTAACACATGATGGTGGTGTTGTCTGTGGCTACCTGAATGTGGTGACCTCAGGGGGAGTCTTGGGAGGAGAGCACCTTCTTCACCACCAGCATCACTAAAAAGTTGATGTGGAGATGTGACTCATGCCAGTCTCAGAGTCCCTGAGTGTGCATGTCTATGCAGTGAGCACCCCAACCCCAGTTGGATGCATCAGTTGTGACTATGACAGAGGGCTCAAGGGGAGGGGGGAGGCAGAAGAGCATGCCAGTAATTAAATTATTTATGATGCCCCAGCATTGGAGGGAGTGCCTGACTGTCAGGGGAGGGACAGAGTGGTGGTATGGGGGTCTTCACCCACTGCAAAGGTTTCCATGAACCAGAGTTGAAGAGGCCTCATTCTGAGGTGAGCAAGGCATAGCATGGACAACATGGCAGCCATGAAGCCTAGGACCCTCTGTATGGTATGGGCGGTGATTGAGGGCACAGTCCTGACAGACATAGCTGGTAGGACCAAACTCTCTGCCCGTGGTAGCAGAAGGAAAGCCCTGGGAGGAATGGAGTCCAGGAGAACCCCTATGAAAAGGATGGACTGCAAGGGGGAAAGAACAGATTTGTAATAATTGATCATGAGTCCCAAATCCCTTAGGAGGTTGTGCATGACACATAGCCTCTGAGCAGGTCATCCCTAGAGGAAGTGAGGAGGACCCTTGCCACTTGCGGGAATGGGACTGCTGAGTGAAATCCATGTGCCTAGTGATCATGCACGCCTTATGCAGGGTGTCCATACTCTCATCTGTGCAGACCCTCCCCATCAAAGGGCAAGTCCTCAATGCGGGACCAGGTCTCCTGTGGGAAGCCTACCAATCGCAGCCAGACGTGGCAGCATCATAGCTTTGCTATGGCAGTCTACCTGATGTTTGGCTGATTCCATCTGATACCTGGATAGCTTAACAGCTTCAGACTGGATCAGTTGGACAGTGTCACGGAGGTGGTCTAGGAGGTGTTCCGCCATAACTCCCAGCTTTTCCCAAAGGAAAAGCTGATATCTGGACATAATGGCTCCATAGTTAGAAATGCATATGCCCAAGAAGGAAGCTGCATAGCCCTTTTTTTGCCAGGCTGTCCAGGCAGTGCCCTTCCCTGTCCACAGGCATGGAGTGGTCCCTCTGGGAGGTCCCTTGAATAGATTCCACTATGACTAACTTAGGCTTAGAGTGCTGGTGAAGAAAGGAGAAGGGTTTCTTGGACACCTTATAGGTGGAATCAACCCTGCATGATACTGAGAGTGTGGCTACAGACTGCTGGGCTGTACGCAGTAGGGTGGGTAGTAAAGGAAACAAGGCTGACATCAAGTGGTCTGAGATCAGGGCATTATACACAGTTTTGGGCTCTACAGGAATAGAGGCCTGAATGCTCAGGTCATCCGCCATACGGAGGACGAAGTCTGTGAAGCGCTTCTTCCCTCCCAGTGACATGGATGGGTCCTGATCCAGGGCTCATGCATCAGGGGAGCAGGGGGGAGGCCGGAGATGGCGACCAGGACAAGAAGGGGGAGAGACACTGACATAACTCCCTTGAAAGAGATAGGTGATTATCAGTTGTGCTGCACCCTCGATGTGATGCCAAAGAGGTCAGACGCTGCTCCAAAGGAGAGTGGGAGCGGTGGCATCAGGGGCTATGGTCGCAGGAGCAGGAGGACTGGCGATCAGAGTCTGAGTCCTCAGAGGATTTCCTGTGCTGATGTGCCCTTCAAAGCCTGCAGTGGCATCAATGATTGGGGCTGGAGGCGGTGTCCCATTGACACTGGGCCTTGCTGGAGTGATGAGTAGACCAGCCCTCCTTAGTGTCAGTGAGTGCCTTGTTTTGGTGCTCTGAAGTGTTGCACTGGCTTCACTCAGTACCACATGGTTCTGTGCGTTCCCAGCATTGAGACTCTGCGAGAGGTTGGCACCAGTCTTCAGTTGCTGCCGAGGAGGAGAAGTGGGCACAGTTGGTGTGGGACCATGACCAGCAAAAAGTAGGTCTCATGGGTCCGTGTGGGTGTCAGCGCGGTGGCGTTGAGAGGATGGCAGTAGACTGGAGGGGCACTCCATGGAGGAAGAGTCAGCAGCGGAAAGATCATCTAATTCAATGCGGCACTTCCTCCATTGCGTTGCCATTGCCATCAGTGAGTCCAAGGAACTGGACCAGTTGTATAATCACGTCAACTCCGGTGACTATGAGGAGGATCCACCCAGTCAGGGAAGGAGGAGCTCAACAACGGTGAGTGTCCCATGGGGCAGTGGGCTGGGTGGCGAGCAGGGAGCGTGATGTCTGCTGAGGGCTGTGTGCTGAGGCCACGAAGCAGCTTTCAGGTGACTCCGGAGGCAAGAATAACAAAATGTGTGCTGGAGGCAAGTTGCATGGAGGAGCAGCATGAGGCAACAAGCAGAAGCATCCACCCAGATAGGCCAGTTCTGTGGGCACAGGGATATCTGGTCCAGGGGTACCCCTGGGTCTGGAGTGCAAAGGCAGCCATCATGAGGCAAGGCAGCTTGGCTGCACGGTGCTTCTTGCATTTAGAGGCAACCAAGGCCCCGGATGGCCCTTCCAAGGGGGCAGCAGTGGAGGCAGTAGCGGCAGCTCTCAGTTTTGCTCGTTTGGTGGGTCAGGGAAACACTTTGGCAGAAGGCAACCTTTCAGCATCTGAGCAAGAGGGTTCCCCCATGCTCAGGGCACGTTACCAGAGGGAGAAGGGTAGGCAACAAGCCCTCTGCTGGCGAGTTTGTTTTTTAAATGCCTGGCAACGTGGGCTGGTCTCAACCACGTGCCCTTTGCCTAGGCAAAGATGGCAGCGGGAAAGGACATCTGCTGCTAGCATTTGTGCAGTACATGAGGTGCAGCATTGGAAAACCAGATTGGTCATGAGGACCACAGAGGAAAAGCACGTGGAGAGAAAGGAGGTGGCGGCGAGATGCGGCCTAGGTAGGAAGAAGGGGAGTGGGGGCATCACAAAAGCAGCCCAGGGAGAATCGGACAAGGATCGTGGTGATAGCCGAAGGTGAAGGAGTAGAGATAGAAGCAAGTTTTTTTAAAAGATATATAGAGAAGAGAGGAACATAGAAGGTGCAATCTAGCTGAGCAGATGTTCTAATCCATGAGGCAACTGCGTGTGCCGTTGAAAAGGAATTGAGGGACTGGGTGCCCCCCCCCACATTTTATCCAGACTTCCAGAAGGGGTGGAGTGGGAGCTCCTGCTTCATGGCAACCTGGAGTGGGTTTCATGGCGACCAAAGCCTGGTCCCAGAGCATCTTCCGCAGATGGTTTTTGCAGTTCTTGCAGGCCTGTCTGGGGAACAACTGGCAATGGCCGCACTTGTCAGTTCTGTGCCCTTCTCCCAGGCAGAGAAGACACAGTTCATGTGGGTTAGCAGGAGACATTTAGGTTTCGCACTGAGAACACTTGCGGAAAGCTACCCGCTGCGCCATCAAAATAGAAGAGAGAGGAAACAGCGAATGAGAAGAACTAATGAGAAGAATAATGATAGAAGGGTTTTTAAAATATTTTTTGGGGGGAAAGGGGGAGGAAACAACAATGAAAAACAGGGGTAGGGGATTGGATGGGTTGTAATCCTGGATCAAAGGTAGAGATAAAAGCTGTGAAGTTAAGAAATAGTAAGAACTGTTTATAAGAGTATCGTTTACGAGAGGCAAGCCAAAGGCTTGAGGCACAGTGAATGTTGGTCACAAGAAGACTGGGGAAATGGCGGGCACGCCATCCATTTATACTACAGGGAGGGAGGGCACAGAGTTCCTGCCGAAAACTGTTAAAGCTGTTAAATCTTCCCGGCAACAGGCACTGAGCAGGTGCAGCATCCATAATGTGTGATGCACGGAGGCCACGATGAAGAATTTCATCATTCCACCCTGCTGTTCTGTTTTGTGCTGACAGAAACTATTACTTGAGGGTGCTTCCTCCTCCTTACTTGTGCCAGTTTGGATGTAAGTTCCAGAGGACTGAGGAAAACACTAGAGTCAGTGTTGTTTAGGCACACTACCGGACCAGGCAGCATCACTCACAGGAGCGTGTCTTTCAAGCTGGATCTGGTTTGAGCAAATATAGATAAAATCAATTCTGGCCTCTAATATCCATGACCTAAATATGTTTAGACTAGTCTACTACAATGTACTTTATGTGACGCAGTCTTAAAAACAGTTTAAAAAACTGTTTAAAGACTGCATTTAGTACAAAATGCAGCTGCCAGAATGTTAGCTGGTATATGAGGAGGAAAACATATTACTTTGATCTTATGTTTACTTATTGATTGCTGAATTCAGTTTAACATAAGGGTCTTGATCTTTAAAGCACTCCCTCCATAAGGACTGCCTTTGCTTATATGCCTTGTTTTCCTTTGCCTTAGGATGGTTTTGGAGTGCTACCCTCTAGTCTGTATTCGCAAAACAATCCCTGGATAGTAAGGACGAGACCCTTCCAGCAGTGGCATCACAACTGTGGAATGCCCTCGTAAAATTAATCTAACAAGTTTCTTCACTTTCCTACTTTAGGCAAGCTGTAAAGTAGGGAAGTATAAAGCAGTAAAAATTCTTCAGAGCAGCAGGAACTCAAGTAAAAGTTTATCTGCTGATTTAAATAATAGATCATTTTTTAATGTAAAAATACAGGAAAAAATAATTGAAGCATAAAAAAAGCAAACTTTCTCAAAGCCAGCAGCCAGGCAACATTATGACTGGAGCCAGGGTGGCTAAAAATCATTTTAAAAAGCCCAAATTTTTATTATGTAAATTGGATTTTTAAAAAATAAAATGCCTTTTGAGGAAAAATCTATCTAAAGACAGTTTTCTGTTTAAGATATGCTACAGTCCAAAGGTTATTCATCATGAAATAAGGATTAGTTTTCAATTATGTAGCATCAGACTGTATATTCATGCAATGTTTAAATTTTTGGTAAATGAATTCCATTCATCCATTCTTCCAGAGGTTTCCATAAGATTATTAGGCAGTTTTTCAATCTAGGAGATATTATCACAGATGCTTGGTTTTACACTTCTCCAAACAGTGAATTTGTGTCTGCAGAGATCACATGCCTCTTCTTCACAGCAAAATGTTTTAAAATAAATATAGAGCAGAGACCTTAATCCCATTATTCATTTGCAAATCTATGTACAAAGAATCAACCCCTTACCTCTTAAGTGCTAACTGTCAAAAAACTCAATGAATAGAAGATTTTTGGGAATTGAATAAATCTGTACAATAAACTAAGTGTGAGGAGGAAGGGCAAGCAGTAAAAATGAAAGTGAAACCCATTGAACAGAATATAAATCTTTGAGTCTTTGTGTATAGCCTGAGGTTTATCATTTTATTGTTTCCATGGAGGAGAAAACTGGCAGCAGATCATAAAAAGACCCAGTTAGAGACTATTTTAGTGAAGTTCCTCAACCTATGGGTGAAGCAGGCATGCAAGCAAATTATGTAGAAAACCATGATTTAAATCTAGTCTTACTGACTAGTGATTTAAATTGTGATTTAAATCATCATATAAATCAAATCCACCCTGATTGAATTTGGATAACTCAGTATTCTCTATGTTTGTTACACGGGGATCAGAAGTGTTGACCTTCTTCTAGTTCCTTTCCTGCCAGAGGTGCTGACCAGCATGACATCTAATGTCTTTGCATGATTCATGCCAGCTAGGCTTTGTTTTCTTGGAACTGCAAATACCCCAGAAAAAGCAGTTTGCTGTAATGCAGAACTCGTTACTTAGATCATGCTGTATTGCTGAGTACCTTAACCATGTATTCAGTGAACCAAATCAGAGAAGCATTGATTGCAAGTTTCAGAATTCGATGAGATCAAAGTAATGAAATGATAAGCTGTTTCTTTCATACCACTCCTGAGCTACAAAAAGACAGTATTAATCCACTTGCTAATCCTGGAGAACCATCACAGGAACACCCATACTCATGAACCAAAGCACCTACTTCCATAAACAAGGGACCAAAACTGTGTGTGTCACAAAGATGAGGATTCCCATTTCCATTTTACCTTCGCATACATGTTCACACCCTTTGCTTTAACCAGTTAATAAACTAAGGCATTACTTGATTGATCCACCAATTCAAATTGGCTTTCCTACTAGAAATTTAACAAAGTAATGGCAAGAGCAACAGAGCTGTTCAGCAAGTAGCAAGAGAGGAAGTATAACCACAATGAATCAGAGGAAGCAGACCAAAGCTTTCCATTGAGCAATGTTGACACAATTAAGCTTTACAACACAATTGGCAAACTACTGCAACTGAGCTCAAAGACTAACTAGTCAGACATGAGAATTGCACACAATTGCACACAATTGGCAAACTACTGAAACTGAGTAGTACTCAAAGACTAACTAGTCAGACATGAGAATGAAGAACAACATTATTAACTACAGTTTCATGGCAACTTTCATGGCATTGCAGCTTTAACAAATGGCTGAACCATGAAAATAGAAGGAAACACCCACTCTACAAATAAGATAAACAAAGGTTTATCTTTGTTTATCTTTGCAGACTGGAGGCCAGATCATTCCTACACTGAATGCAAATAGCAACATCTGGGTAACTGACACACCAAGGGCAGTTATACAGTCATTGCAGCTCAGGAACACTTATCTTACACAAAACAGCACCAAATAGCTTTCTTTTTCAAATGAGTAACAAACTCATTCTCAGAACATGGATCCTTAAGTGGTGAAAAAAAACACCATACACACAGATTTATTAACAGTTAAATTAGGTTGTCATGCACACACCCTAGAATCCTGAAATTGACTAGAAGCATGCAATCATAGCATTTTTCAACCTCCTTTGTATGCCTGCCTATCTAAGCCTCTCACTTGTTGGAATGGCACTTGGAAGACCAAGATTCACATTATCAATGGATCTAAGTGGGAGACTTTGGGCCTCTCTCTCAGCCTAACATATCTCACAGTCTGACATATCTCACAGGGCTATTGTGAGGTTAACATGGAGAGAAGAAGGAAGTTTATGTAAGCTCTCTTGGCTTTCTTGGAGGGAAAAAATGGCGGGGATCTAAAAATAATAAAATAAAGACCTAGTAGATCTGCTGTAGGGAACAGAAGTTAAGCAGAAAATGCCAATTTCTTCTGTGATGTTGAAAACAAAAATAGATTTCTACTGTATAATGCTCTGAAACAAAAAGAAGTAGCCGAGTTTGTAGATGTGGTCAGAACTTGGGCCCAGGTGTTAGAACTGGCTTCAGTGAAGTTGAAAATAGGAAAGACAAGAGGGTAGTAAAGGCAGTCAGTTGTCACTAGTCTATGGTCTCCTAGCTGATCTTTCCTTCAGCCATGGGTTGGACCCTCAAGGATTCTAGGAACTATAGTACAAAACATCAGAACAGAACTATCTTACCTAATCACAGAAGATTCCATTAGTGAGGAAGTGGCAGAGCATTGTTCTCAGCAGCCAACCACTTGCCACATTATACCCAGCCTGCCAAGCATATTTTCCTATTACAATTTTTGGCAATATTCTGTTTATTCTTCCTTCTGCCCAATACTGCCTGGAACCATGATTCCCTCAGTTGATACTTCACCACAAATCTATATTGGTTACAGTTTCCCCATTATATAGTTACCCAGCAACCCCAGCTAATCAGGAATTGTACAATTAAGAGAACAACATCAAAACATCATGTTTCTTGTCATAGGTATACATTGATGATATAAGCGTACGCAAAGTGAATTGAGAGAGAACATGGACAAGAAGGCCAATGTAAACAAAAATTTCATAAGAAGGTTACCTAAAGGAGCGCCTACGTCCATATATGCCCTCCCGCCCCCTGAGATCGGCGGCAGAGGCCCTTCTCCGGGAACCCCCCGTAAAGGATATTAGGAGGGTGAGTACTCGGAGGAGGGCTTTCTCTGAGGTGGTGCCCAACCTATGGAATGCGCTCCCCAGAGAGGTCCGCCTGCGGCTGTCCTTATTTGTTTTTCGGCGCCAGGCCAAGACCTTTTTATTTAAATGCTATTTTAACTGTTAATGGTTTATTTTAAATTGACCAGGCTGTGTCCACTATTTTATTTTATGTATTTTAATTATTTGATGATTTTATTTTTTTATTTTTTTGTATTTTATGCAGGATTTTATGATTGTAAGCTGTCCCAAGGCTCATGCGATGGGGCGGCATATAAGTTGTTTTAATTAATTAATTAATTAATTAATTAAAAAGAACAACGGAAAGCAGGAGGGTGCATGACACTGTCAAAGATGTTCTGAATAACCATGAAGAGTTTTACTTTGCCCCCCGCCACCCACACTGTCATTGCTGAGTGTGCAATTCCATATCCCAAGCAGAAGTAACTGAGTTTCTAAAGAACGCAGATTCTCAAGATACTGAGCTTAAGACACGGCCTTACATAAATTCAACCAATGTTATCATCTGTTATAGCTTCCCAGGACCTCCAGTAGAGGTCTTTCTTGATACTTAGAATTCCTTTACTGGAAATGATAGCATTGAATCTAGAACCTCATACATGCACCGCATACATCAGTGAGGGTGTTTAAGTAAAGATAGGACAACTACATGTTGGGTATTACATGAGCAGAGCCAGCTGGAGCCAGGGGTCAGACTAGATGGCCCAGGATACCATTTCTGATACGCTATGCTTCTATGTCCTCTGAAATTCAGCCCTTTCTCAATGTTGCCAGGCTTCAGAACCTGTTCTTACAAGATTGACACAACATGAAATACTCACTGCCCTGAAATCATCCAAAGCATGCACACAGACATGACTTACATATTGCACTGGTCTACAAAATTTGGGAAATTATCGACCTTGGAGATAAAATGTGCTAATTCTTACATATTTTGATAAGATGAATTAGAAAACAGATGATAAGGATGCTGGTTGGCTAAAGTTTTCAAGATATTTCAGAATAAAAACTTATACACAGGCCTACAAGGAAGGGAGGTGTCTGATGATCATGATGCCTCGTAACTTCTTGACAAAGTACAGTTGAACAATGAAAATGGTTCCACATGGAAGCGTATAAAATTATCTTCACCTTGAGACTAAACATTATCATCTAACTGTAATTTATTGTTCTTTTATTGCAAGGTACATTCATCTTGGTCAGATCTACGCATCATACAGTTACATCTGGTGGCTTGTGAAAGTGTCATTTGCCTAACACTGCCAAGCAACAGTTGTGCGATATTTTCCCTCAGAAGCCAAGATGCCTCGAAACTGTGTAAACAACGCAGATAACTTCTGCTACATTTGTGGCGAGGTTATATTTGCATCTCAAAAGTGCAGTATGATGGCAGTGGTAAAAAAGGCACACCACCTATATTTTGGATGCAAAATAGGGGATCAGGACAAGAGTTGGGCCCCTCATTATCGTTGCATTACATGTGCAACTTATTTGCGTCATTGGCTAAACAAGACAACAATGTCCATGCCTTTCACAGTCCCAATGGTGTGGAGAGAACCCACCAATCATAGTAGCGACTGGTATTTTTGCAGGGTTCCTCCAATTACAAAAGGGATCTCAAGAAAGAAGTGGACCGTGGAATATCCAAAGATAAGTAGCAGAGCTACTGGGCTCCAGAATCCCACATCCCCCTCATAATTTTGAATTATTCTGATGCAATTTTGACTTGAAGCTGTATCTCAGAAACTGGAGCCAATTAATACTCAGGACTTAATTTTCCTTTATTAATGACCCAATGCTGGTAAAATTTAGCTACTTCCATTTCCGAAGCTTTCTCCTTGTAGACCAGTGTTGTCAGTAGTAATCAACCTGTTAAAGTTACTTATGAAGGTGCTCAATTTTCAGCAGCTGCCATCCATTTTACCTTTTATCAGTTGATAGCCTCAGCACATAGAGGGAAAACACCAATGCTTCACAATAGCCAGGACCACAGGAATACTAATCTCATGTCCCTGCAAGTTAAGAATCTAACTCTAGAGAGCTTCAGCTATGGGCAGTATAGAAATGTAGTAATAATATCAATATCATCACTAGATTATGTTGCTTCTATTTAATAAAGGCCATGTAAATAATCATCTGAGTGTGTTTACTAGAGCTGCTACAGAGTCTCTGATTATTTGTAAAAGTTCAGGCAATTCAATTTCGCATCTAACTGGCATCTACTTTGAATGCAGGGTGGAAAAAAGTGAAGGCCAGGTCTATAGGCAACTTCAAGCACTAATAAAACAGGTTCCAGGAGAGAGAGGCTATTTGCAAGGCAGTTTTATCTCAAAACAGTATTCTTCATCTTCAATATGATTAAAACTTAATTTAGAGCCATTAAAAATCCAGGTAAACATTGTTTTAACCTAATGCCTGAAGAACACATACAGTACCAGATAAACTAACCAGGAGAGGGAGTTCCATAGAAGAGGAACTAACATGAAGGCAGATCATTGTCCTTCAACCCAACAGGTGAGATCACCCAGAATCAGGCTCTAATTATTATCTTAGCAGCCAGAAAGGTTCATATGGGAGTAGGCAGTTCATCCAATATTCCAGATATACTCACACCCAAGGGGAAAGGAAGTGATATATTTATTTTATTCAGTTATATCCTATCCTTGCTCCAAAGAAGTTAAGATTGCATACAAGGTTCTTCCCTAGCTCCCAATTCTCAATTTTATCTTCCCATCTACCCTGCAAGGTATGTTAGATTGGGAGAATATGACTAGTCTATGATCACCCAGTGAATTTCACAACTGAGTGTGGATTTGGACTTTAGTTTCCTCAGTCCTAGTCAAACAAACTACCATACCCCACTAGTTCTCAGACTCCTACTATCAGGTACCTGTTTTTAGGAACTACTAAACTTCACAGCATGAGTAGTCAATGGTATTGAGAAAGCTATACTACAGTAATTTAAATCATGGTTGATCCAGCTACCAAAGAACATAAAATGAGGGCATGTTCTCACCTTTTTTTAAAAAAAGTAAAACACCCTTGGAGAAATAAGGATACCACAACTATTTGTTAAGAGTTTAGAAGCTACACCTTAGACCATGGGTCCTCAAACTACAGCCCACAGGCCAGATGCGGCCCCCCATGCTCATTTATCTGGCCCGCCTCAGAGCTTTTGGACTTGCTCGGAAAAAAACATCTCTGAGAAAGTCCAAAAGCTCTCAGCTGGCACAGGCATTCTCTGAAACTGAGCAGAGCCGGCACACACGCCAAAATGTAAAAGCTCAAATGCGTGTGTGCCAGCTCTCCCCTCCCCCCGCCCCATTGCACACATATACAGAGCTGAAATACAGAGCAGGAACAGAAGAGAAGGGGGCAAAAGAGAGAGAGAGATAAAGATGCTAAAATAGGATTGAAGGTAAGAAAAGTATAACTTTTAAAATCCATTTTTAAGTATGTGAGCCACGTCCCTGGGCTGCAGGCCAAGCTGTGGCCACCTTGCCGAGCCCGGGGACACCCGCTCGACAGCAGCGGCGCGGGAGCTGCAGCCTTCTATGGGCAAGCCACTGCCATCGAGCAGCCGCAATGCTTCTTCCCCCCATGGTGGGGAGAGGCAGGAGGCGGCCCCATCCCTCACCTCAGAAAGAAGCCCTTACTTCTCTCCTCGCGCCCTCTCCTGCTCCCTTGGAACCGAGGCAGCAGTGACTATAATTTCCATTATGCCCAACCAGCATAGCCAACAGAAGTTGTAGTTCAACTCAACTGGACAGTACCAGTTTTGGCAAGGTTGCACTAAAATATGCTAGTCATTAGCTCTGCATCCAAATACAGCCATTGTGTATTGTTCTGAGCTGCCTTGCTTCAAATACTAAGAGTGGCATTAACAGTATTTATCCTTAGTATTTTTGCTTCATTCTTTGTAAATGTCAGTTGCAGTCATCAGCTGCATTACGCAAAATACTATACTTAGTGCCTTGGTTGTGTTGTAGCTATGTCCCTTGAATATGGACATGCTCTTCCTCACCTCATCTTGGGCTTCTGCTGCAGCCAGAGGGAGCAAAGGAAACATTTTTAATTTTTTTAATTAATTTTAATTAATTTTTTAATGTGCAGTGTGCATAGGAATTTGTTCATGTTTTTTTCAAACTATATTCTGACCCCCAACAGTCTGAGGGACAGTGAACTGGGTCCCTGTTTAAAAAGTTTGAGGACCTCTACCTTAGACTTACCTTCAAAGAAAGCTTTACAAAGTAGTTGCATACCATCTACCTCACTCACATGAATCTCCCTCCTCCACTTAGCACATTTTGCCCCATAAACTGTGCACCCTTTCTCCTTGGTCATATGTCGTGGTGCTTTGCCCAAACCAATACTAAAAACATCCATTTGCACCTTGTATACAGTTTCTACAGTTGCCTCTGTATTAAGCTAGGCTGCTACAAAAGCTATGGGTAAGGCTCTCTTGTGCCTTTCATGGGAAGAATTTTCTTTTCCGTTTTGGTGGACCCCAACAGAAGAATATTTACAAAGATGTCAGCAGGGCTTTCCCCTTTCTATTCAGAGCTCTCTTTCTTGTCTACAGAGCTCACAAGGCTGGAAACAACACAGCCCTATGGCCCATAAGTAGTTTCTGCAAACTCTGGTGCACAGTGTTACTATCAGGACTTGCATGGCATGGCAGCCCATCATGGCTAACTAGAGATGCCCTTATTGAGGACTGAAGGGCAAATGGAGGGAAACCCATGGTGAGCCTGACTATCATGCATATCATGGGTTGCTCTGTGCACAACCAACCCACCACTGGTTATTCATAGGTTGGCTGAGCACAGAGAAGGGGAATGTTCACACATGGCTTACCATCACATGTGAACACTCCTATTCTCTCTTTCTTGAAAGGGAAAATGATTGCTCCATAGCCAGCTTTCAGAACACTGTCCTATTTATAACATGTCTGTGTCCTATAATCATCATGTGAGTAGTCATCTCTCTTCTCCCCATAATTTCAAAATGGTCCAGACAACTGGCTTGTGAAGGAAATAGACAAAATAACTGTTGCCCTCCTTCTTTCAGGAAACAGGGAGGAGTGTCCTATACTTTATAAATACAGCACATCTGTCCTCAAAGTGTAGAACTTTGTCCACAACCACTCTTTAAAATCAAAAAATCTTCCTTCCCATTCTGAAGAGGGGCTCAAAATTCCAAAAGCAGCACATGTAACTATTCTTTTTCCACTTTCAGAGCAGAAACACAGTTCATCAGTATACAGCCAGCTGCCGTTTCTTACCAACCTTAAAAGAGTCAATAAATTATTGAGGGTTACATGGAAAAATGTGGGTCTCTCTCAAGCTTACAGTTTCTACTTTTATTTTTTATTAGAACATCTGGGTCCATCAGCTAGCCCTAGATGAAAAACTGGAGAGTTTAAGGGATGAAGCTATTTACCTGTTGTGTCCCAAGTAACACTCTGGAATGATCCTATGCATATAAGTACAAATTTACATCTGATCAGGAAGTCTAACAGTCTAATTGAGGAGTGGGGAAGATGCTTATTGTCTCTGTTTTAAACCATTGGAAGTCAAAACCTCTTCAGTGATATGACCAAGCAATCTACCAGTAATATGTGAGCTGCATTATTGTTGTCATATGTTCTGACTTAGGGTTACCCTATAAATGAATGCCCTCCAAAATATCCTGCTCTTGACAGTCCTGCTCAGCTCTTGTAAATGTAATGCTGTGGTTTCCTTTATGGAAACAATCCATCTCTTCTGCCTTTGACTTTTCCTAGCATTATTGTCTCCTTCAGTGAGTCTTGCCTTTTCATGATGTGGCCCAACATACAACAGCCTCAGCATCATTCAGATTGCCAATCTGAAGCACAACACTAATGCCACAAAGTAAGAATGGAAGCATCCATATTAAAGAGAACATGGAACTGTTCCTTCAGATGTAAACTGAGCGTGAAACAGACGGCAACAGCCTCCTCTTAGAAGGGCATCTTATGAAAGCTTAAGAGCTTTGAAACATATGATAAGGATCAGCAAATCTATTATAAATTAAAACCTGCCTACATTTCTATTCAAAGGGGTCTTTTAAAGATAGCTACTTGAGTTTATATTATGACCATAGATAATCTAATTGAACATGTGAAACATTTTGTTCAGAAAAAAACAAAAGATCTTATTAGCTTGAAAGTGACATGTTAGCTAGCTTATTAATAAGACTGAAGCTCACAGTATAAGTGTGCTCATTTTATAACTACTCCAAAGAGACTCTTTTATATCTATGGCTTGCAATATGCCAGCATATCCAGGACTGATTTTGAAGGACATAATATAGTGTCTCCAAGGTTCAAAATGTATTGTCACCATGGTTCAAAACTGCAGTCAACCATTACTTTCACTAGGTTATCTTGGACAATCATGTTCTTTTAGTTTAACGTACTATACCAGACTGTTGTGATGATAGGGGATGTCTGTGTTCCAGGATAAGCCATATACACGGCCCTGCATTCTTTGAAGGGAGGGCAGGATCAAAATGCAATAAGAGATGAACACCCAGGTGGCATATCAGACATACTTATTTACATTCATCATTTGGCCCCAGGGTGAAGAACCCCTCTCAAGAACTTCTTTATTCTAAGTTACCAACCTAGGACAGTGGACAAACCCATTGCTCTCTGGTGTTGTCATTGCTGCTGTCGTTACTATAAGTTCTTAAAATAGTTTTAAAGATAATTTATTTTATTCATTGCTGCTTTTTAGATTTTGCTAGCAGCTGTATTGGACATAGCACTTTGGCTGGGTTCTGACATAACATGAAACTAGTTTGCTTATCTAAATCACAGTTTCACTTTCTGATTGACCCAAGACTACACACAAACTTTGCCTGTTATTCCGGTTATCTTTTGGCTTCCTACTGCAGCATTCCAATCCCCCATGATGATATGGACATGATTTTTTGGTGTTATTTCTAGAAGGTGTTGCAGACCTTCACAGAACTGGTCAACTTCAGCCTCTTCAGCACCAGTGGCTGGGGCACAGACTTGGACTACTGTGATGTTGAATGGTTTGCCTTGGATTCAATCATTCTGTCATTTTGGAGATTGTATCTCAGTACTGCTTTTCCTACTTTTATTGACTTTGAAGGCTACTCCATTTTTTTCTGAGGGATTCTTGTCCACAGTATACACCTGATGATCATCTGAATTAAATTCACCCATTCCTGTCCATTTTAGTTCACTGATTCCCAAGATGTGAATGTTCATCTTGTCATCTTGTGTTGATCACATCCAGCTTACCTTGATTCATATATCTTACATTTCAGGTTCCTATGTTGTATTGTTCTTTACCGCATCGGACTTTCCTTTCACCACCAGATGCAACTGCAGCTGAGTGTCCCTTCAGCTTTGACCCAGTTGCTTCATTTTTTCTGGTGCTACTAGCACTAGCCCTCTGCTCTTCAGCAGCAGCACATTGGACACCTTCCGACCTGAGGGGCTCATGTTCTGGCATCATTATCTTTTTGCCTTTTGGGACTGTCCATAGGGTTTTCATGGCAAGGATACTACAGTGGGTTGCCATTTCCTTCTCCAGTGGATCACCTTTTGTCAGAGCTCTCTGATATGACCTGTCCGTCTTGGGTGCCCCTGCAAGGCATAGCTCATAGCTTCATTGAACTATACAAGCCCCTTCGCCATGACAAGGAAGTGATCTAGCCCATAAAAATATGTAAAAGTAACAAAAGAACTACAATTCTGTGCATTGTGACTTTTTGCTTCAAGATGAGTTTGGATTGTATGTTTCCATTCTCACGACTTAAGAGGGAAAAGAAACAGAACAGGCAACTGAGAACAGAGCAATGAATCTCTCACAATGGAACAGTTATAAACTGGCCTTACAAACTGGCCTATGTAAAATTCCAGAGTACCATCTGTGTGTAAAATAGCAGCTCAGTTTAATACAAATCAGAGGTCTGGATGGTACATCATAAAACACAGTAATTTTAATAAACTTTTCTACAAATAAGGAACCATTTTGCATATAATTATGGTAATATATAATGTATGGTGACATACAGAAATAGCACAATTATAACAAAAACTAAATGGGAGCCAGACATTTATGGCAACAGCCCATACAACCTTGGGAAGGGCAGCCCTTAGAGCTGGCTCTCCAAGAGATCCAAATGCAATAGAAAACACATTAAGTGTGATTAAAGCATTCTGGAATATCAATATCAGAATACACACTTAGGATGGTGGTCAAGCTATTGCTAGGGGTTGATATATTTAGGTAAAGATCTATTTAGATATACATTTTAGTTAAATATGTTTTAACCTATTCAAAATCAGTGTGTGCCAAGTATATTCAGACTGAAAACTTAACCAAGTGACCTTTACTGTCACAATTAAATTCCATCAACATTTTCCTCACCCAGTAATGAGTGGAAAAAAACAACCCTTGACTAGTTTCCTAACCGCACCTTAAACAACAATTCCCAAGTGGCAAGTTGTAAAGACAAAGCAGATAAAATATGAAGGGCCCTCTGGTAAGGAAAAAGAACACTACTTTTCAGGAAATGGCTTAAACATTATAATCCCTGGAGGGAAAAAAAATCTCATTATCTCAGCTGCTGCAGAATCAAACATAATGAAAATATACACTAAAAATAAATCTATTAGACTGTATTAGGTGGTAATGATGGTTGTAACACACATCTGAAGTTTGTCTGATAAAACACCTTACTTCCCATAGATTATCAGTTTTGTAAAATAGAATAAGATGCCTGTCATAATAGTATCTTTGACCACACCAGAGCATCCTATATTCCAGTGGCTTGCAATCAATAGTCAACTGATAAATGTGCACTGGAGATAGGGTAGGAAGGTAGGGTGGAAAGGGAGAAGCAATCAGTTTGGTGCCATATGTTGCTTTATCTTCATTTTATATGTTGTTTATTATGTTGTATTACACATTGCCTTAAACCTTAAAGACAAAATAGCAAATGGAACAAATAATTCAGGCCAGAGTCTTTAACTCATTTTACTAAGGATGATTGGCTTGTCAGGTTTACCTCTAACTCTTCCTCTTGGCACAAAAGTGCACTGGTGGAAGACCAACTTAACATTACTTCTTCGTCCACATTAGTACAAAGAAGCACAGCAGTCATAACTTCTCCCATCCTTTTAATTCTCCTTAAAGCAGGTTTTAATGAGGACATATCTTGCTCAGATACATCACACATCGCAGTCTAGTCCAGGGTTAAATAGCCTGCTGATGTTTTGGACTGTAATTCCCACTTCCCTAACCAGCATATTTATTTATTATTTAAAATATTTTGAGATCATCTTTCAGAGCCTTCCAAAGCACTGTATGCATTAAAATTCCTATGTTAAAAGACCAAACAATAATAAGGCAACAAACATTAACAACAGACACCAGCAACAAAACATTACTTTAAAAAAAAACTACCAGCATAATCACTGCCACGGAGCAAAACAATCTGATAAAGAAATAGAGCAAGGCCAGAATAAACATGTCAGTTTTCAAAGCCTTCTTGAAAGCCTACAGTCATGAGGTCTGATAGACCTCCCCTCACTAAGAACCCATTCTAGAGGTTTGGGGCCTCACTAGGCTGTACTTCCACAGGTGGGCAAGCAATTAAGGGCACCTCAGGAAGGCTGGCATAGGTGACGAAGATAACAAAGTTCAGACAAGGGGGTTGTACTCCAAATTATGGCACTTGGTTGTCTATCCTTGGTCTACTCATTTGAGACTGTCCTCATACACACCACCTCTAAAAAAGTGGGAATTTGAGATTTCATGTATGAGAGGCTGCTCCATACCTTCATATCAGTGCCCTGACAACTGCAACATCAAACATGTATGAGTGAAGCCAGCCTGAGACATAACACCAATGGCAAAAGATCTAGTACTGCTAGTGGGATTCATTCACACTTCAGCTGAATGGCATTAAATGATGAACGTACAGGGTGCAATCGAGGTCAATGTCTACCGGGGCGGGGGGGGGGGGGGGAGCCACGCCTGCTGAATAAAGCAAGGATGGGAGCACAAAGGTCGCTATGCTCCTTTCGACACCACCCTGCAATTAGCTCTGGACAAGCCCAACGAAGTAAGAGGAGAGGGAGCATTGTGTGACCTCCTTGGGAACCTCTCACCCATCTCCATCGGGCCGGTAGATACAAGCGCAAGCTAAATTCCCTGCCAGATCATTCGCGGACACAGAAACATCCCACTTTGCCATTCACAAGCTCGCCACAACTCACAATTGCTCCCCTCCTCCAGCTAAGACTACAGCCTTTCATAGAACTCTATTTACGCCTCTTGCCCAGCCAGCGCAAATGGCGTAAAATTCGGCATTCACGGAACAGGATACACTTTGGAAAAGGAAGTTATTCACAGACAGCGGTTACGCCGAGACCGCTGTCGCTCTGTCAGAAGCGGTTCCAAAATTGTCGGAATGGTGCGCGCGACAGTCACGGAAGGCCTTTCCGCAGAGTGCGCAGGGTACCAGAAGCCCCTCTGCCCGAATCTGCCTGCCCAGTTCGCGTCTCAGACACCCTCCCCTCGCCCGGAGCGACCTGTCTGAGTGACTGACCGGCCGACGAAGTTTTCGAGGACGGAGCTCTTCCCCGCGCTCTGGCCGCCCACCACAGCGATCTGCGGCAGGTCGAGGTGGCAGCTCTGCCCGATAGAACTGAAAGCATCCTGCAGCTTGTTCACCAACGGAATCAGCTCCTCCATTCCTCGGTTGCCCATTGAAACGGACTAAAGGGGGCAGATCCCCCCACACGCCTCCTCTTCCCCTCACGACCCCAGGCAACAACCACCAAACTTCCCCCTCGGATTTTCCTCATCCGGCCCCAGCGACACCCCGCTCTACTCTTCGACCCGCCCTACTTGTGTCAATGGCAATCGCTATTGCTCTTTAAAGCTGTCATTTCCTAGTCAAGACCAATAGAGAAAGCGAATCTGCCAAAAGTTCACAGTGATAGGTTAATGCCTATTTCCGGTCTGGATTCCAATTCGACCTGTCGTTCGGTCAGCCCTCGGTTCCTCATCCAGCCAACGGAGACCATAGGCGATCGGTCATACAGTATAATTCCCGCCCTATACCACATTGTTGCTTTGTAATTGGTAAACGTCCTATCCGTCTCTTTAAAAAAGTCATCTAACAAACACCCGGCTCCACCCGCCATACTGCATTCGCTTTTGATTGGACAGAATTTTTGTCACACGAAACGAAGAGCCAATCGCTTAACTAATATTAAGTTTTTGAGAGAGATTTTTCACGTGAACATGAGGTCATTTCTTTCCCTTCTTAGGTCAGTACTTTTCCTGCTAAAAATATAGTTCCTTTCAAGTATTTTTCTACATTGCATTTAGGAAGAGAATCTGAAAAAGATTTCATACGCTCTTTTAAAAAAAATCTCAATTACATACCTGTTTCTAATGGTATTTCGGAAAGGGGAACTGGGTGTAGTAATTTATGAATGTATTTTTATATTTTCAGTTTTATATATTACAATCCAATTTCCCATTTCTAAAAGCAGTTAAAACAGTCTATATATTTCACCACGGATTTACAGTGGTACCTCGGCTCATGAACGCCTCAGTTCACAACCAAATCGGGTTGCGAACAAAAATTTCATAAAAATTTTGCCACAGGTTGTGAGCTCTCCATCGGGTGACGATCCCGAGCGTGCCCGCCTTACCTGCATGGGCGCAATCGCGGTCGTGCTGAGGGGGGAGATGGCCGGGATTGCCCGCATGTTCCCTGCCCGAGGGTGCCTGTGCCCGCTTTCCCCCACCCCGCACGCCCACGGTCACAAACATGAAGGTCAGGATCTCTTCTTGGTCATCCCAGCGTGCAGGACATGGAACAATGGGGTCAAGGTTACATAAAGCCAGATTCTGCCAAGATTCTGGCTGTTAGAGCAGCATAACAACGGAAACAATTACTTAAGGAGGTTGTGGGCTCTCCCACATTAGAGACATTCGAGATGCAATTGGGCAGCCATCTGAGAAGGACGGGTTAACTTGGATTCCTGCCCTGAGTGGAGGGTTGGACCCGTTGGCCCTCTGGCCCCTTCCAATTCTACTATTGTATGATTCTGTAGATGATACAAGGTGTCATGCACATACATCCTGTCAAACCTCAGACAAGCTCATGGGAGACTCCTTGCACAGATGATACAGTTTCTGATTATGAGGATGAGACTGTTCTTGAAATGATGCAGTCTCCTGCTGCAGTTTAAAGTCCTGGGATCCTATGGGAAGTAGCAGTGGGAGAGATTAGCCCAAGGGCAGGTGGGGAAAGAAATCAACCCAAGTCTGAGAATGTTGGGGGGCTCACAGTCCGAGAAAGGGGACATCCAAATGAACACCTTCTTCTGTTAGGCATTTTAACCTGTTTTAATCTCTCTTTAATGCTGCTTTTACCAGGTGCCATAATATTACATTAAGACTGCATTGGATTTTTAGGGTTTGCTATATTGTTTTGTTTGTATGCCTGCAAAATGCCCTGGAAACTTTGTTAAAGGTGGTATAAAAATCCAAGAAGCAAAAGCAGAAGAGGTGGAGGAAGTAACAGCAACCTCGTGGGCTCGAGGGGCATACAGTTGCTTCACATCTTGTCAATATATATGTTTATATTACAAAAACATTACAAGTTGACAGTGCACCATTCTCACCAGAAACTGTCTCTGTAAAAGGCTGCTCCTTCTCACAACAAGAACAAAACTCTTCCTACCACTCAGGAAATTGGGAAGCACAGAACACATGCACATTTTCAAAGCTCTTATTGGGAATATAGAATTGACATAGATATTTCTTCTCTCTTCCTCACCCCCCCCCCACCCACCGGTGGGAGAGATTAGCCTAAGGGCAGGTGGGGAGGCAGATCAATCTGACCCTGGAAATGTTGGGGAGTCATAGCCTGAGGGAAGGGTCATTGACAGGGGAAGCTCCTCCAATGGACCCCCCCCCCGGCCCTTGAGGAGATGGACCCGGTGGCTAGCTGCCAGCACCAAAGTGAAGTCCAGTTAGGGCCACAGCAGGAGGAATGAAGGTGTGCCCATTTTTATAGCATGTCTTCTCCAGGGGTGCAGCACAGAAGGGCTCATAAGGAGAGCTTTGAGAAATGAATAGGGTTCAACATTCCATTTTGCGTATGCTCAGAGACTTATGTGGCACGATAAAGATCATTAAGCAAACAAATGCTGATGAGACTGATACTGCTTAGAGGAAGAAACCTGGATTGTTCTTCCATTTCTTTGGAAGCCTGCAGAGCCCAAAAGGATGCAACATCCAAAAATACAACAACCTTCCTGCTCATGTTCCTTAGCAATTAATATGCAGTAGTATCAGTGTTGTAACTTCCGAGACTGGAGGTTTATCATCATCACCACCACCACCTGTACCACCCAACAGCCAAAGCATTCTGCACAGTTCACAACAAACTATATATATAGTAATCTTGACTAGTAGCCATTGTTAGCTTTATCCTTCATAAATTTGTTTAATTCCCTTTGAAAGCCATCCAAGTCAGTGGCAACCTTGTGGCAGCAAATTTCATTGTTTAAATCTGTGCTGTGAGAAAAATTCCTTCCTTTTATCTGTCATGACTGCAGCACATCTCCATTCCTTCTTCATAGGGTCTTCTCTCCACAAACCTGCAACTCTGGATGAGCATAAGACTCACTGAGGTGTTGAGGACATTGTCTGACAATGAGAGAGACAGGCAACACCAGCAAGTCATTTTATATTTTAAAAGACTCTTTACTGTAGGTGCCACAAACAATACAGAGTGAGCCTATCTCCAGTCAGGACCAGCTGCCACAGTCACCATGCACAGCCAATTCATACATTTAGGGTGTTTTTGCAATTTTCAATAAAAGGCAGGTCTCCTTACCTGGAACTGTCGTTCTTCAAATGGTCACCTGAGCATTCACACATGTGGGCTCTTTGCACATGCATGCTGTGATTTTCGGGAAGATTCCAAAGCTGATTAATTAGTTTCTGTGTGGGGCTGGCCCCCAACATGACTAGCGTGAGAGTGGAACTCCCACTGAGACCTCAGGTTATGACTGAGACCACCATCATGATTATGCTAACATGACATGCAACCCTTGTGTCAAAGAGAGACACCAGTGGGGATGGCGGGTGCGTTGTGTGAATGCACAGATGACCACTCAAAGAACGACAGTTACAGGTAAGGAAACCTGCCTTTATTCTTCGTGGTCTCTGTCCATCACACATGTGGGCGACAGGCAAGCTTACCTCAAGGAGGAGGGTGATGTTGCTCAACGAAATAACGAGGCAGTGACAGCTCTGCTGAAAGCACAGTCCTCTCTAGCTCAAACATCTAGGTCATGGGTCATCAAACTAGGGCCCGCGAGCCAGATACGGCCCGCCATGTTTCTTTATCTGGCCCGCCTCAGAGCTTTTGGACTCGTTCAGAGAAAACGATCTCCGAGCAAGTCCAAAAGCTCTGAGCTGGCGCAGGCGTACTCAGTGGGGAGATGGCTGCAATCACGCCCGCCTTCCCTGCATGATTGCGCCCGCGATCGCGCCCATATTCCCTGCATGAGCGCAATCATGTCCATCTCCCCCACCCCGCACCACGATCATGGACATTGTAGCTATGCCTTGTGAATATGGACATGCTCTTCCCCACCTCATCTTGGGCTTCTGCTGCAGCCCAAGTGAATGGAGCAAACATTTTTTAATTAAAAAAGTAATAATTTAAAAAAATAATTAATTTTAATTTTAATTAATTTTTAATTAATTTTAATTTTGATTAATTTTTAATTAATTTTAATTTTGATTAATTTTAATTAATTTTTATTTTGATTTTTAATGTGCAGTGTGTATAGTGTGTACAGGTATTCGTTCATAGTTTTTGCGAACTATAGTCCGGCCCCCTAACAGTCTGAGGACCCCTGATCTAGGTAATGGTGAATGAAGGTCAAAGGGTTGGACCACATTGCTGATTTGCACATTTCAGTGAGGGACGCTCTGGCATATAGAGCAGTGGAGGTAGATGTAGCTCTAGTAGAGGGTGCTTTCACAGGTCTGGAGAGTTGTAGTCCGGAAAGCTCATCAGCCAGGGATGTGGTGTGTACTATCCACCTGGAGAGTCTTTGTGTGGAGATGGAGGTTCCGCACTGGGGGCCAACATATATAAGAAAAAGTCTCAGGGACTGTCTGAAGGACTGAGTCCTGGACTTGTAAAAAGCTAGTGCTCTTTGAACATCCAATGAGTGGAGGGCAATCTTGAGCAGGTTAGACAGTTGCTGAAAGAAAGCAGGTAAAATAATAGGCTGATTAATATGGAACTGAGAAACTACCTTGGGTAAGAAGGTAGGGTCAGGGCACAAGACAACCTTATCCTTATGAAATATAGTGTAAGGAGGGTGTATTCGGAGAGCTGAGAGTTTACTAGCTCTACGGGCCGAGGTGATTTTGACCAAGAAGGCTGTTTTCCAAGAGAGAAGACATAGATTACACAAGGACATTGGTTCAAAAGGAGATTTAGCAAGGGTGTGGAAGATGACTGATAGGCTCCAGGAAGGAGAAGGGTGTGTAGCAGGAGGGGTTCAATGAAGAATTCCTTTGAGGAATTTACGTATTAGAGGGTGGGAGAAAAGTGGTCTCCCTTGGACAGGAACATGGAAGGTTTAGATGGCAGTGGTATTAACTTCGATGGAGGGGTAGGAGAATCCTCTTTTGTATAAGGAGTTAAGGAAGAGAAGGATTTCAACTGGAGAGGCTGAGACTGGCATGAAGATATGCTGTCTCGCAAAGGTCATGAAGGACATCCACTTCACATTAAATGACTTGCAAGTAGACGGCTTAGAGAGGCATCTAGGATAGCTCTGAGGATGGGAGGAATGTCTGTTAGAATTGTGGGTTTGATCAAATCCTTCATGCTGTGAATTTGAGTCTTGATGGACATGACATAGTCTAAAAAAGAATGAGTTTAAAAGATTTTGCAGGCAGGCCATAATATAGGGATTTCACAGGATAGGGCTGTGTCTCAGCTGAAAGAGTTCTTGCAAGATGGTGTCAGAGAAACTGTGTATCACCTGTTCCCTCTCTGCCTGGCAACACATTTATTAACAGCCGTGTCAGGATATGAAAAGGTACTACTGAGGCTGTTTCTTTCTGAAATTAACCATTCCTTTTGCCATTCCAACTGTCCCATTGCCTGAGGTCCAACTAGTCCAGCTTCTGGCAGTGAGGTACCATCCTTGTTGCTCTCCTCTGAACCTTTTCCAGTCTCTCTGCATCTCTCTTAAATCGTGGAGCTTCAAACTGCACACTGGTCCAGCATGCATGATCTTCGTGCTTTCTCTTCCTTCCCAGATTCTCTGTTCTTGCAGCTTCAGACAAGGTTGAAATGCCGTATCTAGTACAACATGGTTTCCTGATCAGGTCAAGATGCCTTTCTTAAACTGCCTAAAACTTTCTTGTCAGTTTCAGGCTCTCAGCAGCCATATATTGGCAGATGGTCCTGTGAGTGGTACAGTGCATGGAAAATGTGGGATAAAATGTTTAGTAAATAAAGCTATTTATGCCTGCCCTCATTTCCAGTTTTTGGTTAACAGCACTGTGTAAAATAACGTTGACTTGTTATTCACTCAGTGAAAGAAGGAAATTGAGATAAATTAAGAATAAGTTTTGATTCCTGTATTCACACAAGAGGGGCAACTTAACTTGAAAAGAAAGAGTAACACAGTGACTGAGAAACAGAGGAGCCATTAATCGAGCCATGAAGCCTGTCTGAAGGAATGTGGATGGGGAGAAAAAGATAATTGACTTGAATCATAGAAGAAAAGAGCTGGAAGGGGCCATGAAGGCCATCGAGTCCAACCCCCTACTGCTGCAGGACACCATGTTGCACCATCCCACTCAGATGACTGTCCAGTTTCTTTTTGAATGTCTCTAGTGTGGGAGAGCCCACCACCTCTCCAGGCAGCTGGTTCCACTGTTGTATTGCTCTGACAGTGAGGAAGCTTTTCCTGATGTCCAGCCTGAATCTGGGTTGCCACAGCTTGAATTGATTATTCTGTGCCCTACATTCTGGCATCAGTAAGAAGAGATCTTGACCTTCCTCTTTGTGGCAGCCTTTGAGGTACTTATAGAGGGACATCATGTCCCCACTCAGACTTCTCTTCTCAAGGCTGAACATGTCCAGTTCCCTCAGTCTCTCCTCATAGGGCAGTGTTTCCAAACTTTTGTTGCCCTCTGCTGGACCCTTTCTAATTTATCTGCATCTTTCTTAAATCTTGGTGTCCACAGCTGGACACAGTATTCCAGGTGAGGTCTGACTAGTGAAGAGAGTAGAGGAACTACTGATTCTCATGATTTGGAAGTACTACTTGTGTTAATGCATCCCAAAATAGCATTTGCCCTTTTGGAGGCTGCATCGCATTGGTGGCTCATGTTTAGCCTATTGTCCACAATTACTCCAAGTTCTTTTTTTTTTGTTCAGTTCTTGTTCAGTTCTTTTCTTTGTTCAGTTCTTTTCTTGTTGAGCTACATATTCCCCATCTTGTATAGATGCCTTTGTTGGGAAAATTTGGATAAATCCTGTCAGAAAAACATTACTTCTGTGTGCTTTTTGCATTGTGGGATCAAATCCTGTCTTCCTTCTCAAAACCAAGCTGTCACTGTTTAAAATGGCATTCCTCGCTCCTTTCTCTCACCTTTAGCTGTGGGCTACAGTAGACAGGCCATTCGGTCCAAATATACATTGTAAATAGTCATTGTTGGAATTCAGTTTACAAGGAAGTATCTTTTGATAGCGCAGAGGCTCCATGTGCCCTGGCCAATTCAGAATGTCTAGAGTCTAGATAAGAGTCTTGAGCTTATCATGCATAGTTTCAGTAGCTTGAATTCACATGTCTAAGCAGACCTGGAGATGGGTTCAAGCTACTGAACTAAAGTGTCAATACAGGCAATTAGAAATATTGTAATCTCATTGTTACTGTGTGATTGACTGACATTTCTTTATCTGTTCTGTATGTGATGACCTCAGAATCTTATTGTAATCTCTGCATTCTGTCATCAATTGCCCTGTACCTGTGTACCTATAAATGCCCTGTAATGTTATTGAAGCTTTGCAGCAGAGTTCACCTCTGCCTGCCCGGTAATGCATGCATTATCATGAGTACCGCGGGAACCTTGGGGTAAATACAATAAAGCCTCAGATGGTCTGAACACTTGATCTTTCCCATGAACCCAAGTTTTATTCCCTCTTCTCAAATTGAGATTCCAGGATTCTGACACCTTCATTTTCTTTTTCCTTGGTAGAGGACTTGGCACTTGGCCTTACTGAATCTCATTCTATTTCTTTCAGCCCAGTGTTCAAGTTTATCAAGATTGCCCTGGATCTTCATTCTGTCTTCTAGGGTGATTGCTATTCCATCCAGTTTTGCGTCATCTGAGAATTTGATTATCTTTCCTTGTACTTCCTCATCTAAATCATTAATAAAGATGTTGAAGAGCACTGGGCCCAGGACTGAAAGAAAGTTTGCTACTTCCTATCTCATCCTCCCAGTAGTTTTATGAGATAGGTGGTTGTAGGGCAAGATGAAGTCAGAGTGGAGTGAACTAGTGAAATTGTAGTTATAAGCACGTAGGCATAATAGGTTGATGAATATTAACTCACACACCCTGAATAGACAATGGGCTAATTATAATGCACATGCAATGTATGTAGATGGCAATGGCATGAGGCAGGAATTGCATGAAGTAGGCGGATGGAAAGACTGTGAATCTTCCAGTACCCAGCATACGGGGGAAAAGGGGAGGCTTTTTGCTGATGGGGATAGGGAATAAAAAAGAATGGCGAGCTGTGCTTGGTGTGCCTACTTGCTTGGGACACCGATTTTGCAAAATGTATTTAGTAAACTAGTACTGCTTGGAGTCGTGCCGTCTGACGTTGATTTTTCAACAAATTCTCCCATGGAGAGGTAAATCCACTGCTCATAGTTGGATGTAATGGAACACTAAGAGCTGTTTTGTTTTGTTTTTCTTTTTAAAAATGGTTTAAGGTCCATAGAGTTTGATGGGTGAATGTGAGAGTCCCACTCCCAAGTTGTTGCCAGAGCAAGGAATGGGCCTACCTCCTGTTGATGAATGAATTCAGGCCATTAAGAAGTTGTCCTTCCCACCAAGGAACCTGTATTCAGGATGGGGCCATGCATCCTTGACTTTGCTCACACCGAACTGACTCAAGACAGGGTGCTCTATTTTTTTCTGTCTAATATTTTAATGTTCACTTTCAACCGTTTAGCCTGAAGTAATTTTTCTACTTGTGGGTGGAAGAGGATACTACACTGTGGGACAGCCACAAAAAATCAAAACAGGCCTCATCCTACCAATAAAGGTTTGAGAAATAGAGTTTGGCTCAGAAGTGAAAGATTTTTGACAGAGAGGGATGCAAAACAACTTCAGGAACAAATGGGTGTTCTCTGAGGCGAGGCTGCTCCGTTCCTGTGGTGCTTCTTTATAACCACATATTTACTAATGGGGCGACCATTCTTTTTTAGGGGGAAGTTCCGGTGCCTTAAAAAAAAAATGCAAGATAGGCAGAAGTTTTTCCCGATGGATTTGCCGAGCTGCCAGCCACAATGCAGCAGCTAAACGTAAGGGCATCTCTACTAAGGCGCTTTCACGTTTAAGTCTCTGAAAGGGCAGAGCCGCTCTCCAAATAGCCCAATAGCAGAAGCTATTGGTTCACAAATGCTTGGCAGAGAAGTCACTACCGAAGTTCAAGAACTATGCACCCGCCGTCTCTCTAAGTTTTTCTTGTATCTACGTCTGCGAGGAGCGTGCGGGCGATGACGCCGCTGGGTCGAGGGGCGGCCCTTTGAGGAGAATGTGGCGGAGCGCAGACTGACGCCGCAGGGACTGTTCGCTCTTAGCCCCGCCCCTGGGGGCAGCGGCCGCGTGACGACCGGCGCCCGGCAGCGTGGTGGCGATGGCGGCGGCGGCAGCGCTGGCGCTGCGCGTCGTGGCCGAATGCGGACGAACCAAAGCGCGTGCTTGCGAGTTGCGGCTGCCGCATGGCACTGTGGAGTGCCCGGTCTTTATGCCGGTGGGCACGCAGGGGACCATGAAGGGCCTTACCGCAACGCAGCTGGAGGCGCTCGGATGCCGCCTGTGCCTGGGCAACACCTACCATCTGGGCATGCGCCCGGTGAGTCTAGCCCCTAGGCCCGCTCCTGGTAGGCTTGTTAATTTGTCAGACGGGGACATCGGGGCATCTCAGCGGCGCCGAGCTGCCTTGATCTCTTCCCTTTTGCTTTGTGTCCTGCCTTCTTGTTTGGTAACGCCACAAGGCGAGGGCGATCTTGGTTTATGAGGACCGTCATAAAAACACTTTAAAAGGATACAAAAGGGAGAGTTTCTTCTCGTTCTAATTCAGTTTAATGTGAACGTTTTAAGTTTTGGGAGAGTGCTTAGGCGACTTTTTAGACATTTGACAGGGCCACATACATGTGTTGAAGACAATAGTGTTCGAAGCAGTACCGCAGTTAAGCACTAGGTTTGTATCTGTAGCGGGGATGGTTTATTTAAAGTGCTTTGTTTGCTGCGACCGGAGAGGTATTGTGTATGGGAGGGGAAAAAATTGGCTTGAGAACACTCTCAGCCCTATCTTTGACATGTGGCTATGAACGCTGAACCATATTTCAAGGCTCTCATAAAGGTCATCCATTGTAAAGTATTAATACTGGAGTATACTTCTGGCTTGTCAAAATTCACCGTTTCAGCTTCAGCTTTCAGAATAGAGGATGATGGGATGTACTGGCATGTGAAATCTGCATTTCTAGAGTTGTTTTAGATGTTAACAAACAGGCCAAATGTTTCACAGAAGAGAAGAGCTGAATCTGAAAGACCATGAACTCCTTTGTTGTTTGTTTGGGGGTGGACTGCTGATGCTAATTCATATCTATGTTCAAATCCTGGATTTGTCCATTGATTTCTCCATGGTTTTCATTTCCACCTGGGGGAAATGAAAATGATGGCTGTCATCTGAAGCAGGATGTGTTATACATGGGCACGTTATATATAGGATCCCCCCGCCCCCCGAGCATGTGTAGAATGCCATCCTTGTAGCATTGAGTAGCTGAGGCCCAAAAGGCAAGCTTTAAGCAAGCTTGGCTGCAGTACCTCTTTCTGAGAACTTCATCACTGAATACAAACCTCTACCAAGGGAAGTTTGCTGTGGTCATTCTTGGTTTCCTTGTAACCCAAGGAAAATAAGATCCTGAATTTGGAATGGATTAAAGGGTCTTCTGCTCCCATGCCCTGCCCATGCCTTGATGATCCAGGAAATCCCTACAACCAATGCCATGGTGCCATAAGTGGAAAACGTGTGTTCTGATGGAAGAGGCTGGTAAACTTGCCCTACAATACAGAACAAACCCCAAAAGGCCCCAGGTAGTAACCAAGAAAGGTAACTTGGAGAAAGTATTTCAAAGTGAAATAGGGAAATCAGACTGATTACAAATAAAACCTACCCCAAGCCTTCCAGTGGTAAATTCTATTGGAGTACAGCTTTGTGCCCTCTAATAGCTTGTCTCCACTGCCTCAGAAGAAGGGATCAAGATTATGGGAACAGGGAGAGGAAATAGCTTTCCTTTACCGTTGTCGAGGAAGTCCAGTCTTGGTAGGCAGCACACATCTACCAGGCCTTGTTGCTTGCCCTTGTCCTGGCCCTCAATCGTTTTGCCATAATTGGGGTGGAAGCTGGCAACTTATGTGAGAATAGCCTTGTGATTTGAATTACCTTTTTCTTGTGAATGTAACCAGCTCCTCTGCTCTGATCAGTTGCTGAAACACGGGCTGTATAATGGTTCTGCTTCATCCTCACCTGCCACCTATTCCTGTTCCCAAATTCCACATCAGATTCTCCTGTTAGGAGCAATTCTGCATCTTCCCACTGTCAGCATGTATGTCAGTGCCTTGTAAGGGACTTGCAGTTAACATGTTATAACTGTTGTAGTTAACAGTTATCACACACAGAAAAGAATAGCTATCATTTACATTGTACTTTAGAGAATAAAAACAACTTGCACAAATATTGCTTTTGTATACTGTATAACATTGGTGTAAGATAGCACTATCTCTATATTGCCCCTGGATGACTGTTGCTGAGAAAGACTGGCTTGCCCCCAAATCATCATAACTTTATAGCAGAGGTAAGATTCAAACCAGATACTTTCTTATTCATTGGGAACATTGTATATTGGATTCTACTGGCAGCTGAATCTTGGAAGTCTGAATGGTTATAATGACCTTGCTTTACCAGAAGGATACTGTGGTCGATGACCATGCTCTGAATTCATGCTGGTATGACCTGTGAGAATGGTGTGGTTCTTTGGTGCTAGGCAGGACTGATGCTGTTCTTTTCCTTTGCTCTAGGGACCTGAGCTTATTAAAAAAGCTGGTGGGCTCCATGGCTTTATGAACTGGCCACAAAACCTACTAACGGTAAGAATGAAAGTCAGTGGAACCAAGCTTTTCCCTGGCAGAAACCAGAAGCAATTTCCTATGTGGCAGACATGGAAGTGAAGGCCTCCAACCAGGAGAGCACAGAAATGATTCTTTTGTCAAGTGGTAATTCACTATTGTGTGTGTGGAAGCAAACCCTGAGAAGACATTTAGCAGACTCTGAATTTGAGATGAAATCTTGGGAAGCAGGGATATGGTTAAATGCTTATCGCTCCTTGGCAGCTAAGTTATTGCATAGAAAATCATTACCCGAACTAGGTAAGTCTTATGCCAAATATGAACAGCTTGCATCGGTTAAAAGTTGAGCTTTGCATTGGAAATCTGCATATGCAGGGCAGGGCTTGTTAAAATGTTCCATATCCAGGCTCTTTTTAGATCTTACAGGACTGCTGTAAGACTATAGCAAAGTGCATACCCCCATTCCTTTTGAAAAGTTTCTTTTGCTGAAGGTGTTGAGAACCATAGAATAGTCGAGTTGCAAGGGGCCCATAAGGCCATTGCATCCAACCCTCTGCTCAGTGCAGGACTACAAGATGACAGGTGGCTGTCCAGCTGCCTTTCAATGCCCCCACAACCACCTTAGCTAATTGGTCCCATTGTGCTAACATTCAGGAAATGTTCCAGATGTTTAGCTGGAATCTGGCTTCCCATGACTTGAGCCCATTGTTCTGTGTCCTGCACTCTGGGATGATGGAGAAGAGGCCCTGGCCTTCTTGTGTGTGACAATCTTTCAAGTACTAGAAGAGTGCTATCATATCTCCCTTCAGTCTTGTCTTCTCCAGGCTAAACATGCTGAGTTCTTTCAATCTCTCCTCACAGGGCTTTGCTTCCAGCCCTGTGATGATCTTGGTTGCCCTCCTCTGAACTTTTTCCAGTTTTTCTGCATCTTTTTGAAGAACTGGACACAGTACTTGGAATGGGGTCTAACTAGTGCCAGATAGTGCAGAACCGGAATCTCACATGATTTGCAAGCCATACTTCTGTTAATGCAGCCCAGTACAGCATTTGGACTATATTGCATTCTTTTGGCACCCACATCCCCTTGTTAGCTCATATTCAACTTGTGATCTACAACAATTCCAAGATCCTTCTCACTTATATTCCCACAGTCCATCAGGGATGGCTTTACGGAAGTCAAGAAAAGGAATAGTGCTACACTAAGCAATATACATTGCTGTTTGACTTCTGTTAGGACTGAAAACTGTGTCTTATTCTGCCACAAGGCTTTCCCTGTGACTGTGGGCAAATTCAGCTATTTGCCTCAACAGGAAGAGAAATAAGAAGGAGTTTTACTTGCTGCTGGAGGGTTGAAAGAACACAGATTGTCTCAGTGTAGCATTGCTGTGGATCAGATAAATACAGCTGCAGCACAAAGGTGTTCTTTTAATTCAGACTTTTCCCAACAGTCTGAGATTAACAGAACTTGCTCGGTTGTATGAAACTAAGCTCCCCCAAGGATTTGGGGGACCAATGTATTAGAGCAGGCCACTTCTCTTTCAGTTCTTTTCATCATATAATCTCTTCCTGCAGGACAGTGGTGGATTTCAGATGGTCTCTCTGGTAACACTCTCTCAAGTGACTGAGGAGGGAGTACACTTCTGTTCTCCTTATGATGGCAAGGAGATTTTGCTGACTCCAGAGAAATCCATTGAAATACAGAATGCTCTTGGTAACTATCCCCTGTAGTACCAGCTGGGGAGCTGACTGATGGTTCCTTCTTCTTCACAGCAGTGTATCTCATTTCTCCCAACAGCTACTTCCCCATTGTCTTAGGAGTGCCAAATACTTGTGGAGCACCAGGAGAAATTAGTTAAGGTGTTTATGAATGTATCCTCTACAGTGACTCTTTTTATTTCTTTAGGTAATAGTGACTCTTCATTGAAAAGCTAAAATGGGTTTAAAGGGGCTTGAAAATCCTGTGATTAATGTTAGTGCCCACCACTTGGTTCTTAAGCCTGCAGAATAAAAGATTTGTGTCTACTCATTGTTCTCATGTCCACCATAGCCTATATGAAAACAATGCCTGCTTGCATAGCTGTACACCGAGCTAGCATGTCAAGTCACCTTTGCTAAGCTGGAAAGGTGAGGGCCTGCAGCTGGATGGGTGACCACATGTGGAAGTAGAGCAGAGGGCTGGATTCGATGGCCTTATAGGCCCCTTCCAACTCTACTACTATTTTATTCTAATGTGGCTGGGGCAAAACAGGAACAATCATACTGAATTTTCAACTCTCCAGGGAACACTCAACGTTGGGTTCCTAACGCCTTATTTTAGTAGTGTGTCACTTTATAAAAGCTTAAGAATCTTTGTTGTCCAAACTAGCATAAACTTGGAAGTGTGCTTGGATCCATAGTGTATCAGTTTCAATTTCTGTGGGATGTCTTTGAACTGATTCTGACAAGGACTACTGAATATATTTGGGGCTGAGAAATTTATTTTGGGTAACCTCATCCTGATCCTGTAAGAACATAGGAAATGCCATGCTGGATCAGTCCACCTAATCCAGAATTCTGTTCCTACCTTGGCCAAATAGCGTCACGCAACATTCAACCAAGAAGATACAACAGCATGTTCTTCAGCAACTGGGGAACATACAGCCTTTGCTACTGGCAGGCTAGAATCATCAGAACTAGTAGCCTTTGATTAGCCTTCTCCAACATGAATTCATCCAATCCCCTTTTAGAGTCATTCAAATTGGTGGTCATGAATACATATTGTGGAAATGAATTCCACACTTTAACTGTGCACAGCGTGAAGAACTCCTTCCCCTTATCAGTCCTGAAGCAGTCAGCATCATGAGATGAGCTTCAGTTGTAGAAAAATATTGCCCTCTCCACTTTCTCTGCACCATGCATAAACCTGTACACCTCTGTCATCTCTACCCGTGCTCACAGTTTTTTTAAAGCTAAACAATCCCAGCTGTTGTAGCCCTTACTCATAAGGGAGTTGCTTCCTTGATCAATTTAGTTGCCCCTTTCTGCACTTTCCCCAGCTCTACAATATCCTTTCAGGTGCAGTGACCAGAACTATATGCAGCATTCTATGTGTGGTCACACTGTAGATTTTTATAAGGGGAATATTGGCAGTTTTATTTCCAGTATCTTTTCTAATTATATTTAACATGGCCTTTTTCACATTAGCTCCATGCTGGGTTGACATTTTCATCAAGCAGTTTACCATAACCCAAGATGGCTTTCTTAGTCAGCTACCTCATAGCACTGCAACTCACACCTGAAGTTAGCATTTTTTGCCTCAGAGGACATTACTTTACATGTATTTTGCATTGCATTTATTGACCCTCATTCACCATTTCAACATCCATTCTCCCAGTTTGGAGAGATCATTTTTGAGCACTTCACAATCTCTTTTTGCTTCCACTACCCTAAATAATTTGGTGTCATCAACGTCTTGGCCACTTCATCATGCATTCTTTGCTCCCATTCCTCTGCCCCATTTTAGCCATTCTGCCAGCATATCTGATATCTGATATCAGTATATCTGCTATAGTGATGGCCTAATGTGATCAGCCAGCTTAGTGTGTCTTTTGCTATACCTGATGACTCCCCAGCTAGTATACCTGGGGTATCAGATCATTCTGTGAGTGACCTGGGCACACCTTGCCTCAATACGAAACTGCAGGCATGCTCACAAGGACACCTGAGGCCCTGCTGCACGGGGACGGCTAGGCTAGCCTCTCCTTTTGGAGCCCAGGAAATAACTCTTTTTGCTAGAAAGCTGATGCAGGGAATGGGAACTATGCAGGGCTGTACATGTCTTTTAGTATAGAGTCATTCATTGTACTAGCTTTTGTGTATTTACTGGTTTATTATGCTGTGAGCCTCCTTTGATGCCTTTTGGAGTGACAGTTGTAGAAATTTAAGTGTTTAAATAAAGTTGAAACCTAGCATATAGATATCCTTATCATCTGTTTCGCAATTGATTGACCTCCGCTGCTTCTGCCAGTGCACACTGCCCTTTTTCTTTTCCAGGCTCTGACATCATAATGCAGTTGGATGATGTGGTCAGCAGCACTGTCAGTGGCCCCCGTGTGGAGGAAGCCATGTTCAGGTTTGCTTTGTGTGTTCTTTCAATCTACCTTTTGATGCTATTGACCTGTCTTGGCTTCTCCCAACTATTACCTTCTGAGATACTTGCTCACATGGTTTTTTTCTTTTTCTTTTTTCTTTTTAGCCTTCCTTCCCTTGTTTACTATCTTGTGAAATCTGCAAATTCTGCCTGTTGATGCAAAAATCTTAGAAACATATCGCATTGTGGTCAGACAGTTACAAAAAGGTCAGGCATTTTGTGATAAGGACCTTCCTTCTGCTTGGGATGTAGAGGGTCTCAAACTCCAACCTGGCAGCTGAGGGGCTAGGATTTGGAAGAACCTCTAGCTGAAACCGTGGCAATTTGCTTCCAGTCAAGTAGACTTTTTTGGGCTAGATGGACTCATAGTTTCCCTCTGTATAGGGCAGCTTCCTATGCATTTTATGCTTGGACTTGTGTGGTATATTTATCTGTTCCAACATGGTAGTCGTTTTAGTTGTCCTCATAACATTTAGCTACAGAATCCCACAATTTCTTCAGTTTGGTGTGAAGAAGCATGCCACAGTGGGTTAATGCTCCCTGTTAACCAAGAAAAGTAGGGACCACATGATTGCATGTTCAAGTAGTGCAGAGATCCCAAGCATTAACCCATTGCGTGATGACTTCTGCTCCCCAAATCAGAAGTCTTCTCAGTGGATACCAAATTTGCAATCTGTGCAGATTAAGGTGATACTTTTGCCCCAACTGTTGTCTACAGGGGAGTTTCTGTGTGTGTTTCTTTTGCTGCACATGGCTCAGGACAAGCCTGCAGGTACAGATAGTTGCGTTTTGAGTCAGCCTGGCTCTTTGTGTCTTTGCTGAGCTCCTGCTTGAATTATGCCCAAAGGGGTAGGAAGCAAGGAGCCTTGGTGCCTGATCTAGGATGACTAATGCTGAAAGTTGCTTTGAGTGCCACTTCTGGTAGAAAGGCAGGTTTCAAACCAATCAACCAACCAACCAAATAAATAAGTAAATAAATTTGAGGCAGTTATAGTTGCCACTACCAATCAAAATGCAATGCCTCTGTGTAGTGTTTTGACTCATGCTACTCTTTCTGAATTGTGTGGCAGGTCCATTCGCTGGCTGGACAGATGTATCGCAGCACACAGCAAGCCCAGCCAGCAGAATCTCTTTGCTATCATCCAAGGTGGGCTGGATCCTGCCGTTCGAACCAAGTGTCTGCAGGGTAAGCTTGCTTTGGTGTGTGATCTTTGTTCCTCTGCAACTATTAAGGGCAGGAGCGAAGGGAATTAGGTTAGATGGCCATGGACTGTCAACTTCTGGCGGCCTGTTTCTCATCTATACCTGTGACTGAGGCCCAAGCTAGCATGAAAATTTCTCAATCCTCATTCAGATAAGAAACATAAAAGTAGAACTGTAAGCTTGAATTAGTAGACAAATGCACTGAAGCTTTAGTTCGGGGATGCAGAATTTCAAGCCCAGAGGTCAGATCAGGTTTTCCTGAGGTCACCAGATGGCAGAGCCTCTCTCTTTACTGGCCCTTTCCTTGCTCTTGCAATTGCCCCCTCATTTTGAAAGTCCAAGAGCTCCTCCCCCACCATCACCCCCAGAAAATATAGCCAATGGAGAGGAATGATAGAATGCCTTAGAGTGATGTTTCCTGGGTGGATGGAGTTTACAGCTATAAGAGTTGTTCCCTCTCTTTCTCTGCTAGAAATGACTAAGCGAGATGTGCCAGGCTTTGCCATTGGAGGCCTGAGTGGTGGAGAGGCCAAAGATGACTTCTGGAGGATGGTGGCCCTCAGTACAGATCATCTTCCCAGGAACAAGCCTCGCTATCTTATGGGAGTAGGGTAGGAGTAAATACTCCAAAGCAAGTCCACTGGTTCGGGTGTCATCACTTTCCCTCAGAGACACGTGCCAACATGGATTGTTGCTGGCAGTGCGACTGACCACTAGTTTTCCCAAATTTTTGGACCCACTTTCTGATTCAAAACAGGAATAGCTTGCATATTTCATGTCTGGCTACTGCTCAGGGTGGCTGTGCCCAGGGGATCATTAGGCATAAGGTCACCACAAAAATGTTCTCATCCCCAGTATCCTGGTTTGGTACAGGCGCTGCTGTAGGTGATGCCTGGGCAAACTTCACTTGGCAGTGCTTCCTTGCATCACATGCCTCTCTCTACCTTGTTTCCTATGAAGCTATGCTACGGACCTGGTGGTGTGCGTGGCCTTGGGCTGTGACATGTTTGACTGTGTCTTTCCCACAAGGACTGCTGTAAGTAGGTAGCTGTGCTGTGGGGTAATCGGGGAGCAGGTATACTGGGAGGGAGGACCATTTCATCAGCATAAATGACTGTGAACACTGTTACAGAAATAAGCTGGTTTTTGACAGTCAAGTGGCTTGAAACACCCATTAGACCCAGGAAGTGAAATGGGTTTTGATTATAGTTCTCTGGAACTGTGGATGTGTTTTTTCTTTTCTCAGCGCTTCGGTTCTGCATTGGTCCCCTGGGGTTCTCTGCAGCTGAAGAACAAACAGTATGTCAAGGACTTCCGGCCCATTGATGAGAACTGTGATTGCCCAACCTGCCAGAGGTTGGTATACCTAGCATAGATTAAATGTGTTGGGGTTTTTTGTCATAGATAATTTAGGTCCCCTCCAAAGCCAGCAAAGGGTAATAGGAAGGTGGACTACTTAGCTGGAGGGTGAGGTTCTTTTTCATCTTCAGGGCATGAGGTGTGTTTTTAAAGGAAGAACCAGGGAAGCAACATTCCCGTAGAAAAGAGAGCTTTGCCTCTGTTCTTGTCTTGCCAGGTGACAGTGCACTTTGAGCAGAGCCGGGCTAGCAAGGGGGCCAGTACATGTGGGTGGCCACACTATAATAAGTTGCGCACGTATGCCAGAACAGCCCATCATGGTATTCTAGTATTATTTCTGTCAGATTTCCTCCATAGCAATGTGGTTCAGTAATTTCTAGACAGACATAAACCACCCCTTTGAAAAACTGTGACTTGTTGGGAACAGAATTCTGCTTCAATGATTCTAAGTACGGAGAGAACGAGTTATATTCTGGGATCATCTGAGAATGGGTTATCATTGAAGCATGGGCTGTTGTTGAAATGTGAGTTATTATGTCCTCGGAATGCAACCACACCAACAAACCATAGTTTGCTAACTACAAACAACTGACAGTTCACAACTCAACAAAAATGCATGAGTTCTCTTCATGGTTGTTCATGGTTAACAAACCACAATTTGTTAGTGTGGCTCAGTTAGACAACCCTTGTTTCAACAATCCATAGTTCAACAACAACCCACACTTAATCCTTGAGCATGGGTTATCTTGTTGTCTGAACCCAGCAGTGTGTCATAGTTCAAGTATCAGACTAGGTCTCAGCGAGTTCTTTGTTGTGGT
>JAIXND010000001.1:1091823-1136705 GCA_023646645.1 Varanus salvator macromaculatus | reverse complement strand
TTACCTATAAGTGTTGTTCTTTGAGTGGTCATCTGTGCATTCACACAACCCACCTGCCAGCCTCATGTCAGTGTCAGTGATCACTCTAGGACGCTGCTGCCTAGTTTTTTCCTAATAACATACTAGCATCCCCTTTGGGAGCAAATGGCCGGTCTTCACAGATGGGCAAAAGGGTGGGAACCCCGCCTATTTATACTGGAGGTGGGGGGAGTTAATGCTAGAGAATCTTCCCGAACACAGGCCCTGCACAGGTGCAGCACCCTTATGTGTGAATGCACAGATGACCACTCAAAGAATGCCAATTACAGGTAAGCAACCAGCCTATCTAGGTTTAAATCTTCAGTCATGAAGCTTGCTGGGTAATCTTTAGCCAGTTATACTCTAAGCTGAGCATTCCTTGCCGAGTAGTTGTGAGGATAAAATGGGTGAATGAAACCATGTTATACCATCCTTAATGAGATAAAAATGTAACAATGTTCAAGTAGGCATAATATTACTTTTGTGATGGAATATTCAGTCTCTTTCTTAGAATGACAGCAGAAGTCATCATGGAAGAACTGATGAGCCTGGTAGAGTTTCAGGAGACAGTGGGATATTGTCTCTAAGGAGGTTAACGTGAGTTTTGTTGGCCTCTTTGTGAGAGAAGATGTGAGCTTTGTTGGCCTCTTTCATGGAGTCTTGATGGGGCCAACCTCACATTGTCCAAAACACAAGAGGTTTTATGGAATGCCTCACACATGAAAGACCTTTCCTAATGAAACTGAACTTCTTATAAGGTTGCAGGATTTTGTTGTTCTCGCCGCTGTAGGCACAGCTGCTCCCCTGACACCATTTTCTTTGGCTTCTCCTTGCCCCACCCTAATATTTTAATGCATCCTAGGCCTAGAAGTGCTAGAGATGCCAGCTCTAGAAATGCTGCTGCACAGTTGCTCCTCCTGGAAGCTCTGCTGTTTTATGTAAGCTTCAAATTATGGAACTCAGGAAGAATTAAGGCACATTCCTAAGCAAGTTTACACAGAAAAAAAGTCCTACAACTCCTACCATTCCCCAGCCAGCATTCTGGAGAATTCTGGGAATTGTGTGACTGTTTAAACATGCATAGGATTGCACCCTAAATTTCTTTAACGCAGCAGTTTTGACAACTGTGTCACAAAGGCTGGTGTGTCAAAAAAACCCTGGCTTCCCAGTGTTGCCTGTACTGACTAGTACAACTTCTGTTGAAAAGGCTAACATTAGCCAGTGATGCCATAGTCCAGTTTTCTACCTTTTTTATTTAATTGAAAAGGAAAAGCATTGTTGTCTCCCTCTTATTCACTCTAGTACCTTCCTCAGGCCCTTGTCTGTTTCTTGACAGGTGTAGCCGAGCTTTTTTGAATGCTCTGTTCCGTAGTGACACAGCTGCTATGCACCATGTTACTGTCCATAACATTGCTTACCAGGTTAGTCTGTCTCCTATACCTTTTCTGCCCTGAAAGTTTTCTTCTACTCAGAAGGTGGCAATAATCTAGTCCCCTTTATGAATGGGAATCCTAGCTGTGATTATAAGGTGAAAAAGCAGGCTTGCAGTCTCACTCAGTTTTACTGCTGTGGATACAGATCACTCTCCTGTGCGTGTCTCTGGGCAATCCCTCCTTCCTTGCCCTCTTTCCTTTCATCTCCATTCCTCCCTGCCCTGGCCTTCTTACTGTAAAAGCATGGCCCAAATTTTCCTAACTTCCCCAGCCTTTTGGCCCTCAAGGTTGGGTATCTGTCTCTTTGGATAGTGTCCATTTGTGTGCCTAAGAGCTAAACTGCATGTTTTGTTAAACCTGAAGAGCTAAACTACGTATTATGTTAAATATGTAGCATACAGCTGATCTGCACCATTTGCCTGTATTAAAGCACACGGGGCCAGATTGGGGCCACTACATGTGAATAGCAGATTCAAATCTTCCCACCCAGGAGGGGATCTCTGCTGGCACCAGTGCTTCCTCCTGGCTCCATTTTGTGTTCCCATGGGATGGATATTTGTGGGGGGTGGTTGCATGGGCAGGTTTCTATCTCCCCTACCTAAACACGGTGGTTCTGATGCAGCTTGGGACCTTGCACATTTACATGAAGGTAAACAAATTGGGGTTATCAGGTTCATACTATGTCTTTAATGTGGTGTGTACCTTAGCCTAATAAACAGTTTACAGTATAAATGATAGTTTTGTTTCCATAAATGGCTGGGGATCTGGGGCAGTGGTACTATTTTGGCTGATTATATTGATGATTGTTCGTTCAGCTTTTCTTCTTGTTGACAGAACTTGTTCCTTTGATAAGGCTGGCCATGTCTGTTTTGACACCTACAGCTTTAAAAGTACATGTGCAGAAGAGTTTGTGTCTCTTACTTTCCCCTGCAGCTGAACTTGATGCGTTTGATCCGGGACAGCATTATTGAGCAGAGATTTCCACAGTTTGTTCAGGATTTCATGAAGACCATGTATGGAAGCTCAGGCAGCTACCCAAAGTGGGCCACAGAGGCCCTGGCCTCCGTTGGAATTAAACTGGATTTGGTGGATGGGAGACAAGGTGGCTGGCAGGGCAGCCAGCAAGGAGAGTGCAGCCTGGAACCCAGTCCTGTGAAACAGCAGTAAATACTGTGTGCTGTCTGAATCCAGGTCTCTCACTGTGGACAGATGCCCCGGCTTCTCTTGACAAAACAATTAACAATTAATGCAGCACTGAACACCATTTTCTTTCTGAGGAATTCTGGAGAGGATTATAAGGAGCTCATATCTTATTGCACTATCTCCACAGTTAAAAAGCAGTGGAATTGAAAGCTCTCAGGTTTACTTCTTCATTTTAAAATTTTAATAAGGGGAAATATCTATTTTAAAGGTGTTGTTGAGCTCTTTTAAACTCATTCACATTTTCTAAACAAAGAAAAGATTCTGGACACTCTGAATCTATTAATATTTAGAATGTGTATGAAGCTGGCATGGAAAGAGTGGTCCGTATTCTGCAAATTATCAGAGAGGCAATTCTCACAGTAAATAAAAGTATATAATTGAAAACTGCTTATTTGCCTAAAGTTTGCATTCTTTACTTAGGTGTTTTGTAGGAAAACATGTATGTATTTGATAAGGAGCAATGTGGAATTGGTAGAGAGATGAAGTGAGGCAAAAGGAAGGGATATAACTGGCAGGTGGGCCTGTCCCTGATTAATACCTATTTTTAGGTTTCTTCTGATGGAAGTTATTAATTCACTAAAGGGTAATAAAACATCCCTCTTGCGGCTGTATTCTTCTTCTTCTCCTACATCAGCACAAATGAATAGAAAATGTATGGGCAGCAGCAGGGAAAGAATTGCTGTACCAGATAGTTTTATTTATTTATTTATTTATTTATTTATTTATTAAAACATTTATATGCCGCCCCATCGCAACAAAGCCTTGGGGCGGCTTACAATATATATAAAATACAATAAACATCTAAAACTTATATTTATCTCCCAGTTGCCGTTGTCTAAAGCAGAACTTTGAGTGGTATTAGCACACACACACAACTGCCACTACCTTTTTTCTGACTGGAGATGATAGGTATGTGTAAAGCACTTTGTTGAACGTGAGCATCAGCCCTACAAATTCACTATGGACCCACTGCATAAACCTTGCTCAGTGTGGAAGCCAGCACTTGAACAAATAACCTACTTAGAGAAGAGCTTTTGATAAGCCTGAAGTGCCTGATCTTGCCTAAGCAGGGCTGGGCCTGGTTGAAATCTGGATGGGTGACTTAAATATTGTGAACTACCCAGACAGCTTCAGTTGAAGGTAATACAGAAATGTAATGTAAGTAATAATAATCCCAGCATAATCTCTAAATGTGTTTTTAAGCATGTGTCTGTATCACTCTATAATAAACTTCTAGTATCTTTCATGGTGGCAAGAAGGGTATGTGCACAAAACAGACTGAACCTGGTTACCTGAAGGAGCATCTCCTCCCACATGTGCCTGCCTGCCCCTCAAGATCTGGGCAGCAGCCCTTCTCTGGGAGCTTTCCCTGAAAGAGAGAAGCCTCTGCAGTGGCACCCCGATTGTGGAATACACTCCCCAGAGGTTTGCCTGACGCCGTCACTTTATTCTTTTTGGCACCAGGCTAAAACCTTTTCCCCCCCAATATTTTAAGGTTTGCCTGTTTTTAAAATGGGTTTTATTGTTGATTGATTAAGATTTTTATTAGGATGCTGTGTTTTGTTTTGTTTTATATTGTTAAACTGTCCCGAGACTACAGTAAGGGACAGCCTAAAAAAGTTTTAAATAAAATAAAATAAAATATATCACAATTGATCTTGTGGAACTCCTCCTGCTGTGGCCCTAACTGGACTTCACTTTGGTGCTGGCAGCTAGCCACTGGGTCCATCTCCTAAAGGGCCGGTGGGGGGGTCCATTGGAGGAGCTTCCCCTGACAATGACCCTTCCCTCAGGCTGTGACTCCCCAACATTTCCAGGGTCAGATTGATCTGCCTCCCCACCTGCCCTTAGGCTAATCTCTCCCACTGGTCGGGGCGGCGGGGAGAGGGCGGGGAAGAGAGAAGAAATATCTATGTCAATTCTATATTCTCAATAAGAGCTTTGAAAATGTGCATGTGTTCTGTGCTTCCCACTTTCCTGATACAGTGGATCATGCAGGAAGCTAGGGCGTGCCAGAAAAACATCTACTTCTGCTCCATTGACTATGCTAAAGCCTTTGATTGATTGATCACAACAAATTGTGGTAAGCTCTTAAAGAGATAGGAGTACCAGACCATCTTATTTGTTTCTTGAGGAACCTGTATGCGGGTCAAGAAGCAACAGTGGGAACTGGACATGGAAATACAGATTGGTTCAAAATTGGGAAAGGAGTACAGCAAGGCTGTATATTGTTTTCCCGCCTATTTTATATGCAGAGCACATGAGAAAGGCTGGGCTAGATGGATCACAAGTTGGAATTAAGATTCCTGGGAGAAATATCAACAACCTCAGATACAGAGATTACACCACTCTAATGACAGAAAGTGAAGAGGAGCTAAAGAGCCTCTTGATGCGGGTGAACAAAGAGAGCACAAAAGTTGGCTTGAAACTCAACATTAAGAAAACTAAGATCATGGCATCTGGTCCTATCAATTCCTGGCAAACAGATGGGGACAAAATGGAGGCAGTGACAGATTTTATTTTCCTGGGCTCCAAGATCACCACAGACAGGGAATTCAACCAAGAAATTAAAAGATACTTGCTCCTGGGGCAGAAAACTATGGCAAATCTAGACAGCATACTAAAAAGCAGAGACATCACGCTGCCAACAAAAGTGTGTATTGTCAAGGCCATAATTTTCCCCAGTTGCAATGTATGCCTGTAAAACCTGGACCATAAGGAAAGCGCTGAAGAATTGAGGCCTTTGAATTGTGGTGCTGGAGAAGACTCCTGTGAGTTCCTTGGACTGCAAGGAGATCAAACCAGTCAGTCCTAGAGGAGATCAACTCTGACTGCTCTTTAGAAGGCCAAATACTGAAGATGAAACTCAAATACTTTGGCCATCTAATGAGAAGGAAGGGCTCACTGAAAAATACCCTAATGCTGGCAACTATTGACAGCAAAAGAAGGAGAAGGCAGAGGATGTGATGGAGTCACTGAAGCAGTTGGAGTAAGCTTGAGTGGAGTCGGAGCGGGGGGGGGTGCTCACATACTTATGTGGGATCTGTTTCTCCCAGACCCAACCAAGTCTGGATCCTGGCCAGATTTCGCTTTATCTGTACCATCAAGAATCTCCAAAAACCTCCCTCCATCCAAGGAGTTCCCTTCCACTTTGTTCGAACTAGCCTCTTTCCATAGAGGTCAACTCTACTCAGGAGTCACCGGCTGTCAGCAGGGAAGGGCAGCTTGCCACACTCTAACCGTAGGCTTTCTCTCTCTACCTGTGGTGGAATGTGATTGTTTGCATTCCTATATGCTAGAAAGACTTCATCTCATGGCTTATCCAAAATGGAATTTAATTTTACTTCTGTAAAGACCATCTCAGCCATAACTTTGACATCCCCCCATGAAGGTTTGAGCAGTCTGAAAAAGTGCAAGTGGGCTGTTGAGGCTGCCTGAAGAAACCTCCGGACATTTCCTTTATTTTGGCCAAGTCCAACAGAGTATGATGGGGGAAGGTCTCGCGGGGGTGTTATTTCTGAGAGCAGAAGGGACCCAGTTTCCGTGTGTCCCCACTCTGTGATTTGGTCTACTTTGCTGTAACAGTTACAATCCTTTAGTCCACACGGAATGGAACATGGATATATGGAGGTGGCAAAGTGAAACACCTCCATATAATTTGCCTCAGAAATAATTGCCTTGATATTCTTTGTAAGTCTCAGCTCATAATTAGCCTTAGCCTTGCGAAGAATCCTTCTGCAACAGGCCTCCTCCTCCCAGTATACCCTTTTGTCTATTTGCCCCAGTACCCATTTCCTACAGAGGTTCCTCTTGCATCTAATCCCTCCAACCACCTCCTTTTGCATCCATGGCGGCACTCTCCTTCGCCTTCCCGCCTTACTTACTAGAGGTATCGTCAAGGCTTGCACCTCTGAAACCTCCCTTTTGAGTGCCATCCACCCCTCCTCAACTCGCTTACCTTCCAGTAACCTATCCCAGGAGACTTTCCCCAGTCTGGCCTTCAGTTGGCCAAAGTTGGCCCCCTTGAAGTCCCAGCTTCTAGTGCTTGACGTGCTACACATTCCCATTCCCTTGATTTCAAAGCAAAGGATGGAGTGATCACTTGCATCCAGAGCTTCCCTAATCTGTACCTCATCTATTAGCTCCTCCCTGTTGGTCAAGACCAAGTCAAGGATGTCCCCCCACCCCTGTCGCCTCTCGGACCCTCTGCGTGAAAAACCCTCTATAGTGTCTAGGAAGCGACGCAACCTGGCTGTCACCGCTGAGTGAGTCTCCCAACTAATATCTGGGAGATTGTAATCCCCCATAATTACTGTGTCCCTCCCCTGAGATATCCTTAGAATCTGATCTGCCAGGACATCATCCAGGGTCTCAAGTTGACGTGGAGGGTGATAACTTACCCCCACTGTCAGGCCCCTCTCCCTGTCAAAACTCCTAAGTTTCACCCAGACTGCCTCTACCGAATCCCCATCTGCACTGCATTCTATCTCACTGCATCCTATCCCTTCCCTGACATAAATCTACGCCCCCCCCACCCATCTTTCCCTTCCTGTTCTTTCTAAACAGGTGATACCCCTCTGTGTTTACATTCCAGTCTTGCCTTTCATCCCACCAGTTTCCATGATCCCCACCAGGTCATCCCTTGTATTCCCAGGAGAGCTTCAAGCTCTTCCTGCTTATTACCCATGCTCCTAGCGTTGTTGTACATGCACCTCAACTCCTTCCCACAGCTTCCTTTCTTTGGAATCCCCAGCCTCCTTCTTTCTCCCATCTTCCCTGATACCAGCCCTCTCTTCATAGGAGTCCTGTCAGTCCCTGCGGTACCTCTATCACCCTGGTCCCAGAGCCCTGATCCTCTCCCCACACTTGTCCAGTGCAGACAAGTTTCTGGGGGGCCTGAACCCCCCCCCCTCCAGCTCAGTTTAAAGCTTTCCGGGCAAAGCTCACTAGAGCATCTCCAATGGACCTTTTCCCCATCCTCGTGAGGTGCAACCCGTTCCTTGCCAGAAGTCCTTTGGCAAGAAACCGGGTGCCGTGGTCAAGGAACCCAAAGCATTCCTTCTGGCACCACGCCCAGAGCCTGTTCACCTTGGAGACCCTCCTATCCCTGCCTGGTCCAAATCCCAGGACCGGTAAGATAGATGAGAGCCTTAAGGTCCCTGGGTTTCTTCCCAAGACCTCGAAGTCCCTGGCGATCCCACCCAAGCTCTGCCTGGCTATGGGAAGTAGATGTTCCTGCCCCTGTGTAAGGCGAGGAATGTTTCTGTTGAAGTGGAGCCTCCTTTTCGCCTTTGTTAAAGTGCCTTGAGCACAGCTGCTGCCTGTACTTTGTCAATCCCCAATAAAGACTTCAGCGTTCCTTTTGGGTGTGATCCTGCATATGGAGGCAATGGAGCAAGGAGAGTTTGACATTCCCTTCCCTCCTGATGTAGTTACACTGGTGGAGAAAGTGTGGCTGGCACAGGGAGGGGATGCAGCACCTCCTCCTTTACCCGACCTGGATAGCCTGCCTAGCAGAACAACAAAAGCAGGCGCAAGAGCAACAACATCTTGCAGCAGCCGCTGGCTAGTCAGCAGACATGTCTAATGGAACACGCATTTAATGCACTTCAGAGAATCAAAGCACACTGACTCAGCAGATTTGGGGGGACCACAACTGCCCCAGGCAGAGATGGAGGGAGGCCATTCCACTGAGAAAAGAGGTAGAGCAGGGGTCCTCAAACTTTTTAAATGGGGGGCCAGTGCACTGTCCCTCAGACTGTTGGGGGGCTGGACTATACTTTGAAAAAAAAATATGAATGAATCCCCATGCACGCTGCACATTAAAAATTAATTTAAATCAAAATAAATTTAAAAACTAAAAAATAATTAAAATGTTTAAAATAATTTAAAAATTAAAAAATGTTTGCTCTGCTCATTTGGGCTGCAGCAGAAGGCCAAGATGAGGTGGGGAAGAGCATGTCCATATTCAAGGGACATAGCTGCAATGTCTGCGATCGTGCTCGGTGGGAGGGGGGAGATGTACATGATCGCACTCGTGCAGCGAAGGCGGGCGCAATTGCAGCCATCTTCCCCCGCACCTAAGCACAACCACCATTGCGCCCATCTTCCCTGCACAAGTGCAACTGCGATCGCAGCCATCTCACCCCCTGCCCCACAAGCACAATCATGCAGGGAAGATGGGCACAATCGTGGCCATCTCCCCCCCCCCCGAGCACGATCATGGCCATCTCCCCCCCACAAGCACGACTGCAATCATGCCCGGCTTCCCAGCACGAGTGTGACTGCTGCGATCGCGGCCATCTCCCCACTGAGTACGCCTGCGCCAGCTCAGAGCTTTTGGACTCCCTTGGAGATCGTTTTCTCAGCATGGCAGGCTGGCTTCAGCCCGCAGGCCATAATTTTAGGACCCATGAGGTAGAGGGATAGCCTCTATTTGCATTTCAAAAAATACCCCTGAAGGCTTTCTTAAACACTTTTGAGAGGGCGGCTCTTGTATCTAGAGGGCCCAAAGAACACTGAGCCCTAATTGTGCGCAGCCCAGGAAGCAGAAAATACACTGACCCAGGGATCAGCAACCTTTAACACTTAAAGAGCCATTTGGACCCATTTCCCACAGAAAAGAAAACACAGGGAGCCGTAAAACTCTTTTGACCTCTAAAATGAAAATTTATTTATTTATTTAAAGTTTTTATATGCCATCCCTGTTGCTACACAGCCTCGGGATGGCTCACAACAACAAATACATAAAACAAATAGAATTATAATTACAATTAAAACTTGGAAACACACTGGCTGCATAATTAAAACTATAAATATTAAAGATTATTAAAATACTGTTTGAATAAAAAGGTCTTGGCCTGGCACCGAAAAACAAATAACGACGGTGCCAGGCAGACCTCTCTGGGGTCACCACAGAGAAAGCCCTCCTCCGAGTGCTTTGCTTCCTGATGCCTCTTATGGAAGGCTCCCAGACGAGAGCCCCTGCTGCTGACCTCAAGGGCGGGAGGGCAAATATGGCCACAGCCGTTCCTTCAGGTATCTGGTTCCCAAGCCGTTAAGGGCTTTATAAGTAATTACCAACACCTTGAATTGAGCCCGGACTTCGATGGGAAGCCAGTGAAGCTGGTAGAGGACTGGGGTTATATGAGAATAACGCCCAGTCCTTGTCAGCAACCTGGCTGCTCTATTTTGCACCATCTGAAGTATCCAGACTGTCTTCAAGGGCAGCCCCACGTAGAGCGCGTTACAGAAATCCAACCAGGAAGTAACCAATGCATGCATCACTGTTGCTAGGCAGTCGTCCTCCAGGTAGGGACTCAGCTGATGGATCAGCCAAATCTGACGGAAAGCGCTCCTCGCCACCGCCGACACTTGAGCTTCCAAAGTCAGCTCCAGGTCAAGGAGCACTCCCAAGCTGTGGACCCTGTCCTTTAGAGGGAGTGCAACCCCATTCAGGACAAGATCCAAGTCACCTACCCAGGAGTTCAACCCACCTACCAGCAGGACCTCCATCTTGTCTGGATTGAGCTTCAGTTTATTGGCTCTCATCCAGCCCATTACCTTGGCCAGGCACCGGTTTAGTACAGCCACTGCCTCACCTAGATTGGTTGAAAAAGAGAGGTAGAGCTGGGTATCATGAGAGTACTGATGATTCCGCAGCCCACACCTCCAGATGACCTCTCCCAGAGGTTTCATGTAGATGTTGAAGAGCAAGGGGAACAGAATAGACCCCTGCAGGACTCCATGGCATAACTGCCATGGCGCAGAGGTAAAGTCCGCCAGCATCACCTTCTGGAATCGGCCATCGAGGTAGGAGTGGAACCACTGCCAAGCAGTGCCTCCTACTCCCAGCCCCCTTAGCCTATCCAGAAGGACACCATGGTTGATGGTATCGAAAGCCGCTGAGAGGTCCAGGAGAACCAACAGGGACGCACTCCCCCTGTCTCTCTCCCTGCACAGGTCATCATACAGGGCGACCAAGGCAGATTCAGTGCCATGCCCGGGTCTGAAGCTAGACTGAAATGGGTCCAGATAATCAGTCTCATCCAAGAGAGCTTAGAGTTGTCCCGCCACCACCTGCTCCAGCACCTTGCCCAAAAACAGGATGTTGGCCACCGGTCTATAATTGGCGGCCATCTCTGGATCCAGGGGCACCTTCTTTAGGACCGGCCTGACCACCGCCTCCTACAGAGGGGCAGGCACCCGGCCGTCCTTCAAAGAGGCGTTGATGACCTCCCGGATCCAGGAACCAATCCCGTGTTTGGCTTTGGATAGTAGCCACGATGGGCAGGGGTCCAGTACACAGGTGGTGGTACATACTTGTCCAAGCACCTTGCCCACGTCATCAGGCCGCAATAACTGAAACTCATCCAACAATGTGTGACCAGACAGTAACATTGGCACCTCCTCTAAGGAGTCTGAATCACTAGTGGAGTCCAGCTCGTGACGAATCTGAGCGACTTTCTCCTTGAAGTGCTGGGCAAATTCGTCACAGCAGGTTATTGAGGGTGGTACAGGATCTTTCTTGGGGCCTGGCTGTACCAGCCCCTGTACCACCTGAAAAAGTTCCGCTGGACAGCACTGTGAGGAGGCAGTGGAAGTGGAGAATAATTTCTTCTTCGCCGCCCTCACCACCACAGCATAGGCCCGATAGTGGGCTCTTAAGTGTGTTCGGTCAGATTCATCCCGAGATTTTCTCCACCTGTGCTCTAGTTGTCTCCCAACCCGCTTCATCGCCCATAATTCAGGTGTGTACCAAGGGGATGAACGGGCTCTGCCTGGCAGGAGAGGACGCTTAGGAGCAATCGTGTCAATAGCTCTGGCCATTTCCCCATTCCACAGTTCGACCAGAGCATCAACAGGAGCGCCAGATTTATCAACCGGAAACCCCCAGAGCAACCGGAAACCCCCAGTGTGGGTTGCAGATCAGGGGCTGTGAGCAACGGAGCCGCAGCAAAGGGATTCAAGAGCCATGTGCAGTGATGGAGCCGCGGGTTGCCGACCCCTGCACTGACCCCTCAGGCAGCAGGGCAGTATGACCATGTGAAAGCCTGCATGCTGAGGATCCTCAAATGTCTCAGAGGAAACTTGTCACCAGAGAATGAAGGCCATGAGTTGTGGTGCAGGCACACCACCACAGGTGATCAGACAGAAGATTCAGGCCAATGGTTTATGATGGCTGAAACTGGTTGTTCGCTCTGTGGAACGAGTAGTTGAATGGGTTCTGTTGGAACACTGTAAATATCCTGCTGGTGCAGGCTTGGAATTGGGTCAGATGTCAGAAGCCAGAGTCATTGAATGAGGCCATTCAGCTGATGGGAATATTTTTGGCAGTGGAAGAACCAGATGACTAGGAAGAGCAAGGGATGATCTGGGCAGGGGGCAGGCATGGAGAGGGTCTGATGCGCAAACTTCCAGGTGTGGCCAAACATCTAGATGAAGTGTTGTGGGAGCTCAAATAACGGAAGAGGTTTCAAGGAACCAAGCCAAACTGAAGGTATCAAGTTGGCACGATCGCCAGCCAGATCCAGGAAAGCTTAAAGAAGGGGAAGCCAAGCCAATTACCTGCATCACATGAGGAAAAGAAGGGCATGAGCCAAGAATGTCACCTTATAAAATGTGATTGTGTGGAGGCTTCCTTGTTTGCATAAGTAGATTCTTTGTCTCAAAGGGTGTGAACGATGTCATTGTTCAGGGCATAAGTGGCAGACTAGCAGGTGGGAGCACTGGGACATGGGCAACCAGGATGCAACACAAGGATCAGTCACAAAGCACAGCTGAAAATAGCCCAAAGGTCAGAGAACCAAGAAGACAAGCTGAAGGAAACAGAGGCCTTGAGGGCTAGAGCTGCTGGAGCAGGGCTGGAGCAAGACTAGGGTGACAGGAACAGAGGTGGGCAACTGGAGCAAGACCAAAGCAGAAGTAGAGCAAGGGTGGGGTGACTGAAGCATGACTGAGGCAGAGCTGGGGCAACTGGAGCAGAGCTGAAATGAGGCTGGGGTGGCTGGGGCAAGACTGGAGCACAGCTGGAGGAGCTGGAACAAGACTGGAGCAAAGCACAAGGGGCCACATAGCAAGAGGAGACATCACAAGTCAGGAGACCTTTATTGTTAAGGCAACTTCTGGAGGGAAGAGCCAGTGCTTATATAGCTCCTCCCCCAGGGCTCCCAGGTGTCACTCCTAAAGGCTCTGATAGCAGCAGTAGGTTGTGGGCCCAATCCTGCAACTACCAGGGATGTCATTTGGGCCTTTGGCCAGCAGAGGAAGCCCTGGGCTGCCTCAGATCCTGACAGATGGCACAAAGGTGGAAGAATTAGTGGATACTAGGTGTAGTTGCACCTTAGTGAAGCAGGTATGAGCAGCCTATTGAATGAGATCCTCCAGGTGTGCAAACCATATGCCCCTAGATGGATCAAGGTGGAGGTACAAGGGGTAGGTCTATTTGTGTAAGGCAGGAGCTATCCCCAGTTTGGCTTATGGGATGATAATAGGGAGGGTCTGGCCCCCTCTTGAGGAGCTAGTGAGACAGGGGTCAAGCAGGGTGACTCTAGTCAGGGAGAGTGATGACTTGGGACACATATCTCTTCAGATCCCATCTGCCCAGGTGATCGTCTTACAAGATATGATGAGTCACTGGCCCAGGCCCTGAGGTAGGCTCATCTAGACTAGAAAGCAAACCTGGGGAAGGGCATATAAATGTTTTAATAAATAAAATAAAAATAGGGCCTTATTTCCAGCTGTCCATGGATTTGCCATACTGAGTGGTGCCAGCCAATGGGAAAAAACAGAATTTAGGCAGCTGTTGATCTTGGAACCCCTTAGAATAGCAGAGACTAGCACACAGCATTCCTGCATCCAGACATCTGGTGGTGAAAAAAACCATGGAAAAGCTAATATGCAGGTTCTGGAATTTACACACAGTTCAGGAGGTATTGACTATCCTACTTGGGTGCCAGAAGAACTAGGGGAAAAGGAGTGCCACCAGATCCCTAATTCCTTTGCCCATCATGGGGATATAGGGGTGGACATTAGTGGGTCCTTTGGAAAAGCCAGCCAAAGAACATGTGTACATCCCAGTAATAGCAGATTAAGCCACATGGTATCCTGAAGCTATTCCCTTATGGGGCACTACCTCTAGGACCATAGCCCAGCAGTTATTTGGGGTCTTCTTGAGAGTAGCTTTCCCCAAAGAGATATTGACAGATCTGGGGACTAATTGCATGAACCAGGTGTTAAACCAGGTATGAAAAATGCTAAAAGTCAGGCCTCTGTGTACCATCCTCAGATGGTTTAGTGTTTTAACAGAACACCCAAACAGATGTTAAGAAAGTTAACATCTTGTGGAAGCGCATCCCCAACAGTAGCATCTGTTTCTGGGGCCCCTGATGTTTGCTGTAAGAGAGGTGTCCTAGCCTTTCCAAAAAGAACAAAAATACTATTACAACCATTAAAATTCCTCTGTGCTTAACAATCAGGTACAGAAGTGGTTGTGTGCTTCTTCCTCCTCCTCCCACCCTTACCCCCAGGTGACCCTGCAGGAATCCCTGATCCACAGCAAGCTATTTGGCACTGACTGTGGCTTGAAATTTTTTTTTAAGTGCCTTGGCATTATCCACAGTTGGGAAATGAGGACAGTCCAGGGCCAATGAATACTACCCACAAAGTCTGCAAAAGGTCCTCTCCACTCAGGCTACAAAGTTGCAATCTAGCAACTTGTCTGTGTGCAAATGTGCACACTAAATCACAACTTTGTAGCCCACCGCAAATGATCTTTTGGTGGGTGTTTGTTTGTTTGTTTGTTTGTTTTAGAGTGGGGAGGGGGCACAAGGGCCTGTGGGCCAGGGCGGTGCATTTGGCTAGGCTTGCTCCCAAGGCAATCCAGCCTAATGCACCCCCTTGCTTCTTCGACATGGGAAGCTTTGCTGCCACAGCTAAGCCTTGAACTGGGCCTCTGAGCTCAGCACAAGGTGGCCCTCCTCTTCTCACCCACCACTCCAAGTTCCTTTCCCATGTTCTGCTGATGGTGCGACAGCAGGATTGCTCATGAATAATCCCACTCTGGCTGCATTGGCAGGCACACTGGGCAGGGAAGTGGATGATGGGGCCAAAACTGGGAATTTTCAGGTGCTCACCTACCTGCTCAGTGTTTCTGCATTATCCTGTGAGACACCACAGAAGGAACAAGCAGGGATGGGAAGGACATAACCCCCATTCTGCCTGTTTGTCTGTCAGAAACAGGTGTTTTTTATACATGTTGTGTGAACCTGCCCATCATTTTAATGGGCACAGTCAAGAATTTAGAAGGGAATCCTTAACACAGCATTGTCCATAGTGGTCCAGCTTAGCAAGTTTTAGGACTTCAGGATTCGTATTTTGTTTAGTTGTTTCAGGGAGTGTCGTGCATGAGGCCACGACAGGAGCTTCTACTCGCGAGGCGGACCTGATTGTGACAGCCGAAGTTCAAGAGACCTCGCCACGGCTCGACATAAACACAAACCAGCCTGTTGCCGAGAGCTCCTCTGGTCTACAACCCACTGAACAGACGCCTGGCCCTTTAAGTCAGCCAGACCGCGAGAAGAAGGGGGCTGCCAGAAAAGAGAAGGAACAAGATGCCTCCTCCTCTTCTGAAGCGGAGCTGACAGGACCGGAAGCTGAAGGGATCATGAGATATGTGGATCTTAAAACTGCAAAAAACAGGAGGATTCTGAAAGCCTATGAGGTGAAGACAAAAAGAGAACAAGAAAGGAGGGAGGAACGAATGATGGGGGGAGATATGACGTAGAGGGGAGAGGCTATCGCCATTCAGAGGCGAACATCTGTTCATCAAAGACTATCATGAGGAAGCTCATCAGTAGAACTGTAAATCTTGTAGATAACTAGTAATAAATAGATTTAGTTTTATTGCTCTTGCAAGTGTGGTTAATTACGACCAGAGCGGCCGGGCCTCCGGCTCCATGACAGGGAGCCAAGAGCAGCCTTATGTTCTATTATCACTTTAAGACAACTTCAGCAAGACTGTCCTGCATCTGAATGATGTACTAATGGTCAGTGCAGGTTTGTGAACTACAACTGTCCCCAAAGCAAGTGGAATATATGTGCATTGAACCAGAATCCAATAAGTCCTCTGTATGGCCTTTTTATATAAAGGAAAAGCTTATGACCACAATAAGAGTAATTGTTAAGCAGCTGCCCACAGCATTAAAAGTGCCAACAATATAAAGTATAACATTACTCCACTCAGTCTGTAACAGCAGGTTTTGTCAGGCTGAGGAAAGACTTTTGTTGTTGTTGTTGTTAGTCGCGAAGTCGTGTCTGACCCATCGCGACCCCATGGACAACATTCCTCCAGGCCTTCCTGTCCTCCACCATCTCCCAGAGTCCACTTAAGCTCGCACCAACTGCTTCAGTGACTCCATCTAGCCACCTCATCCTCTGTCGTCCCCTTCTTCTTTTGCCATCTATTGTTCCCAGCATTAGACTCTTCTCCAGGGAGTCCTTCCTTCTCATTAGGTGGCCAAAGTATTTGAGTTTCATCTTCACTATCTGGCCTTCTAAATAGCAGTCAGGGTTGATCTCCTCTAGAACTGACCGGTTTGATCGCCTTGCAAAGACTAGCCCAGCACCAAAGAAAATAACTGTGATGCATTCACTCTGACAGGGCTCAGACAACATAGTAACCCACACTCAAGGGTTGAGTGCGGATCGTCATTGAACCATGAGTTGCTGTTGAAATGCAGGCTATCTCATTGTCTGAACCCAGCCAAGATAACAACACTACTGTTCTACTGCTTCCATGATTCTATGACACTATGAAGAGCAGCGGTAAGTGACCAGGGCTCAGAGAAGCCGGCAAGAATGCGGTCAGGAGACAGAAGGGCAAGCAGCAGCAGGAAACTGGCACACTCTGGGGAATCAGCTGGGAATGCCATGGGGGCAGGAGAGATGATGGGAGAGCTGGGTGCTTGCAGTGTCTAAATGGGTGGGGACTGCTTTGTGTGAGAGACAGAAAAAGCATGCTGGTTGAGGGGTGAGCCAGTTATTGATCCCAGAGATTCTGCATTTGGCCTTGAAATACAGAATGCAATTTTTTTGTTGTCCTGCAGTCAGGAGAAGGAAAGAATCTGTAGGCAGGTAAAGTTAGAGGGGGAAAAAGATGGGAGGAATATGTTGGCTGAACATAGATGTGAGAAACCCAAGTTGAAATTGCCATGCAGCCATCCAGATGTGTGAGGTCCTTTGACCAGTTTGCCCTATATTCTGTATTCTCTCCTGTATATTTAGTTTCATAAAACCCTGATAAGGTTTTGGGAAACTAAAATATAGTTTGGAGTTTTTTGAAGAAAGGGGAAGATAAAAGTTCAATAAATAATTAAGTAGAGGTACACTAAATGAAAGCTGTAGTGGTGGTAGTCTTTCTATTGTTGCTGATTACAACATACCTTTGGAAATTATTTTCTAAAAGTAAAGAGAGTGGAAATAGAGGAGAAAGAATAAGAAAGTTGGAGGCAGGATTAAAGGAGGAAAGAATATACATTTATTGGAGATATACATGCTTAGATTTAGTGACCATAGGGCATGTGAACTAGGGTGAGCATACATCACATCACATAACTGTTATTTACAATTCCTTTGTTCCCTGAGAAGTTGTTATTGAGGGAATGGTGGCTAAGACTAGTGTCTTAGGATTTTGATTTGATCTGATATTCCTGAAGGTAGTTTGCATGCCTCAGTTTGACCATTATGTATAACTGAAGCCTGTTGGGGAGCAGACTGCCTTAGTTGTACCTACACCCACCTACAGTTTGCTGCCCTGAAAATTGGGGTCAGTCAGTCCAAAATGAGCACTATCTGTCCTACAAGTATCCTGGAGTTTTCCAACACCACACCAGAAAATGCATCAGATAGTGAGAAATTTAGGCAGGGGGTGACCGGTACACCAGCAGAACCCCAAACATGAGTGCAAACATGAGTGAACAGGTCTCCTCATACATGTGCGTGCATGTGCGTGTGTGTGCATGAGGGAGGGAGAGATGGCTATCTGGATGTATGAAGTTGCAATAGCTCCATCCCCTTCATCTGCACAGGTCTTGGTTACTCCAGGTTGGTTATCTCATCCATTATTAAATAATGGATAAATGTTTCTTTATAGTCCAAGGTGGCATTCAAAATCACTATGCCAATATTTCTGGCAGTTGGGCAAAACCTTTCTGCTTGTTCTTATTTGTCACAGTCTCTTCAGAAAGGGTCTCCCCAGCATGGCTCATCAGGGACATCACACTCCACTTCTATCAAACTTGGGAATCTTTTTATTATTTATTTATTATTAATCTTTATATAACCTACCTCACAGGGTTGTTGTTGTGGGGATAAGATGGAGGAGGAGAATGATGTAAGCTGCCCTGAGCCCTTTGTAGGAAAAAGGCAGGATATAAATCGAAAAATAAATAAATAAATAAATAAATCATTGGCTAGAGAAATGGGACTTCGCATAGATTTAAATATGTTTTTAAGTTATCATAAATGGAAAAAGAAGAGTGTGAGGGCTGATCCAGTGGGCTCGATGTTTTTGATGACGGATGTTGTTTGTAGTTTTCTTTTTGTTTTTTAGGATTATAATTTCTCAAATAAAACATTTTTTTAAAAAGGGACTTCACACTCCATTCAGTTCTCTCTCCCATTCTGTACATAAGAGCTTGTGATATTCTGTAGACTAAAAAGAGGTGAAAGTAAGCACATTTTTCAAATCCTAAAAATACCTTAGATTTCTTCTGGAGCATAGTGCATGCTACCTTCCCCTATACATAAAAGGATAAACTGTTACCTAAAATATGACATCAAACGAAGAAATGTTATTATAAATTGAATCTCATGTAAGTTTCTGAGGGGAAGCAGAAAAAACCAATTAAACTGCTGGTGGGCACTTGTCAGACTTTAAACTCCAATAAGTAAGCACTTTCTTGAACCTTCTGCCTCATGCAAGACTAGCCTCAGACCCAGCTCTCCTACACTGCTGAGTTTCAGATAAGTCCATCAAGCTCTTTCTCAATATACCCCTGAAGACGGTCCGGATACTTCAATTGGTGCAGAATAGAGCTGCCAGGGTGCTGACGGGGACTGGGCGTGGTTCTCATATCACCCCAGTTCTCCGTCAGCTTCACTGGCTCCCCATTGAAGTCCGGGCCCAATTCAAGGTGTTGGTTCTTACCTATAAAGCCCTTAACGGCTTGGGTCCCGGTTACCTCAAGGAGCGACTGCGACCATATACACCCTCCCGCCCCTTACGATCTGCTGCTGATGCCCTCCTCCGGGAACCCTCCATGCGTGATATTAGGAGGGTGAGTACCCGGAGGAGGGCTTTCTCTGCGGTGGCGCCCCATCTATGGAATGCGCTCCCCAGAGAGGCTCGCCTGGCGCCGTCTTTATTTGCTTTTCGGCGCCAGGCGAAGACCTTTTTATTTAAACAATATTTTAAAGGTTAATTTATTTATTTATACTGTGATGTTTTTAATTTAGACCTGGAGATGGGCCAGTTTTTAATGTTGTGTTGTTAAGTTCCTGTTTTTAGGATTTGGAAATTTTAATGTTTAATATTGTTATTGCAATTGTTGTGAGCCGCCCCGAGGCTTGTGGCAAGGGGCGGCCTATAAATTTCCAACAAATAAATAAAATAAATAAAACAAATAAATATAAGCCATAGAAAATACTGCCCTGATATCTGGTTATAATGGTGAAACACGATTCAACTAATTCACCCCAAACATAACAACATGATTGTGACCCATGATATGGTATAGGAACATATGAAACCATAGTATGAAAATGAATTCCAGATGAAGCTTTTAAAAATCTTTTAAAAATCTAAAATGGAATTCATCTGAATTACAGATGAAGCTTTTAAAAATCTGAGAAGCCTGGTATATGAATTGAATTACTGTATTTTTTGCTCTATAAGACTCACTTTTTTCCTCCTCAAAAGTAAGGGGAAATGTCTGTGCGTCTTATAGAGCGAATGTGTGTGCGCAGTAAGTCTGTCAGATGTGCAGCCCATGGGGAAGTGATGGGGAATGTGCCTGTGATTATGTGCCCATTTGAGTCAGAATATTTTTGTTCTTGTTTTCCTCCTCTAAAAACTAGGTGCGTCTTATGGTCAGGCGCGTCTTATAGAGCGAAAAATACGGTATATTATGGGCATATAGAGAGAATTAAGAAATGCAAAATGACTAGAGGTGTCAGGAGGAGAAAACCCCAATAGATTTAAAGCTAGAATAGGCTTTAAAATATGAGTTCAGTTCACAGGAACTCAGAATTAGGTCTTGTGAAATTATTTCTCCTTTGCTAAGGAACTTATGGTAGCTGTAAACAGACAAGATTCCTCCCTTACCTTCTCAATCTGTTTTGCACCTTTTTCTTGATTGTCTTTGAAATTTGCTACTTGAATAATACCATTTTGCTTTGCAATATGTGGACATCATGGGCATCTAGACTTGTGTTTGTTTTATTGGACTTTCAGTTTAACTTGGCTAAAATACATATTTCATGCCTATTTTGATTATGACAGTGTTATATTACTACCCCTTGGCATATTTGAATAAACCTTGGATCCCCAAATACTGTTGGACTATATCTACCATTATCCTTTACCATTGGCCATGTAGGTTTAGAATGATGGGAGTTTCAGTCCAACAACATATGTAAGTCCATACTTTTCAACTTGTTATTGAATTTGCCTTACCTTCATTTTATACCTTTGTACCTTCTTCTTCTCTCCTTCTTTGGGAAAATATATTCCTGGTTCATCTTTCCTTTTCTTGTTCTTTAGCTGGCTGATGTAGGTTTTCCTGTTCAAAAGGAATGTTTGTCACCTTGTGCAATTGCTGGCCACTCCTCCCTAAAGCAGCACCAAGCCTGGCTTACATATAACCTGGACTTTCAAAGGCAAGGAGACACACCTGGATGAAGTACACTTCAAGCAGGTAAGACCTAAGACCTGAATGCTGCAATAGGTACTTCAGAGGAGATTGATGAAAGGAAAAGAAAGATTTATATACCAGCCTCCTATTCAACTACTTTCCTGTTTGCTGTAGCTAGGAATAGTGAGATGGGAACCCTTGCAGTGGGCACCATCCAGGCAGCCCTTTGCATTTCTATTTGAATGGGGGAAAGAAGGCAGGTTGCCTCCTCTAGGCTATGCATGGAAACCAACCATTTAGTCCCTTCATTTCATAGCCTGCTTTTATTCTTAAGAGAGGATAACAGAAGCAGAATAGAAGGTTCCATCTGCCAGCCCTTCTCATTTGCTCCTTCTCTCTCTCATGGGTAAAAAGTAGGATAATAAAAATATTTAGAGCCACAAGGTCGGTGACCGGTTTGCAAGGAAAGCCGTATGAGGCGAGACTGAGGGAACTGGGTCTCTTCAGCCTGGAGAAGAGGAGACTCAGAGGGGATATGTTGGCGACATACAGGTATGTGAGGGGATGTCACATGGAGATGGGTAGAGACCTGTTCTCCCCTGCAGAGGAAGGCAGCTCGCACTCCAACGGAGTGAAGCTCAGGGAACCCAGGTTCCATTTGGATGCCAGGAAGCACTTTCTGACAGTCAGGACCCTGAGGGTATGGAAGGGCCTTCCACAGGAGATGATTGAGGCCCCACCCATGAGGGTGTTAAAAGATAGGCTAGACATGCACATGGTGGGCATGTCCTGAGTGGAGCCAGCTGGAGCTGGGGGTCAGACTGATGGCCTGGGAGACCCCTTCTGACTCACTCTGTTTTTATGTTTCTATGTTTTGCAAACCAGTAACATTTGTGGGCTTTTTAAAAAGTGGGTTAAAGATGCTTGGGACAAAGAGATGTCATATTGTGAAAAATCATGCTGGGATCAAACTGCTCTCTCTTTGAAAAACAGAAACGTGAGTTGCTGCCATTAGACCACTTATGAGATCAAGGGGATGGCCAAAATGGGCCACTTGACTGAAATGAAAAGCAGATTGTGGCCTGTAAAAGGCCTTTTTTCTCTATCTGAATCTAAAGTAGTAGCATGGAAACTTCACTATATCCACCCATCCCTGTGGGATATGTGGAACTCTTAGAAGAGGATGCATGCAGAATTCTAATGCAGGGTCAGGTCCTGATGATTCCCTCTATTAAGGATATCCCTTGCAGTTGGCACACCATCCCAGCCAAATCTAGGAAGTAGTGCTGCTAGTTTTAACAGTGTTTTCCTGAATGCAGCTTCAGGAAGGAAAAAAGATAGCAGTTTGTTCCCTTGCTCACTTGTGTGAAATTCCTTATCTTTGTATGCACATTTTCAGCATGGCACTCAAGATTCTTGGTGGGTGTTTGTTTGGAGACTTAAACCAGACTGGTAAAGGTTTGGAAATTCCGAGAATTCTCCATCTGAGCTTCCTACCTAGTTGTTGGCACAAACCATCCTGGTTTCATTAGAGTTCACAGTTGTGGTTCCAAAGACTTAGCAACAATGTGGTTTAATGCTATGCTATACATTTTTAGAATACATCGTCCTTTGTTTTGGTCTTATAATATTCTTTGTCTTAAAATAGTACATTATTATTGGTGTGTTGCCTTGGTTCCTGAGTGAGAGTCCTATCCTCCAATATGGAAGCAGAGGTGGGAGGAACAGCCTTCCACCAGTCTAAGAGTTCCACCAAAATAACAGTCCCACTTCACTGGAGTAGGTTCACCATCCCAGCCTAGAGGCCTCTTCCTGTGCCAGTAAGGTAGAGGTTAGTAAGTCAAGAAAAAATATACCAGGGGAGATCTCAGTATGGGTTAAGCCGATTTTTGGGGGCAGAAGTTCAGATTAGATAGAATCCTTTCCTGGGCCTATCCCTTACAAGCAAGTCACTATGCAACTCTGGGTAAATCATGATGCATTATGATTCATATCTCCATGCCAGCATCTGCATCCCCACCTGTCTTGATTGAGTAAACAATTGTGAAGAGTTCAATTTTTACTGGAAGAGGACAGGTACTTTTTTATGTTGAGGAAGTACTTTACTGACTGTTGTGTAATAGCAGCTTTCTGATGGAAACTGGGTCAGAGCAAAGAGTCTAGCTGGCAGAGGTCAAAGAAGAAGCCATTAATTCAGCCAGCAACTGTTGGACATGCTGGCTGGAGATAATGGAAACACATTTCGAGGGCACCAGGTTGGGGAAGGCTGGTATATACAGTGTGAATCCTAGTAACATTTGCTTCAGTTTTCTCTTTTGAATGCTTTATAATGCCCAGTACTTAGCAGGACGAATTGTGTGACACAGGAATGAAATGGCCCAGGTCTATCAATTTTCCCCTGCAATAGTATCCGGGGAAGGTTTTAGTGGTGAAAACAGCTTCTTCTGCTGTTTGGGTTTGTCAGAATCCCGGAATCTCAATTTGAGAAGGGAATAAAACTCGGGTTCATGGGAAAGATCAAGCGTCCAGACCATCTGAGGCTTTATTGTTTTACCCAGGTTCCCCACGGGTCCATACTCACGATAATGCATTACCAGGCAGGCAGACTGAACTCTGCTGCAAAACTTCAACACAGCTAGAGAGTTTTTATACACTCCCAGTCACATACAGGTATAGGGCAATTGATGACAGAATGCAGAGATTACAATAAGATTCTGAGGTCATCACATACAGAACAGATGAAGAAATGTCAATCAATCACACAGTAACAATGAGATTACAATATTTCTAATTGCCTGTATTGACACTTTAGTTCAGCAGCTTGAACCCATCTTCAGGTCTGCTGAGATATGTAAATTCAAGCTACTGAAACTATGCATGAACTCAAGACTCCTATCTACTCTAGACATTCTGAATTGGCCAGGGCACATGGAGCCTCTGGGCTATCAAAAGATACTTCCTTGTAAACTGAATTCCAACAATGACTATTTACAATGTATATTTGGACTGAATGGCCTGTCTACTGTAGCCCACAGCTGAAGGTGAGAGAAAGGAGCGAGGAATGCCATTTTAAACAGTGACAGCTTGGTTTTGAGAAGGAAGATAGGATTTGATCCCACAATGCAAAAAAGCACACAGAAGTAATGCTTTTCTGACAGGATTTATCCAAATTTTCCCAACAGGTTCATGCCTCCCCCGGAGCAGTTAGAAGTTAAGTCCTTTCTAGCTAGATAGTCCAAGAGAAGTTTGGGCTATTCCAAGAGCACCACAATTACATAGACAGACAAGAATGGGTTTTTCTAGAGTTCACAATAACTGCTTCTGGTTTCCACACTTAAATAGCTGACAGCATTCTTCATAGTTCTACCTTTATTGGTTATGAATAAAGCTAGAACTATGGCAAGTGGCCAATTCTATTATGAAGTGCAGGAGCACAGGAATAAGGAGTGCATCAGGGTGGAACAGTCCAAGACTCCTGGCCTTACTTGCTTTCTTATCTTACTTGTTCCAGGATTCTGAGTTAAATTTCCCGGATCCCATGGTTGCTTTGGTCAGGCAGTTACCTTAAGCACCTTAATTATCTTTTAGGGAAAAGATATCAACAGTAGTGCTCCAAACAGGTTTTAACAGTTTATCATATTACTCCATGGCTTAAAGAGGGCAAATCCAGACAAATATGATAACATGGTTAAGAAAATTAAAGCACATTCTTATTAGCAATCCGGAGCAATGCAGCAATTTAGCCAAGGTTTTTACAACCTCGATGCCTGTTCTACATACTTTTTTTTTTAAAAAAAATATTGATTATGTTTGGCAGTTAAGCTGAGAAAGAATCCCTCCATTGTTATGAATTCAGAGCTAGTGCAGTTCTCAGATCATCACCTCCTATAGGTCAGTATTCTTTCATTTGTAGGACTATGCAGTTAATAGTGTAGCCATATAAAACATGTATTCCTTTTTCACGAGTTTTAGAATACACAGTGCCTCAGTTTTAGAATTTGAAGGAGGAGGGATGTCCCAAAGGTGTGTAGAGCTATCACAACATTCTAGAAGAGATTTATTACACAAAGCCCTGAATGTCCCTAGGTGCCAAATGAAGAGATCTTTTTGTCAGCTGAATTGCCTCTCAGGAGGTGATTTCAAGGGGAGGGGGTGGCAGCTGGGGAAAGGAATGTTAGCTCTCCCCTTCCCAAGTACTACAACCCCCATCCACCCCTCCACAATCTTCCCTTGCAGGGCAGATAAGCTGAGGCAAAGAGGAACCCTTTTCCACTGTTGTGGAACAATCTAGGTCAGGGTGCCAATCAATGCGTCTGTTTTGTTGGAAAAAATGGATAAGAAATAAATTGACTGGTGTTGCCTTGCATGAAAAGTAAATAAATCTAAGTAATTCTCTCTCAATTGGTGCATTGTGGAACCTTGTCCAAGTCTGTAGGATCTTTAGACATTGGTTCTGATGGAAGGGAGAAGCAGCAGAGTCCAGCCATGGGAACACAGAGGAAACAGCAAGCGGCTGAGGCAGTAGAGGCTGATTCAGCTGGTGTTCTACAGCTGGAAGGCTTGATTTTTATGGAGGCTGCTGCATCTCAGCCAAAAATGCCAAGCCAGGGAAAAATGCAGCAGGTGGAAGGCTCTGCTGTAGAGGGTGTTTGGAGGTCTCCTTTGGCCCATCCCCAGAGGGAGAGGGCAGAGCAGAAACATGCTGGCAGGCACAACACCTGGCCAGAGGGTCAGGTTTCTGTGCCAAGATCAAATGCCCAATAGTGCTCCCTAGCAGCAGGAGCCCTAACAGGAGACAATGCACTGAGAAACTTTCATCACCTTTAGAACTGTGAATAGTACATGACTTTCCTGATGAGCTGCATTTTATGTTCCTCTCTCTTGGTTGTGATGTTCTTCCCATAACTTTTGCTGTGGACTTTGCCATCCCCTGTTTATGTACAGCACTTATAAAAGCTGATAATGATTTACTGGAATTATTGCAAGAAAAAAATTATTGGGACCCATGCATTATCTCTAGGAAGCCAGGTTCAGATCGGTATAAGGATATACATTAGCATGTGCAGATTTTCAGCAACCCTGTGACATATGGAAAAGCCTGGAATCTTTTAAGTGCTCAGCAGCCCCCCTGGGCTTGCAAGCAACATTGCTCAGAGAGAGGGCAAGAGGGAAGTGGGGGTACTTTGCTCTCTGCTGACTTGCAAAGTCTTCACACAGGCATACCTAGGAAATGTTTATGCTTTTCCTGAAAAATTGCATATGGTTGTGCTTCCCATCAGACCCTATTTAACACTACACACTCCAAGGACAACAGCACTGGCAGTGCTAACAAGGGATACAGTTTAATCAGTGACTGTGACGGTGGGTTGTAGAATAGGCTGTTCCAGCAAGAGGTTGTCCTCAGGCAAGATGACATTCAAACCACCCAGGTCTAGAAATGTTTTCCCAGTTCTGTAGAACACAACTCCCTTACTTCAAGAAATGTTGCAAGGAAATGCTTACCTGTATATATTCACAAAGAAAGGATGTTGAGGACAGAACAGGTGAAAAACTGGAAGCTGAACCATTTAAAATGCATATATCACAAAGCTGATGGTACTTCACAACTTCTGATATAAATAAATGCTAAAGCCAAGGGAAAGAGGGTATTTATGAAGAGGGTTATACTAGAATACACAAATGCTGATATTCAGTTCATTGAAAACAATAACATAGCAAAACAATAACATTCTGGAGTCTAAGAATGAAAATCTGTGCTGGCTTTGTTAACAAATTACCACCCCATTTAAGAATGACCATCAAACAGAAACTGATTCAAAGGGAGGGTTCTTATGAGAGAATGACATTTATCTTTATATGGCATTTATATGGCACAATAAGCCACACCAAGCAGCAAGTTTTGTGGTGTGACTTACAAAATTATGCTGCTCAAAATTTGCCTAATAAGTATATCTAGTAGAGCACATAGTGGAACCCTCCCTCCTCCTTCTCCCCTTTGGTCCTCCCATGGGTACCCCAGGGAGCTTGCAGGAGCACCAGGTTCCCCCATTCCCAGCCACAGCAAGGTGCTCAAAAAGGTGGTAGGGAGAGGGGGAACAGGGAGGAGCAATTTGTGCAGTGTTCACTCAGCAGCCACTTGCAATAGGGTTTGACCTATGATGAGTTTGGACAACATGACACAGAAATCCTACTGCAAGCCATGGTTGATTGGGGTTATTTCTCAGCCTAATATAAGCCCAGGAAACTGGTCCTAGGTTTGCACAAATGACAAACCAATCACTTACAATCAGATCAGATACAAACAGGTGGATGACATAAACATTTATTAGAATTATGGAGCTTATTTCTTGGGTCAAATAAGTCATTTCCCAAATAACTAAATAAATTTCTGTCCTAATAAGGACAGAAAATTCATGATCTAAAGGGGAGAAAAGATACTGACCGCGTAAGTTTTTTACTTTCAGGTTTGGAATAAAGGGAAGTTTGGTATCTCAGATGTTTTGCACTGGATTTAACAGATTATAATTTAGATTCATGTATAACTATTTGCATGCATGTGTGTATGAGGATGTAGTTCCTGTCTCTGAAAGAGTATCTATTCCTTCTAGATAGGAAGAAAGAAATATACTAGAAGCAGACCTTGGCTTTGACAGAAACTATTGCAGATCTTAGTAAAAAAAATCTTTTCAAGGTGCCATGAAGATGTTCAGGTCCCCGTGGCAGGCTTTGGCTACTGTGATGCTGTTCTTTCTCTGCTCCACACTTCTGTTCCTACTTGTTGGTACAATTGAAAGAAACTCTCCTGAGTCTTCCTTCCTACAGTGCGAACTGTCCGCCAATCCCCAGAGAGACCTAAACTCTGCAGAGGATGTTGAGAGTGCCCCAGCATTTGAGTGGCAAGCTGAACCTGAGACCAAGAGGAGCAGGTCCCTTGATCTGCAACCATCAGCAGCAGCCACTCGGCACCCCTTGGAAGTTAACTATTCCAATGACTATAAATTCCTTTTCAGTGAGTCAAAGAAGTGCCAGGAGAGGAGCCCTTTCTTGGTCTTGCTAGTGATAACTCAGCCCCAAGATGCTGATAGGAGAAAAGCCATTCGGCAGACATGGGGCAATGAGAACTCAGTGCCTGGTATCTCCATCCTTCGCCTCTTTCTAATTGGTGTCCACCCACAATTTGGATCCCTGCTCCAGCGCCTTTTGGAAGAAGAGAGTTCTGTATACAGAGATATTATTCAGCAGGACTTCTTAGACACCTACAACAACCTTACCCTGAAGACGTTGATGGGCATGGAGTGGGTAAGCAAGTTCTGTCCCAATGCAACCTATGTGATGAAGGCAGACAGCGACATCTTTCTCAATGTGGACTATCTGGTGTCCCAGTTGCTGCAGCCCCACCTTCCCCCCAAGAAAAACTACATGACTGGGTACATATACTGGAACACAAAGCCACTGCGTAACAAAGCCTACAAATGGTATGTGCCACAGGAGGTATATCCCAATGACACCTACCCACCTTACTGCGGAGGCCCTGGGTATGTGCTTTCTGGGGATCTTGCCATGAAGATCTACAAGGTGGCAAAAACCATTAATGTCATCAACATGGAAGATGCTTTCATGGGCATCTGCTTGTATGAACTGGGCATTAGCGTGACAGAGAGCCCCTGGGGTCTCTTCAGTGTTAGTAAAATCAGCTATGAAAAGTGCCAGTTCTCCAAGCTTGTGGTTGTGCATCACTATGAGCCTGAGGAACTGCTGCAGATTTGGCCTGACTTTCAGGATGGGAACAAAACCTGTCATGACTAAAAATAATTTTTAAAATGGGGTGGCTCCTTGCAGAGAAAATTGTCTGAGGGTCTGGCAAGTGAGCCAAAATATGCCGCTTGTGCATTTACACTGGACAAAGTTATACTGTCAGATTTACACACAGACAAATGGAAAAGACCGTGGGAAACAGGTTGGTTCTATGACTGTCACGATATTACATCTCAGCTTGCCATTAACATGAAGACAAATTAGTTGCTTCCCATCTTCCTTTTGATCCCCACTTCTCCTCAAGTCTCATCATGGAGTATCTGAGTTCAGTGCCTGGGTTCAGCTCCTCACTCAAGTGTAAAGAACCCTAGATGACTCTGGGTTAGCCATTTCCCCCAGTCTAACCTGCCTCACAGGGTTATTGTGGGGTAGAAAACACCACCTATGTTGCACTGAGATCCTTTGAGTACCCATGGAATAGAAGATACAGAACCCACTAACTTCAATTCCCCCATTATGATTATGACCGTTTATTATTTTTAATTTCATTTCTGTACCACTCTACAGCTGAAGCTTTCTGAGGCAAAGTTGTCCTGACATTTTCTTTGCTGTTAATCTGCTTTCCCTTCATGCTATGCCTGTTTTTGTTTTTAACCATAGAATCATCCACATGGAAACCACTAGTTGAGTGCCCTTGGCAACTGTGGGTGACTGACAGACACCACTGGCTACATGGAACCAGAGGCTTTTAAGGCTGGAGCCAGGGATGGGAGAGTTGCTTTGACATAGCAATTGGGTTCCAGTTCATGTTCCAATAACAGTAACCCTTCTGGACAGAAAAGACTTTAGCTAAGTGCCTTTCTCCCTCTTGTCTCTTAATAGACCAGACCAGAGCAGCATTTCTTTTGCTGCAATTCTGTGTTGAAAAAGTGCATCCTTTTAGTCATGTATTGTTATCTGAATTCCATCCACTTGCAGTACATTAGAATCCATCTTGTTAAATAAGAATGAACTGAAATTATCACTGCTTAACCATGAAACTTATCTGAGACAGTCACTATCTTTTAACCAAATGTACCTCATAGGCTTGTGAGGATATAATGTAGAGTGAAGAAACATATAATAACGCTATGAGTGCCTTGACAGAAAGGCAGCCTATACAAATGAAATAAAATGCATGCACAATTTATGAAAAGTGCTGTTTTGTGCAACATGGACGCATTTCTGTTGGATTCTACAGAGTGAGGGGCCATTGGGACTTGCTGCCTCCTGCTTGGTGACTGACAAAAGGAAGCCTGCACCACAGTGCAGAGGTGGTCACCCTGGTGCCCACAGCAGTAGAATCTCTGGCAAGTGGATGGTAGGTGGGGAAAGCAAGTAAGTGACATGGCTATGGAGGCCCAGGCAGCCAGGAGGGAAACGCCTGGCTGAAAGAGTGGAAGGGGAAGGGTGGTGGAGGAATAAAGGAGAGAGTGGGAAGAAGCCAGAGGAGGAGTATGCAGAGGGGGTGGAGGAAGAGAGGGACACCAGAAAAGGGAAAATGGTACGAGAACGTATTTGGGCCAGTTTTGAATTAGCCCAACATGATCCCCAGAAGAGGCAGAGGGAGGGGACAAAGGGGGGTCCCAACCTACCTTGCCACCCTGGGAGGGCTTCAATCAAATCAGGTCAGCATCCATGCCCGGTGGAAAAGTGATGCCTTGACTGGCACAGCCACCCTGCATCCGGGTGCACGGGGAGCAGGCGGAAGAGGCAAAGGTTAACTGAGGTCCCCAGGATGGCCAGGCAGGGTCAAACAAGGAGGCACTCCCTGCCTTGAGCAGGTCCAGACAGAGAACTGCAACTCTGCCAACATGAAATCACATTTCCATTAACTCTGTGTGAACTGGTTGGAAAGCCTTGCCTCTGTTGACCAAGTGACTAAGAATAAAGACTTCCATGGAACAGTGGAGATTTTGTTTGGTTTTTCAACAATCAAGCTTTCTTGGACTATACCCCTTTGATTCCCCCCTCCCCCCCTAGTTAAGCTAGTTAAAATGAAAGATAGTAAATAGGCAACAGGATGGAGCATCCAGAGCAGCTTTTCCAAACCTTCCATAAAAGTCTCAGTCAGTATGGTCAATGGATAGGGATGATAGAAGTTGCTGATGTCAGAATTCCAGAATCTCAATTTGAGAAGAGGGAATAAAACTCAGGTTTGTGGGAAAGATCAAGCGTCCAGACCATATGAGGCTTTATTGTATTACCCAGGTTCCCCGCAGGTCCATACTCACGATAATGCATTACCAGGCAGGCAAGAGTGAACTCTGCTGCAAAGCTTCAATACCATTACAGGGCATTTGTAGGTACACAGGTACAGGGCAATTGATGACAGAATGCAGAGATTACAATAAGATTCTGAGGTCATCACATACAGAACAGATAAAGAAATGGCAGTCAATCACACAGTAACAATGAGATTACAATATTTCTAATTGCCTGTATTGACACTTTAGTTCAGTAGCTTGAACCCCATCTCCAGGTCTGCTTAGACATGTGAGTTCAAGCTACTGAAACTATGCATGAACTCAAGACTCTTATCTATACTCTAGACATTCTGAGTGACCAGGGCACATGGAGCCTCTGGGCTATCAAAAGATACTTCCTGTAAACTGAATTCCAACAATGACTATTTACAATGTATATTTGGACTGAATGACCTGTCTACTGTAGCCCACAGCTAAAGGTGAGAGAAAGGAGCGAGGAATGCCATTTTAAACAGTGACTGCTTGGTTTTGAGAAGGAAGACAGGATTTGATCCCACAATGCAAAGGCACACAGAAGTAATGCTTTTCAGACAGGATTTATCCAAATTTTCCCAACACTGACTAACAATATCGGGATACCCACTGAACCCACTTCCATTCTACCCTGTTTTCTGAAATGTTGCAACATTCAATAATCACTGCATTCTTAGCAGAGCCAAGCCTACAGTTCCTCTAATGTCTTTCTCTATTCACTCTGGCAGCTAACCACATGGAGTGGATCAGCTGTCCCCAGCCTGTGCTTCCTCAAAGTCACTAAAACACATTATGGCATAAACATTAATGGGAAACGCATTTTTACAAAGAGTCCAAGCGATGATGATGATGATGATGATGATGAAAATGAATGCAGGCATGTCCTACCTCTAGAACTAATGTAGGATGTAGCTTTTATATCAATGCCATGTTCTCTCTAGTAAAACCTTAACAGTCTACAAAGCATCAACCTCATGAGGCAAAGGCTAAAACAAGTTGAAATCTATGACAAACTGAAATAGGAGGCATTGCTATTCCTTCATAAAGCATGAGGAGCCCAAGTTGTAGAAAAAGGCTAGGTTCAGTTCTGGTGTGCCAATTCCAGTAACACATAACAGGCTTTCCTTCCCCTTCCCCTTCCCAACAGTAGCATCTTTATTCTGGACAAAGGGAATTCTCAGTAACAAAGTTGAGGAATTTGTCACTCCCAAGGAACAATTGTCTTTTATACTTCTGAACTAGTTAGTGACTCCTCTAAAAACACATTGAATATAAAAATACAGCAGTGTACTCTTTGTGAGCCTGTGCAAGTCAGACATTTGCACAGTGTTAGGTCTTATCTGGTCATGTAACCCTTTTCCCCTGAAGCTATGCACAAAATCTGAGCATGTCCCACAATTCCCCACTTTGGCTCATGGAAGGCTCCACCTCCATCTATGCCACTCCAACTACATAGTACTTTCATATTGTTACTGCAAAGCCACACGGTATTGTTTTGCTGTGGGCCTGGTGGACTGAAACAGGGATAAGCACATCATGATAAGATTTGGGATACATTGGAGATAGCAGTAAAAGGTGATCAGGACAGCAATTATGATGATTATAGCAACAAAGAGTTTCTTTAATGAAGTGAAGCCAGACAACCATGAAGTTAACCAGTCCCACCATTCCCACCATGGCTGGGGTCTTTCACTTGCATTACTTCTGACATGTCCATGATATGGGACATATGATTAAAGGCGTTATTATGTACATACAGAATACAAACACAGCATTCCTGCCTGATGAAAGCACGTGTCCCCATTTTGGTAGCCAATATGTGATCATTCCTAGTTGTTGCTTAAGTACCCTAGATCCCAGTCCATGACCAGGAAGTTGGACAGTAAGTAAGTAATTACTATTTCCTGCATGGGCCATTTTCAGTCTACAAGTGTCTCTTGCTGCACCATTACCTTCTTCTGGGCCAGACAAAGTCCCTGATCTGGCCTGTGAGCCATCTCCAAATGGTTCAACCTTCTGCATGCAAGTGGTGAATCCAGGTCTTAGAACTCTCTGGCTTTTCTGCAGTGAGGTGGTGAGCAGTGCCTGGAGGGGCCCTTCTCTCATGGAGCTAATGGATCTTGCTTCCAAGTGTTCACTAGTACCCAGTCTCCAGACTGCATGTCATATACTGGGTGATCCAACAGTGAAGGTTGATTCTCTGCAGCATACCTAAGGAACTGGGAGACAAAAAGCTGCACGCCAACCACATGTTCCTTAATTCTGTTTTTTCCACCAATAAGGAACCATTTAGAGGTGATAAATTTGTTGACACCCCAAAGGTCTAGTATAGCCCTGATGGGTCTGTCACACTTGATGTAAACATCCAGGGCATGGGCAGTGGACTAGCAGATGGGAGCACTGGAACCCAGGCAACTGGGGTGCAACACAAGGGTCAGCCCAAAAGCACAGTCAAAACAGTCCAAAGGGCAGGGCCAGGAGTTGTGGTGCAAGGCTGAGTCCATTCAGGAAGCAAGTGGTCAGACAAGGTGGGCGTCAGGGAACCAATAAGATAAGCCGAGGAAAACACGTACCCTGAGGGCTGAGGCAAGGCAGAGGCAAGGCAGGAGCAAGATCACAGGCAGAGTTCCAGGAATGAAGTCCAAGTGTCCAGAAACCAGGAGCACTTCAGCAACCCAGAGAGCCATTGTTGCCAAGGCAGCTTCTGGAGAGAAGAGCCAGTTCTTATATAGCTTGTGCCCCAGGGCAACCAGGTGGAGCTCATGAGAGCACAGGCAGCTGCAGTAGATTGGGGTGGTAATCCTTCAACTGCCAGGACTGCTGTGCTGGTCCTTGACACTCTGATGGCGTCACAGAGATCATCAGGTAGGTGGGCACCGTGAAATACCTTGAATAGAATCCAGTGTGCAGATCCATGGGGACTTGTTGTATTGCCCCCTTGGACAGCAAAGCCTGTACCTTTACTATCAGGGCTGGTGAGGATGGCATGGTCTTAATGTGGCCTAGTGGCAGCAGGGTGCCAAACTCTGTCCTGCACCCTTTTCTTATTGTGGATAGGACCCAGGAGTCAGAGGTTATGTTCTCCCAAGCTGGGAGGAACTGTGCTAGGTGGTGTGTGAAGTTGTGGCGGGGGGGGGGCAGTACAGAGGGATGGGGCTGCCTGGAAAGGACTCTCACTGCTTGTGCCTATTGTTCTGGCACTTTGGCAAGGTGGAGGGCCGCGTCTCTTGTTGAGGGGTGCCATTTGCGACCAGAGGGATTGGTTGGGGAGGGAGCAGTGGCTGGAGGACAAGGGTGCCCCTTGCCACCTGTGCGGCTATGTCAGGTGCATAAACCCCATGCACTTGGCGGTGGTGCAGGGCTAGTGAAGGGAGTCCATGCTCTTGTCTTTGTGAGCGTTAAAGAGTCCCTCACTATCAAAAGGCATGTCCTCAGTGCAGGCCCTTGTCTCAGGGGGAAAGGCCACGGAGTGCAGCCAGGCATGGAAGTGGACCTCTATGGCACCCAACATAGCCTTGCCACCTCAGTCATCAACATGATGACAAGCTGCTTCTATATGTACCTAGAGAGCTTTCCTGCTTCTGCACGAACCAGGCGGGTGATGTCGCAGAGGACATCAGGTAGGTGTTGCACCATAGAGCCCAAAGGAAAAGTTGGTATTTAGCCATGCTGGTCTCATAGTTGGACACACGGAAACCCAGTGAGGATGCCATGTAGATCCCCAAGGGGCCCTTCCTTGTCCATTGGTGTGGAATGTTCCCACTGGGGGGTCCCCTGCATTGACTCCACTATAATAGAGTTAGGTTTAGGGTGTTGGTGTAGGAAAGGGCATGATTTGTCTATCACCTCATAATCCTCCATGAGGCAGCCAGAGCACTGGTGGGGGCCTTCAAGGACAGCTGCACCGTGCAGGGCAGTGCAGGCAGAACAGGAATGGAGACTGCTGTCAAATCCCCTGAGGCCAGAGCATCAAAGACAGGATTCGGCTTCAGGCTCAGATGGGCAGGAAGTCTGAAGGTCCAAGTCATCCGCCATGCAGAGGACCAGATTGGCAAAGCTACCTCTCCCTCCAGGTAGCATGGTCGGGTCCTGATCTGAGGCCTGGGCATCAGGGGAGCATGGAGGGGAGGTGGAAGACAGCGACGGCATTGCACAGGGGGAGAAGCTCTGACCTGATTCCCTCGAGGGTGATCTGCGACCATTACCTGTGGAAGGCCCTCATCATGGGACAGACGAATGGTGCCTTGGAGGCTGAAGAGGGCCACAGGAGCACTGGCAGAGCTTGTGCGGTTTGTGAATGGCAGGATGATCCAGGTCCACATCTGTGCTGGACCAGTGGCGCTGAGCAGCTCCATGGTGAGCTCCATAGTAGATCTCAGGACTGGCCTTGCAGGCAAGGCCCTTTTTGCAGTGGCACTGCAAAATCGGTGATTGGAGGTGAACTCCCTGGCGTGGATGATGCCTGTGCATCACTCCAATAGATGGCACCAAGTCCAGTTGACACCATGCATGTCAGCACGGTCCCAATGCTGAGGCAGCGCATGCTCTCAGCATCAATCATCCAGGGCCATAGGGGAGCAGTGGCAGGCCTGCTCAGTGTTGGTCTGGGGCCAAGACAAGGTAGGTGCAGCCAATGGCAGCATCATAGGTCAAGAAGATGAATGTCAGAGGATGCATTGGAGGAATCCGATTCCTCCCAATGCAGCTGGTGTCTTTGTCAATGAAAGGGTTGTAGCAGAGTCAGTAGAGTGGAAGGAGTCTGGGGACCACAAGGAGGAGCTGTCCCAGTCCAGGAAGGAAGAGGAGTTCCTTGGAGTCTCCTGGGGGGTTGATGCTCCAACCACAGCTGGGGAGAGCGGACTCAGCAATGGACCATGTGGCAAGGTGGAGAAACAGCAGCCAGGCAACTTGAGTGGTGCGGAAGGAGGGCCATGTGTGGATGAGACAATTGAACCGTAGCTGTAATGGTCTCATCCGCAATCTGGGGTTGGGAACCACCGAGACTGTGAGGCCATATGTCCAAGCAACTTCTGTAGGGACAGCGTGGAAACAGTCCACATGGAAATCCGATGGATGGAGGACTGTAGCTTGTCCTTTCAAGCTTATGGGAGGAAGGCTTGGGCATGAAGTGAGTAGAGGAGAGCTCCGATGAAATTGATGACCTGTGAAGGAACAAGGCAGGATTTTTCAACATTAATACATAACCCAAGTTTGTCAAGGAGGGAACATGTGGTATCAATGGCTGATAGAAGGCCTATCCCGGAAGAGGAGATGATCAGCCAGTCATCAAGGTAAAGGTAAACATGGATGCCCTGTACTCTCAAATGAGCACAGACAGGAGCCATACACTTGGTGAAGACCCTTGGAGTGGTGGCAAACCCAAAGGGAAGAACATTGTATTCAAATATATCGGCATCGACTGTGAATTGGAGCAAACGCCTATGAGCAGGGTGGATGCTAATATGAAAGGTTTTGTTTTGTTTTGATGAACTTACCGATGCCACATAAGTCCAATATTGGACATAGACCACCATCCCATTTCAGGACTGTGAAATGTCTCGAGTAGAAACAATAGAGCCCCTTGGAGCGAGTGAGTTGTCGAATCACTCCTTTACAAAGCAGCTGGGAAACTTTGCCTTGAAGGACCGGAAAAGGTGGCGTATACAGAATCAGTCCGGATGGGGATATGGTATCAAACTCAATTTTGTATCCGTGATCCACAATGGAAAGTATCCACTTATCAGAAGTGTTTTGTTGCTGTTGTTAGTTGCAAAGTCATGTCCGAACCATCGCAACCCCAAGAACAACATTCCTCCAAGCCTTCTTGTCCTCCACCATCCCCTGGAGTCTGCCTAAGCTCACACCAACTGCTTCAATGATTCCATCTAGCCACCTCATTCTCTGTTGTCCCCTTCTTCTTTTGCCATCTATTGTTCCCAACATTAGGCTCTTCTCCAGTGAGTCCTTCCTTCTCATTAGGTGGTTAAAGTATTTGAGTTTCATCTTCAGTATCTGGCCTTCTAAAGAGCAGTCAGGGTTGATCTCCTCTAAGACTGACCAGTTTGATCGCCTTGCAGTCCAAGGGACTCGCAGGAGTTTTCTCCAGTGCTACAATTCAAAGGCCTCAGTTCTTTGGCACTCAGCCTTCCTTATGGTCCAACTTTCACAGCCATACATTGCAACTGGGAAAACCATAGCCTTCACTATACGCACTTTTGTTGGCAGGGTGATGTCTCTGCTTTTTAGTATGCTGTCTAGATTTGCCACAGCTTTCTTCCCCAGGAGCAAGTGTCTTTTAATTTCTTGGCTGCAGTCACCGTCTGTGGTGATCTTGGAGCCCAGGAAAATAAAATCTATCACTACCTCCATTTCTTCCCCTTCTATTTGCCAGGAAGTGAGAGGACTGGATCCCATGATCTTAGCTTTCTTAATGTTGAGTTTCAAGCCAGCTTTTGCGCTCTCCTCTTTCACCCGCATCAAGAGGCTCTTTAGTTCCTCTTCACTTTCTGCCATGAGAGTGGTATCATCTGCATATTTGAGGTTGTTGATCTTTCTCCTGACAATCTTAATTCCAATTTATGATTCATCTAGCCCCACCTTTCTCATGATGTGCTCTGCATAGAAGTTAAATAGGCAGGGCGACAGTATGCAGCCTTGCCAAACTGCTTTCTCAATCTTGAACTAATCAGTGGTTCCGTGTCCAGTTCTCACTCTTGCTTCTTGATCCGCATTTAGGTTTCTCAAGAGACAAATAAGATGGTCTGGCACTCCCATCTCTTTAAGGACTTGCCACAATTTGTTGTGGTCCACACAATCAAAGGCTTTAGCATATTCAATGAAGCAGAAGCAGATGTTTTTCTGCAACTCCCTAGCTTTCTCCATGATCCAGCGTATGTTGGCAATTTGATCTCTAGTTCCTCTCCCTCTTCGAAACCCTCACTGTACTTCTGGTAGTTCTCAGTCCACATACTGCTGGAGCCTAGCTTGTAGCATTTTGAGCATCACTTTGCTAGCAGGTGAAATGAGTGCAATGGTGTGGTAGTTTGAACATTCTTTGGCATTGTCTTTCAGGATTTTGAATAGCTCAGCTGGAATGCTGTCACCTCCACTAGCTTTGTTGTTGCTCAGACTTCCTAAGGCCCATTTGCCTTTACATTCCAGGATGTCTGGCTCGAGGTCAATGACCACCCCATCGTGGTTATCAGGGATGTTAAGCTCTTTCTTGTATAGTTCCTCTGTGTAATCTTGCCACCTCTTCTTAATCTCTTCTGCCTCTGTTAGTTCCTGCCATTTTGGTCCTTTATCATGCCCATCTTTGCATGAAACGTTCCCTTCATATCTCCAATTTTCTTGAAGAGATCTCTGATCCTCCCTATTCTATTGTTTTCTTCTCTTTCTTTGCACTGTTCAGTTAAGAAGGCATTCTTATCTCTTTTAGCTATTCACTGGAATTCTGCATTCAATTGGATGTATCTTTCTCTTTCTCCCTTGCCTTTCACTTCCCTTCTTTCCTCAGCTATTTGTAAAGCTTCCTCAGATAGCCATTTTGCTTTCCTGCATTTCTTTTTCTCTGTGATGGTTTTAGTTGCTACCTCTTGTACAATGTTGCGAACCTCCATCCATAGGTCTTCAGGCACCCTGTCTATCAGATCTAATTCCTTAAATCTATTTGTAACCTCTACTGTATATTCATCAGGGATATGATTTAGGTCATACCTGAGTGGCCTAGTGCTTTTTCCTACTTTCAATTTAAGCCTAAATATTGCAACAAGAAGCTCACGATCTGAGCCACAGTCAGCTCCTGGTCTAGTTTTTACTGACTGTATAGAGCTTCTTCATCTTTGGCTGCAGAGCACATAGTCAATCTGATTTCTGTGTTGACCGTCTGGTGAGGTCCATGTGTAGAGTCGTCTCTTGGGTTGTTGGAAAAGAGTGTTTGCTATGACCAGCGTATTCTCTTGCCAAATTCTACCAGCCTGTGCCCTGCTTCATTTTGTACTCCAAGGTCAAACTTGCCTGTTATTCCAGTTATCTTTTGTCTTCCTACTTGAGCTTTCCAATCCCCTATGATGATAAGGACATCATTTTTTTCTGTTAATTCTAGAAGGTGTTGTAGGGCTTCATAGGTCAACTTCAGCCTCTTCAGCACCAGTGGTTGGGGCATAGACTTGGACTGTTGTGATGTTGAATGGTTTGCCTTGGATTCGAACTGAGATCATTCTGTCATTTTGGAGATTGTATCCCAGTACTGTTTTTCCTACTCTTTTATTGACTATGAAGGCTACTCCATTTCTTCTGAGGGGTTCTTGCCCGCAGTAGTATACCTGATGGTCATCTGAACTAAATTCACCCATGCCTGTCCATTTTAGTTCACTGATTCCTAAGATGGCGATGTTCAGTCTTGTCATCTCTTGTTTGACCACATCCAGCTTGCCTTGATTCATGGATCTTACATTCCAGGTTCCTATGGAGTATAGATCATTACAGCATCAGACTCTCCTTTCACCTCCAGATACATGGGCAACTGAGTGTCCTTTTGGCTTTGACCCAGTCGCTTCATTCTTTCTGGCGCTACTAGTACTAGTCCTCCACTCTTCCCCAGTAGCATATTGGACACCTTCCGACCTGAGGGGCTCATCTTCCGGCATCATATCTTTTTGCCTTTTGGTACTGTCCATGGGGTTTTCATGCCAAAGATACTGGAGTGGGTTGCCATTTCCTTCTCCAGTGTGTGATATCAGATGTGATTGACTCCCAAATGGGGAGTCGACTTTGTAGTCGATCTCCAAAAGGAAGAGGGGAGGGTGGGTAGGAGGATTGAGGAATGGTTCGTGCGCCCCATCAATGTTGGTGTTTGTCGGCCTCAAGGTGACGATGGGCCAGTGGGTAACGAGGTGCGGCATGTTTGCAGCTCTGCTGTTGGCGAGGCTGGAACTGCTTGTGGCTGGTATATTGAGGGTATTGCTGGTATTGGTCTTGCCAATGGGACCAAGGTCATTCACATTGGTTCTGGGTGGGAATCTCCATGTGACAAGCAGTGATGTGCACTTTGTCAATGTTCTCTAATTTGTGGTCAATCCTCACATTGAAGAGCCCGGAACTGTCAAATGGCATATTCTCGATGCACCTCTTGGTCTCGTCAGGGAAATTACAAGATCATAGTGTCGTGCAGGAGGTCACGACAGGGACTACTCCTCATGAGGAGGAAGTAACAGTAGTTACTAGAGTCCGGGAGAATCAAACACAGCCAGAGATAGAGGCTAATCAGCTTCTGCCTGAAAGCGTCATGAGTCCACAGACCCCCTCCCAAGCACCTAGCCCTTTAGAGCAAACAGCCTGTGAGAGGGAAGAGGGCGAAAACCCCTCCTCCTCTTCTGAAGAGGAAATGACGGGGCCAGAAGCAGAAGGCAGAATGGGATATGTGAATATGACAGACGCTTCCCAGAGGCGTATGATCCATTCATATCAAATCAGGATGGACAGACTGAAAAGGAGGCGAGAGGAACGGCTGGAGCGGTAGGAGATGACGTGAAGGGAAGGAGAGATCTCTATTCTCAGGCGAACATCTTTCCAGCAAAAAGGCTTCTCTATTTGCTTAACAGTAGAGTCGTAAATCTTATAGATAACTAGCAATAAACAGATTTAGTTTTATTGCTCGCGTCTGTGTGACTAATTGCAACCAAAGTGCCCAGGCCGGTGGGGCTCCCCCACTCACGACACATAGCCAGGCATGACGCTGCAGGGCAATGGCACCAACGAGAGCCCTCGAATTGCAATCAACATGATGTCTCACTGTGCTAAGTTGTTGAATGGCCACCTGCATGGCTTCGCGGATAAACATGCAAGTGAGGTCTCTCTGCTGCTCTGGGAGACTTGAGGTGATGGATTCGAGCCTCTGCATCAGGAAATACTGATATATAGCCATCGTCGCCTAGTAATTGGAGACGCGAAGCCTGAGTCCTGTGGCAGCATAGATACAGTGGGACATCATGTCGATTTTGCACCCTTCCTTGTCCCTAGGAGTAGAGTGCTCCTTATGTTCCTGACCTTGGGAGGTCTCGATGATGATTGCGTTCGGCTTGGGGAGTTTCAAAAGGAACAGGATATCCTGTTCCCGAACCTTATACATCAACTTGAACTGTTGAGAGGTTGGGTGTGGCTGGTTCAGAAACTGCCAGGTATTAGTCATGACTTGCCAAAGAGTGGTAATAAGTGGCAAGGAGATGGCAGGAGAGTGTTCCTTCCTGACAATGTTGTGAAAATGGTCAGTGCTGGGATCAAAGTGATGTTGTACCTCGATCTCCAGTGACCTGGGCAGTTGGGCCATCTGTTCTCCGAAGGTGGAGTAGGACTCCTCCAGAGAGCTGGGTCCCTGGGTGGAGATGACCATGTCTGATGAGGTGGATGCCTGTTCTGAGTCCTCTGAATCCGAATTGTAATGATATGGGGGACTGGAGGATGAACCTGCTGGAGGAGGAGGAGGCCTGGAGAGAGCAGCCACCGATGTCGAGGGAGCATCTCACGGGACCGGATGAGGCGTGGAGTGATACAGGCACACGGAAGGCCTTGGATAGTATCCGTACAGGGGGTAGTGGTCCCATGGGTGGTACTGAGATTGTTCGAAGTCACTGTAGGAATTGGCACCCAGTGCCTAGGAGGCCGATTTGGAGTGTGCTGTTGCTGACAGGCCTGCAACTGAGGCAGAGCCCTCAGAGAAGCTTCAGGAGAAGTCAGCATCGGAGTTGGCGAATGTGCCGACGGCAGTCCAGTCTAGGATCAAGGGGGTGAGTCCTGGATCTCACCATCAGACATGGACCCTCTAACAAGAGCCTCCGAGCGGTCCAGGGTCGATGGGGCCAAAAGGATGATCCTCTGAGGAGACCCAGGTGGGGTCATCTGCATGACAGACTATTCAGGCCAGTCAGTGTCGGTATCAAGACAGCGGTTGGTACTGAGGGCGTGGTCGAACCCAAGTCTCCTTGTGGCCCCTTGGCAAGCTTTTACTGCTTGCGTGCCAATTTGTCAGCCTTGTCCTTCTTGGCTTTTTTAGGAGCCGAAGGTTCATCAGACCCGACACGCTTCCTTTTCTCCTTTTGTTTGTGATGAGGAGAATGAGAGGAGCGTTTGGTCTCCATTGGAATCGTACCATCAGCCGATGGACGAGGAGGAGGAGCAGCCACAGGAGGGCCCACTGGCGTGGTCTCAGCCGTGAGCTGATCAGAGGTGACCAAAGCTTGGTCCCACAAGATCTTCCACAGGCAGTTCTCCCAATTCTTATGGGCCTGCCTCGTGAAAGACTGGCAATGGTCACACTTATCAATCCTGCTGCCTTCCCCAAGCAAAGAAAGCACAGGTCATGCAGATAAGTGGGGGACATTTTAGCCCCACACTTGGAGCACTTGTGAAAAGTTGCTCGCTGAGCTATTGAGGAAAAGAGAGGATAATGAAGGAGAGAAAGATGTAACAAGAATAACAATTTGTTGTTGTTGTTGTTAGTCATGAAGTCGTATCTGACCCATCGCGACCCCATGGACAACATTCCTCCAGGCCTTCCTCCTCCGGAGTCCACTCAAGCTCACACCAACTGCTTCAGTGACTCCATCTAACCACCTCATTCTCTGCTGTCCCCTTCTTCTTTTGTCATCTATTGTTCCCAGCATTAGACTCTTCTCCAGGGAGTCCTTCCCTCTCATTAGGTGGCCTAAGTATTTGAGTTTCATCTTCAGGATCTGGCCTTCTAAAGAGCAGTCAGGGTTGATCTCTAGGACTGACCGGAAGGGTTTGTTTGTTTTTTTTAATGGGGAAAGGGAAGGAGAAAAAGGGGGGGAAAACTTTCTAGAAATGCGGGGAGGGAATTAGGTAGTTATAACTTGGAAAGGAGATCGTAAGAAGAAAAGCAGTGAATGAAAGGGTTTATAGAAACAACGGTAAATATAGCTATGAGAGACAGCAAAAGGCTTGAGGCCCAGAGAAATGGTGGTCACAAGAAGACTGGGGAAATGGCAGGCACTCCGCCCTTTATACTATATGGGAAAAGGTGTGGAGTTCCCGCCAAAACCGTTACAGCTTTAAATCTTTTCCGGCTACAGGAACTGTACAGGCGCAGCACCCAGAATGTGTGATGCACAGAGGTCACAATGAAGCAAATCAAGAAATGGAGAGAGGAGTAAGGCTAGGTCTTCTTTTCTTGCAGGTCAGCAAGGAGCATGAGGAGCAACCTCACAGAGGGAGGAAGAGGCAGACGAGAAAGGTATGAGGAGAAAAATAATTTTAGAAGGAAAAAAGGGAGATCTAAGAGGTAGCAGAGAAGAGTTAAAAATGTAAAGGAGCAGCGGAAGTTCTGATCAGGATGCGCCTGTATGTGCAGTTGAAAAGGAACTGAGGGACTGAGCAGGACACCCCCCCCCCCCAGCTTTATCTGGACCTCTGGAAGGGGCAGGGCAGGGCTCCTGCCCACTCCATGACACTTAGGTTTGGAAGTTTTCTCTGATCTAGGCCTTGTGCTGCACAGCAAAGCCCATATATGTGATGCACAGAGACCATGAAGAACTATAAGACAATGCATTTAAATAAAGAATATTCTAAACCTGAACATCACATGGCTGAGAAACCCCCTTCCAAGCTTAAGAGTTTCATCTACTCTTATCTAAACATTCAGTCTGGGCATTGCGGTGACAGATTTGTTTTCTTGTAGTTTTCTGTCCCTTTTACCTCACCCAGCCCATTAAAAACATGATATGTGTCTTATAACATTTCAGTCCTTTTTCCATGCTCTGCCTAAAATATTCCCCTAGCCTCTTGTTAAGAATGCTGAAAGGTCTTTTTCTTACAATAATAATCTTTCTACACATATGTTCTCCATGAGGTGATATAAATATTATATATTCTCCTCTTTTCTTTCCATATTTTATGTATTTTATTCTACTATGAACCTTAACCTTCAAGGGGAGTGCAACCTCATCCAGGGTAGGTTGAAAATGTCTGTCGGAGTGTGGGAGTGCCCACCAACAGCACCACCATCTTGTCTGGATTCAGCTTGAGTTTATTGGTCCTCATTCAGCCCATTACTGAGTTCAGGCACCGGTGCAGGACAGCCATTGCTTCACCTGGGTCAGATGAAAAGGCAAGGTAGAGCCAGGTATCATGAACATACTGGTGACAACCTCAGCCCAGACCTCCAGATGACCTCACCCAGTGGTTTCATATAGAGGTTAAAAAGCAGGGGGATAACACTGAACTCTGCAGAACTCCACGCCACAGTCACCATGGTGCAGAGTGACAGTCCCCCAGCATCACCATCTGGAACCAGTGAAGCAGTGCCCCCAGTTCCCAACCTGGCCAACCATTCCAGGATACCATGGTCAATGGTATTGAAAGCTGCTGAGAGGTCCAGGAGAATCAACAGGGTCATACTCCCCCAGTCTCTGTCCCAGAAAAGGTCATCCCAAAGGGCAATCAAGGCAATCTCCACCCCAAATCCAGGCTGAAAACCTGATTGAAATGAATCTAGAATTAGTTTCCTCCAAAAGTGCCTGGAGCTACCAGCCCACCACCCCCTCAATCACCTTGCACAGGAAGGGGATATTGGCAATTGGTCTAAAGTTGTTCGCATCACTGGAGTCCAGGCCTGGCTTAAGAGTGATGTTATCACAGCCACCTTTAGAGGGGCTGGCAGCACTCTCTCTCAACGAGGCATTGACAGCTTCCTGAACCCAGGTGCAAACCCCCTCCTTAGATCTCCCAATAAACCATGATGGGCAAGGGTTGAGCAGACAAGTAGTGGGCTGAACCTCTCCATGCCCCATGTCCACGTCATTAGGCTACGTTAATTGAAATGGGTCCAACAAAGCAGGACCAGGTGGTGTTGCTGGACACCTCTGCTAGTGGAAGTGGGACAACTGTGGTGTTGTTGGAGCAAATTTGAGCAATTGTGCCTTCAAAATGTTGTGCAAATTCATCTCAGGGGACTGCCAAGTGTTAAATAATATCTCTTTTGGGACCAGAATGGAGAAGACCCCAAGCCGCACAGAACAACTCCACTGGATGCCACTTCTGAGCATGCTGTGCAGGTGAAACTGAAATGTCTTTTAATTCACCACCACGGAAAAGGCTCATTAATGAGCACTAAGCTGTGTTCAGTCAAATTCAGCCCAAGTTTTCTTCCCACTGAGCTCTAACTGTACCCCCACTTGCTTCATTGCCCGTAGCACAGATGTATAGCAAGGAGCAGGTCAGGCTCTATGAGAGGAGAGAGGACACTTGGGGGCAATTGTGTCAACTAC
>JAIXND010000001.1:941794-1081823 GCA_023646645.1 Varanus salvator macromaculatus | reverse complement strand
AGAACTGTGGGTATTTGGTACACACACTGATGTGTGTGCCTGGTGAAGCTTGAGAACTAGTGATCTTTTAGTGATTAAAACAGGTACACTTAAGGAAGAGAATTGGATTCTTTAAGGTAACTGGATGTACTCCAACCTTTGTGATTTTGCTTTCTGCAGCTTAGAGTTGGCTGTTGCATTGAACTGCCCTTCTAATATGTTGCCCCAACAGGCAATATATCTGAATGTATGGTGCTGTCTCCCTGAGGAAGAAATACAAGCTTGTCCCCCCATTGCCAATGTGTATGCTTCTTGTTGTCTGTCTCCTGCATTAGGCCACACACATTTGCCCACATTTAGATGACCTTATACTGATGTCTCCTAGGCACAGTCAGGTCTCCTGATCACCCTGCTTTGTATTCATGGGTTTCTAAGTAAACATTAAGTAAACCTTCAGTGAATCCAAAACATGAACTCCTTGCAGGCTATTCACAATTCCATAGGACTTATTTCCGTAGGACTAGACAGGCCATGAAGGAATACTCTCATGGTTAGAATTTCCCTTCTATGGTGGAAACAAGGTCAGGAGCACTCCATTTCTCTCTTGCTGTACCACAGTGACAGCAAATCCCAATTCAAAGGGATAAAGAGGCACATTAATAATAGTGCATTATTCAACCCTCATAGAATAAGCCGGCTAAAGCTTCACATAGTCCATATGCCCTCCAAGCTTTTGCATTAACCCCAAACTGTAAAGACAACTACTAAAACAACCTGGAGCAAACTTTGGGAGTCAAGGCAAAACTAAAGATGACAGAGGCGACTTTGGTAATAAAAAGAGGTGAGGAAATAGGGTCATGAAGATACAGAGGTATGGGTGCTAGAAAGTTTCTTTGATGGTCTCATATTGATTAGAGGGTTTTCACTCTGAACTTCTGGTATGCCAGAAATACTTCAAATGCAGGATAGTCCTGCAGATGTCTCCTTTCTTGGATACAGTAAGATTGTTCCCCCTGGAATTGATCTAATGGAAAGCTGCCATTTCTACTACATCACATCTGCCCATAAAAGTTGAAGAGATTCCCTGCATGTGTTGAACTTTTAGGAAACAGCTTGACCCGTTTCAGTTCCTCCTCCTGCTGCATAATTATTTATGGAAGAGCAGCAATACAGAAGTGAATATTGTTGTAAGGATTCTTAATTTACACAGTTAATTTGAAGGTACTTGAAATTACACTTTACTATAAAATTCTGCTTTACCTGCATTATAGTCCATTCTGCATCTCAGTTTCCATCTGTTCAGAATTTCAAGCCATATTACTATTCTTGAGCTAGTATTGTGATGTTATTTACATCTAATCATTTGGAATACAATGCTCCCAACATGTCTTCCAGCAACAGCATAACAGTGTTTACTCTGATAGACTATGATTGCTCATATAAGTAATGCTCTTAGGAATCTAGCCATACTGCCCATAGATTTTTGTATCTAGGCCGATGCTCCACTGAAACCAATGCAAAAGGAAAAAATGAAGACTTGTGACACTAAACAGTATAGTTTAGATGCGCGTTTCTGGAGATACATAAATATCTCATCAAGGTTTCATGTACTCAAATGTTTGCTATATAAAACCTAGCTTTATAAAACCTAGTTATGAAACCTAGAAGCCCAGCATTCTTCCAGATGCATATTAGTGACTGAAGATTCTGAATCTTAGCAAGAAGTCTCATGGATTTCTTATCTTGCAGGGCCCTATAACCCACTACCACAGTGTTACTCAAACTTCATCTCATTTTTTCACTATTACTCTTAATCTTCTTTTCCAGCAATACTGTAAAAAGGCTATTACATATTACAGTTTGAGGACAGCTCAATTAGCATCAAGAAGTCAATACTATGTAGTGTTATGGCTTTGCATTATTTGGCCTTTTGGAAGCATATTTTAATAAGCTTCAGCTAGAAATTAAAGTACAATCACCTAACAATTTGCTTCCAAAACTGAGGAAGCACCCAGGTTGCTAAGAAATGGGATCTGGGAAGGACAAAAATCAAGACAGACACATGAAGAGTTGTGTTTATTTGTCTACATTCAGCATAATCCAGATGTGCTGTCTGAATGACCCAGACATACAAAACCCACTCTTTCCCACAAATTTTAAAATAAAATCCTCACTTATAAAACTGAAAAACACTAAAGCATTAAAATACAGAAAGCTTGTTTAAACTCACTTCACAAAAGCATTAGCAGAAAATATCCCTCATCTATTTAAAGCCATGCTGTGTTTGACACCTGAATGTCATTTAAACAGAAAAGGGATACTTAACTCAAATTCTATTTAGACAAAAAGTTGAGATGGCAAACTAACAAACCATTAAATACACCATTAAATGTTCAAAATACAGCTAAGTATGGAATTACAAGGTACTCAACCATTAGTGACTGATATCACAAAGAGCACGGCAACATGGAAACGGGGTTTACATGTTTACTGTGATGCAATAAACTCAATATCCAAAGGGTATGCAAGTTTAGAAGATAAAAGCTTCACACCCACCAAGAACAGACTAATTTATCTGTACTGATAGTTCATGCTGTGGTCATTTCTGCCATAGCCAGCTTGGGGGGCTTGGTAGGAATTGGGAGGTCCACTGTAATTCTGGTTTGAAGCTGGCGGGTTGTAGTTTGACTGAGAATATCCACCTAGAAAAAAGGGGGGGATGGGTGACTTTAATACATGACTAAACCTGCTTCTTTGCTAATGTAGTTCCAACTATCATACACACAATACTCAGATTGATTGGGTGAAACTGAGTGAATTTCAGAGAATTTTGGATTCTTCACTGTATCATGCAGATCCTTCCCTGTATGCATGTGGTATGCACAGGAGAACTGGAGGGGCAGTGCCAGTCACTGCATGAGGACTTGGAAAAGTAAACAAGTGAACAGCAGTACAAGGCACTTTCACTGTTTGTCTCCAAAGCCACCTGACTGACAAGCACCTCCAATCCAGTTTGATGTATGTACCAGAGGCCCTTGAGCGGGTACATCAGACAATTAGATATACAGAACCTGTCTGCTTTGCAGATTGTCAAGCATCTTTCATTGCAATGCCTGTTTACTGAAAGAATCAGGTTTTTTTTTTAATATAAAAAAGTAGAATTCCATTCTACTTACAATAAATTGCATTAGTGCTAATGTGCATGTGTCTCACTTTTCCCTAGCAATAATGAAAATTAGTGCAAATGACCCCTAGAAGTGAAAAACCAGTCTGTAGATTTATGGAATCTGCATGACTTAGAAAAACTGGCCTACTGGGGACTCCAGGTCAGATTCATAAAAATCTGAACCCATCTGAATCCACTGTGGATTTCTTTAACCTCTACCAACTCCTGATAATAGCTGGCTTCTAAGGCAAGGCAAAAATTGTAGACTACCAAGTACAGGAGCTTAACCAATATGCAAACATATCAAGGTTTGCGTATTTCACTCTATACTGACCTTGCTTACCTTGGTAAGATGACCCTCCTCCCCCAGCTCCTCCCCCATAGCCACCGGCATTGTAGGAGGCACCTCCTGAACCATAGTTATTTGCGCCACCACGTCCACCGCCTCCACCTCCGCCACCATAACCTGGAATTAAAAATGCACACTGAAGGAAATCTTATCAAACTGCTTTGAACAAATTTAGAATCAAGAACATTCATACAAAACCCTGGCAGAGGACTGCATTTAAGTTTTAAACTCTTCATCTACAGGGAGCTCAATGGTTTTCACCAGAGTTACTTCCCCTGTATTCTTTTGCACCCCAGTAGCAGTGGAAAGACTGTGCGGCACTCAACCAGTAGAAACACCTAAGTTTTCCAACAATCTGCTCAAGATAATTAATTAGGGAACAGAATGCCTTCGGTTATCACAGTAGCTCCTATTATGGACCAAATGTGCCAGAAAGCCTTTTAAGCAAAAGTGTTAACATTGCTCTTAGAGTGTAAGAAACTATTAAAGCCTTTCACAACTCCCACCCACCCACCAGGCACTCACTGAATTTACTTTCATAGTTGTAGTCTGATCCTCCACCGCCGCCACCAGGAGAGTTGTAGGAATTTGAGTAGGAAGCATAGTTTCCCTGGTTGTATCCCTTCTGTTTGCCTTGTGGTGGGCCATAGTTGCTATACTGGTTCTGGTTATACGATTGTTGCTGCTGGCCTTGATGGGACTGATAACCTGAGCCATAGGAAGGCTTCTGTTGTCCTCCATGCTGCTGCTTCTTTCCAGCATGCTTAGGAGGAGCAGGAGAGCCGTAGTCACCACCTTGGTAGTAGGACCCATAGCCAGAAGAGCCACCGCCCCCTCCTGCATTGCCAGAATGACCACCATTACTGTAGAACTGACCTAAAGAGAACATAAGAGTCAAATGTGACTATCAAGAATGCCTTGCCCCAAGTTGCTCCCCACCCTGCATTAATAGGGCAGAAACCCTCAGATTAGGCAAACACTGACTAGAACAAATCACTTGGCAGATGCATAACAGGAATGTATTCCTCCCAGTTACCTTAATGTTAAAATCCAGCTTATAGCTCTAAGCTGGAAGGATATAGCACTCTTCACACACTTGCATGGCTCTCATTCATTACACAGCCCACATGTGGACTCAAGGGTGGCCAGCCATAGTTGTAGTCGCTTTCTTAAATCAGTTTAAGTCCTAAATTTAGAATGCTACACATTTAATTACACCAGCCCCTTTAGGCAGCTGCATTTAATGGGGAAAGAATATTTAATACACCAATTGCTACCATTTCAGTTTCACTTATCCAACACATACTCAAGTTGCTATAAAATCATATCCTCTACCAAAGTTTAGCTCTAATAGTTATACACTTGAAGGTAGGAAAGTATACTTCTACTTAAGGTTTTATTCCAATAATGAAGTCCTAGGTTGGGGGGGGGGGAATCTCCCAGTATGCAAAAGGAAACCATAATCACAGCTGGAAGCAAAAGCAGTGAACAAAATTTATAGAACTTACAGGAACAGTAAGCTATCTAGGTATACACAGTAAGTAGAGTCATTTGGGTACAACTACTAAAGATTGCTTCCTCAGTTTAAGTTCAATCCCAGGTTACAGAAAATTTAGTATTTTTACATTTGCCAGAAAAAGGTGGGTTATGCCTGTTTAAGATTATTACAGGAAAGTATAAATTAATGTGTATGAGTTTAAAATATCATCACTAAATCCTATTTTAGAAAATAAGGTCTTTGAAGTCTGACACTTATCCAGTTCTCTGTAGTATGATGAAACATATTAAACATTTTGAAATTCAGACCTTTTAATATCCTAAATATTAATGAAGGTCCGGGACTTATGCTTCAATTCTATCTGCACACAACAGTTTCATTTATGAGTAAACCTGCTTAAAAAAAGTGCTATGTGCAGGGACCACTTCTGAGAACTGCTGACTGCTGAGGATCTGACACTATATGGAGTACCACTGGTTTAATCATAAACTGGAATTTGGTTTTTGGAAATGAATCTCTATTTCTTAATCCAACCTCCCCTTGAAACAAATGGAGTATCCACCACATAATTATTGCAATAATTGAAAAATGGCAATTTTCACTCAACTACTTCTCTTAAAAAAGGACATTTAGTAACTAAGCTTATATTCAAAGCCTCACAGTGAAAGCTTAACTCACATATATCTTCTTTTCCCCACTACTTTTAAGTCAATAAGGTAAATGTTAGTTAACACTGAGCAGGGTAAACATATTCAATACAACTACTGAACCAAAATGGACCAAACAATCAGTTTATTAAAAATCTGAGCGACTAGTTCATTCCCTGTGCCTTTCAGCGTTCAGTAGCTTTCATTTCCTGGGACATACATACTTCTTTTGGGGAAATGTACGGAAGGAAGGAAGGAAGGACGGACGGAAGGAAGGACGGAAGGAAGGACGGACGGAAGGGATAAAGAGCCACCCCCACCAAGACTCCAAAACTATTCAGAAAAGGGCTTTAGGCTTTTTATCTTTAGTTGCAAAAAGCCCAGTGCCGCTAATTAAACCATTCAAATTTTAAGAGATAACATGATCCAAAAGTTGTTGATCAGGTAGGTCTTGCAGGTTATACCAATACAAGAAGCACAAAGGATGCAGAGATTAAAATTAGCACGTACTATATCACATACAAGTCAACAATATGCATGCTTAAAACATTACGTTATGGTAGATTCCAAAGTGTTAAAAGTCTCTCTTTATCAGAGGCATCTACCTTCTTTTGGGGACTAAAATGGTTAGGTATTGTACAAAATCTGTTGTAAATTAAGACAAAAAGTTAACACTTTTGCATGTTCCTTAAAAATGAAGTGATGCTTTCCATAAAAAGCAAACAGGGGCTTTTTGCTTGTAAGCAGAACAGAAGTGCTCTTATTGTGCATAATGCACAGACATTCCTTGAAATTTAGCTCCCCCACAGTGTACATCGATATGACCAAAGGCAAGTCACAATAAAAACTGCCACTGCTTGTAGGCTAACAGTTTCAGACAAGCTGCGGTGAAAAGCCACTGTTGAGAAACCCAGTGAAGCACAGGGACACAGCACGAACACTTTGGGTTTTGGAGTTCGAGAAAATTGGAGTAAAAAGCTGTTTTATGTGCAATACTTTTAGATGATCTAGGAAGACCCAAAATCATGATAGCCGTAGCAGTCTGTGAAAAAGTCACCTACAAAAGGGGGAGACAGAGCAGAGGAAAAAAAATTAGAATTTTCGAAAATGGCAAAATGTGCCACATTTTTAAAATTTATTTTTTATTTCTCTGCTCCCGTCACCCCCACTCCCAACAAAGGCCTTTCAAAACAAAGTTGTGCATTTGTCTTTAGGGAGATTGCTTAACAAGACTGGTGTATTGCTTCACTTGGCTTAAAGCAGAGAAATTTTAAAGTCAACTTTATAAGTGAGATGGTTTTAACATCAGATTTTTTTTCCTAATTGCACTATGTAACATAGAACTGAATTTTGCTACCCCCAAAGTGTTGTGTTTTTATGAACACTTACTATAGCCTGCTGTTGCAGAATTGCCACCATAGCCATAGCTTCCATATCCAGCTCCTGTTAACAAAATGATTGTATTATTCACTTGACACTGTTACACAAAAATAGTGACTTTAGTGGACCATTTTATATGCTTACAAAATGTATGCATAGAAGCGTTTGAGCAAAGAATGAGCCAGTTCACTGGACCTGGACTCATCTTCCAGGACTACCTTGGACTCAATAGTCAAATTAGCCTCAACCTGTAAAAGTGTTAGGGTTCTTCCTATCTCAAATGGGATACTGTAACTATATGGAAGATTGAACTTCATATATAAAGCAGATTACAAAGCAGATCAAGTTGTACATACAAGACTATTAATGATTGCCTCCTCACAGGTTATGGATAGAAACAATGCAACTCACCAGCATTCATATAGCCTCCATGATTGGCACCACCAAATCCACCTCTGCCTCTACCACGACCTCTGATATTTCCTCCTCTACCACGTCCCCGCAAACTTGGAGGAGGAGGCACTTCAGTATGCATAGGGCCCCCCATACCATAGCCTGGATTATGCTGTTGAAATGAGTGAAAATGCAGCCATTAGAAGTTGCTTATTTTTGTTTCTTGCTTACTTCACACTATTCCCAAGTTAACTCTTAAAGTTCTACCTAGTGGCTACTTGTCATAATGAATAGACTGTGCTGGATAAAGCAAACTTCAAACCAGTGCTTTATGGTTTTCAAATTAAGCACCTAAGTTTCTCTTCCAGGGGAATACTATCCCTTTAGAGGGCTGCAGAGGTATTCTTGATTAAATTAACATCAGAAACTGTCAGTAATCACACTTACTTTCACAGGAAATTTGGGTCCACCTCGTGCTGGCATAGGGGCCCTTTTCTTCTTTTGCTCCATCGGAAGAGGGGCATCTGGAAAAAGCTTTTCTAATGCAGCCAGTGCAGCATAGGCCTTCGCCACTTTTTTGTTTGAACCAGCCCCTTGGAATTTCTGGCCATCAACCTCAACCTTTAAGATAAGCAAAGGTCTCAGAAAGGGAGCTGCACCTTGCCAAGCTATTAATTATGTTTATTAAGAGCAATTCTGAAAGGAGTTTTGTGCACCAATTCATCTCACCTCCATCACAAACCGCTTGTCGTGACTGCCACCACTTTCTGAAATCAGTTCGTATTTTAAGCCACGCCGTTTTTCATTTAGTTCCATAACTGGGTTTTTCCCATGCTTTGTCAGTATTGGTCCTTGTTGTTTCACATTCTAAGAAGTTAAAACATTACACTGATTTTTTCCACTTAAAAATGCAGGTCACTTATTTTGGGGTGTCCAAGATAAAACAGTGCCAAAAAAACTGTTTATCAAGGGTTTACTGAGGTAAGTATTCTACTTGCCCACGGACTGGTCAGGCACAGCCCTAACTTTTCAGGGAAAGAGAATGCATGCAGACTACAGAAACTGACTAATGCAGCTTGACTGCTAGAACATACAGTGTACCTCAGCTCACGAACGCCTCAGTTCATGACCAAATCAGGTCACAAACAGAAATTTCTGAAAATTTTTGCCTCAGGTTGCGAACTCTGCATCAGGTGACAATCACGATTGCGCCCGCCTCCCCCCAAGCGTGCCCGTGATCGCACCCACCTCCCCGAGCATGCCTGCGATCACGCCCGCCTGCCCCCCAGCGCACCTGCTTCAATTTTTTTGTAATTAAAAAAAAAAAAAAAAGGCACAGAATGGATTAACCTTATTTACATTGAAACTTATGGGGAAATTTGACTTGGTGCATGACCAATTTGGGTCACGACCAGAGTCCTGGAATGGATTAAGTTCATGAGCCAAGATACTGTACTTTGCATATCTAGGCAGACAATGATGGAGACACTGGCAATGTAAGTCTTGTTAGAAAACAATTTACTAGAACTGGTTTTAAAGTGCTATGTAAAAAGGAGTAATCTCCTGGCTCTCTGAGGACTACCGAAAATGTAATTGAGTGGGAAAAGAGGGTTCAGGAGTGGGGATGAAGAACAGAATACCCGAGGTGGGGGGGGGGGGGCAGAGCAGCTGTGGTTCTAAAAATAGAGTAGAAGCTTGACACTGATTATAGTATGGTTGTGATTTTGGCTTGAAGAGTTAGGGCTACAACTATAATGAAAGATGTGCAAGCAATGTTCACCTCTGTTTGTTCTGAAGGAGAAGCAGCACTAGGTGTACAAACAGTTTCCACAATAGGAGGAGCAGTAACAGCTACTGGTTTCTGATCTGTTTCCTCTGCTGATTCATCCCCCCTCTCTCTGCCCTCAACACCTGTGGGCAGTCCCATATCTTGTAACACCTAAAAAATAAAAGATAACAGATGTATTCATTGTAATGTCATCTGTCCTTAGGCTTCAGTACAACACATATTGAAATACTACTACTATATAGCCAGAAACACTATTACATGTACCACTTTAGGGCATCAAACCAAACAATGTTTCCACTAACCATTGTTTAGAATCCAAGCCATACTATAAGCTTCCTAACTTAAGGTTAATTCCATGATTCAGAACTTGCTTTTGTTTCAGCTTCCAACTTTTAAAAAGCTATTTATTTCAGTTTCTATGTAAAGTGGCTATAAGCTGTTAACTATAGCTTCTCAATTCTGAGGACATGAAGTCACAGTGAACATAAACCACACCGATTAAAAACCTACTATGTAATGTTTTCTGATTCTGGCTTGCTAAACAATGACAACCACTTATTATCAGTATAGACCCCACACTACATCATGGTTAAGCTTCCTTGAACATCTGAAATTATGCTACTTCATTTTAATAGACTATATAGGAACCTTTTCCAAGCACAGATTGTGTCCTAAGAGATAAATCCTAAGGGTGATAAAACACATACAGATATTCCTTACCTTTACTGCTACATGCAGTTTGGCTGTTTTTTTGGAAGGTCCTGAAGCTTCATATGTGATACCATCAACTTCCACAGACATAGTAAATATAGGAGCATGAACTGGACCTGTCTGAGACACTAATTTATACTGAAGTCCAGGTTTTAGTTGATTCAGCTTCATCAGAGCATTCATAGCTTGTGGAGGTTCTGATTTCTCCTCTGCACAAAAGAAGCACCTTGTCAGATACTGACATCTTTAGTCCCTACACATGATTAACAGTGTTTTTCTGTGTGAAGAGTCCTAACTATACAGCCATCAAGAAAAATAGCCAAAGCAGTTGCTACCTGTTATTGTTTTCTACCATTCATTTATAGTTACATATCAACACGAATCCAACATATCTGTCTTAGCCAAGCACCTGGAAAACTTAAGCATACCTACCTCTTGCCAGCTCAATACCTTTTTTCTGAATCTTCTTTTTCTTTTTGCTTGGAGACTTCTCCTCTCCATCTTCTTCCATAGGACGTTTCAATGGAGTGATGGCATATGTAGTGCTGGGAGGAATCTGGACTGCAGATAAGATTTTAGGTGGTCAACTAAAAAAAAAACTATCACCATGACAGTCTAATAAAATTCCTCAAGAATTAAAAACCTACCAGTGTAGTCAACTGGGTTTTCATTTTTTGGTTTTTTGGGCATCTTTGATGGCAATGGATCCATCCCCAAGACTTTGTGAAGCTGGCCAAAAGCAGCAAGCCTTAGAGCATGCTAGAAAAATAGGATGTGTGTTACTAAAGCACCCAACTTGCTCCCAAGCTTCTCCCACATACTAGTCAAACAGAACTCAGTCCCAAGATTGCAAGCAGAAAACTTCTGAAAACCAACGTTAGCAAAAAGTGGAAATTTAGTATTACTCATTAAAAACCTGACACCTCATTTCTGGCAGACGAACAAAAGTCTCCTGCATTCTTTATATGGGACCCTTTTTCTGTTTAAATAAAAGCCAGCCTCATTGAGGTGACTAGCTATCATTAAGAACCCATTGCGGTTTGTAACATCTGTAATCAAAACTATACCTGAGCACTCTGTGTGATATCTTCCCTTTGCTGTCTGTCTAGATGCCCAATAGCATCTGTGGCTTCTTTTTCACAAGGATCATAAATACCAGAACCATCTGAAGGCAGGAAACAAGGAAGATACGCAGAGAATTATCCTAGGGTCTCTTTGTAGACTCAATTATTCCCTTAGCATCACCTAAGATTACCAATGTAAGCAGCCCAGTTGTAATTCTGGATCCAATGGTCAGTAATTTGATCTAGTCTACAATATGGACCATTAAGCCCAGTGATGCGGCAAGCCTGTGAAAAGTCTTTAAATACTCCAAAAACAACTTGTGCAGTCTGTCATATCCCATTAAGGGAAGTAGAATAACGGGTCCATGCTCAATGTGCTGTCATGCCCTACAGACTCTTAAGCCAAACAGATAAAAAATGATCACATCTAACTGGTACAGGGAAACATAAAAGTAAATGTCAGTTACTTCCACTGAAATTTTTCAAAAGTGAAGAACCATCTAACCTGGCATAACTATTCCTGATGCAAGGCATTCAAGAACTCTTCTGAGGGCCTCACCAGCTCCCATTGGCCGATTGGCTGTTCCAATAGATTTTTCACATAACAACTCTAGAGGCTGAAAAGACATTTCATATTAAAAAAGAAAGAAAAGAACGAACATTCAGTACTGTTTTTAGCACAAATTTAAGTCCTGCTGACCAAACAATGTCAATAGTACGAGATCTGATGAGGTAACTTATAGGCCTCATAAACTTCAGGCCCACCTAAGTTCTTTACTATTTATTTATTTCTTGGTTTGAAAGATCAGCAACTAGTCACTTAAATATATAATCTGGTTGAGACGAACAACACAGCTAGAGAACTGGACAACCCTGCTTTGTCAACTGGCTGGCACACTGAGCTCAGTGTTCTTTCTATACAGTAAGAACCAGTGAATGGAATAAATTTTTAAACTTTGCTAGCAGAACCTAAAGATCCAGTCTGGATAACACAATGACTCTCACTGTTTGGTTATTTAACCCATGACAAGTTGTGGCATTCATGGGCACCAGACTGAATAAAAAGTCTCTGCATGGAGAATCAGTGTGTCTTGCAAACCAGGTGAATGGGGGCTATAGATTATGTGAGGACAGTTTAACCCTTATATAACCCCGTATGACCAGCCCCATATAGTCTAAAGCTTTAGGATACTGAATGTTATCAGATGACCTGCCTATTGTTCTTAATTCCATACAGCTCATCCAATGCAGTCTTCAAATGAAAGAGACTGATCTTTACTAACCTCACCAGCAACCTGGATGGAAGCATATTCACCCCTAGCACGTAATATTTTAAGTATTTAACTCCAGTTGGAAACTTACAATGGGCTTCTAGTACTTCTCTGCATGAAAGCAAGAGTTTCTCATCTACTATAAAACCAAGAGCTCTTATTTATTTGCCTTGCATCAAATTCATCTTCCTGACTACAAAGCTAGAGTAATACAGCTAACTTGGATGCATGATTTGCTAATGCATGGCATTTCTACCCATCACTGGATAGGTATTTCTTTTTTGTTTACTTATTTATCAGGGCTAACTTTTTCAGCTGCCCTCTCTCCTGAAGTTTCTCTGCAGGGCACTAGAGAAACAAAAGGTCCTATTTACAGAAGACTACACTGGTAGTTTCCTGTGATCTTTCATGAAGGTAGCAGTACAACCCAACTAATTCTATCACACCATCCTCAGTGCTGCCATTACTGCTTATTAGGTCACCCACATTTTGCAGCTAAGCCTCCCTCAACCCTCCCAAGTGGGAGTTGCATATTTAAAGCTAACTCCCATAGACTCCACTACTCATTCTGGATTTAATAATGAATTGCAGCATGTTGTCTGAACCCAGTCTTTATTACTACAAAGTTTTTTAAAAATCCATTTAACTTGTACCATGCTGCTTATGAACATATCCGTCAGCAGAACTGTTTACTTGTGTGAACATGTGGTTGGAGGGAGTGTTGGACAAATTCATACCATGATGTCTCATTTATTATTCCCACCTAAAAATCTGATAATGCTACATATTAAATGCCCATTCAAAAATATTCTGGTGCTATTAGATGTGTATATTCTAGTCACTTAAGATTTTCTACAACATCAGTCAAGACTTTTACCATCTATTTGACAACTGCTAAACCTCCACTACTCCTAGAAACCCACTAGACAATTAATTTAGATTACTTTCAACCTAACAATCAATGCTTACAACAATCCACACTCAACCTAGGAAAGATTAGGCTTTTCTTAATTTTTCTCCCAGGTTATTTTTAACAATCAGAACTGCTTTCCATTCTATATAGACTGCTTTCCATTCTATTTTTCCACACTCGTATATTAAAATGGAAATGTAACTTGCGAGATTACCCATCCTCTAAGTGGAGCCCAAGTAGGAACACGGCTGCACAAATCTCTCAGCACTCTGATGACTATGACACAGGACTTCAAGCCATTTGCCCTGGCCTAGAACAAAACAGTAAGCAAGAAAGGCTCAGTAATGAATACCAGAACCAAAGTGAGACAAAATATAAATTCTTGTAGTGCTACTTTGTCAAGGGTAAACTATGTATTACATATCCATAGCTTTTTAATTCTGTAGCTTTAATTACTATGAAATGAAAACTTACTCTTAACACAAAGCAGCAGCTAGGCAGCTATTCCTTTTTTTTTGTGAAAAACTAAGTTCATTCAAGTGCTTCTTTAGCAACTGCGCATTTAACAGCTGCTAAGTTCTGCACATCTACAGTCCAGTATTAAAACTTTTTAATGAAGTTAGGCAATTACAACTTACAAGGTTTCTACTTAAAGACAAATATAAGAACAAAATGCAAACCTGGAACCACTTGGCGTGTCGGAGTGACGCCAAGGCAGCAAGGCATTTCTGCCTGTCCAGAACGTCCGGTGAGTCGTTGACTGATAGCGTTTCTATTCGTGGGTGGAATAAGAAGACAAGGTACAGTTTGACCAAGGGGGTTCTGTCGGGTGGAGAGGGGATGAGGCAGTTTCCTAAAGGGCAGCTGAGGCTCCCAGAACTCTGATCTATAGCCCTGTATCTGAAAGTATAGCCTCTATATACTTTACTTTTTCACCCTTATGAACTAACAACTACATAAGGAGAACAATGTGAGGCACTAACTCATTCTACACAAGGAAATGAATCCTACATTGAAGGACAAATAGACTATTTTAACCAGGCTGCAAAAAAAGTATAAAACTGCACTAACCAACAGAATGGAAGGTTAAAATTAGATTCCCACTCTATATCCTGTAGAACATAACTAAGATCTTTTCTAGAAGGGAACTCCCTCCGCCCACAAGGCTCGACTGCCCTGGCCCCAGCCCATGACAGAGTGCGTCCTGTTGGTCAAAGGTCCAGCGTCCCTAAAATCGACAAACTAGAAGGCTTGGTAGATGTGGTCAGATATCAGAACCATAAAACAATCAGAACAAAATTATCATGTCTATGCTGCAGCAAAACTGAAGATAGGAAAAAAGCCAGGGTTTTAGATAAAGCTGGTGCAAACCTTTGAAATACAAAATTTCAGTGTTGCATATATGATTCACCTACTTTATAATATTCTGTATTTATTCAGGCATAAATTAAGCTTTTAATATTAAGGATGAATTCACACATGCAAGTTCATTACTGTAACAAATGATGATATGCATGTATGAAAAATAGCCACATCACAAAGAACAGATATTTTGGAGCATTTTAGTATCACCTTGAATATTGTGTGAACTGCCTCCTTTGAACTCAGCAGAAAATCATCAGGCTGAGTTATTGTTACGGTTGATAAATTGTTACACACATGCATATGAACAACCCCAAAGCATGTTTGAATGTAAGGAAGAATGGAGTAACTTTATCCAAAGCTTTCAAATAATGCTAGAATTCAGCTGAACAGTCTGAACCCACCCCTACAAAAAAGCCCCAAAGCAAAAAGCCACCAATCATTTTTACTGCAACACAAACTATTTATGTAACATATCCAATTTTATAAACATGCAGAAGTCATATAAACTAAGACTTCATTATTTTAAGTGGTTTTAGATTTCATTTATAACACCCATATTGGTCATTAAAGTTTGATGAAGAACATTGTTACACACAAGTAAACAAATGCACTTGTATAAAAGCTCAGGCCATACAAGAAGGCCTCAACACATTAGAAGTGTTTTAATTTGGAAGGTACTACTCAGATTCTAGAAGCCTATAATCCAGTCATTCATAGCACTGTGATAATTCATAAGAATTCAATACTTCATGTTGATTTGCATGAAATAGCTTTGTCTAAACAGCAATTGTACACATTGAACAGCAAAGTCAGCGTGGAAACTCATTCTGTGGCTGTTAGAGTTTTCAGTCTTCCATACCTCCAGCTAACATTTTTTCCATTTCTTCTCTTACAACAGGGGATGTCAAGTGGATTGTAAGTGTCAGTGGAGGCTCTTTTGTATTCTTAATGACAATTGCAGCATCACTGATAGACTGGATAATTTCATATTTATCTTCAGTAATAGCCTGAAACACAAAGAATTGCTTAAGTGTTTCTGCAAATTCCCTTTTTCTCACCTGCATCTCAAACATTTAAGTTCAAGCTTTTAGTCAATTTCATCTGTTGTCACCATAGCTGATGTATTTATTTTATTTATTTAGAAGGCTTCTATGCCGCCCCATACACCAAAGCCTCGGGGCGGCTCACAATAATAAAGACTGTATCCAAGACTGATTTAATATCAGTGACTACAGGGATAGATAACGTCCTCAAAAAGACCAAATGCCCAGAAACTGAATCTTCCATCACTTCACAACTCTCTACCCACATTTCTCAAAGCCTTTTTGGCACTACTGTTTCCACTTGTAGAACTGAGAGAAAGCAAGACAGGTAAAAAGCCAAGGAATAGAGAAAGAGGCAGCATCACTTGCAACTTTTCCTTATACTGTCTGGAACTCCTCTCAGGGGTACTGTGAAAAAATCAGGGCAGACACTGCCATGGCCAGCAAGATAATTGACCACATGTCCAAGTATTCCTCAAAGAGATCCGTACCACACAGATCACTCTAACACATACCCATGTCTCCCATTTGCCTAAAAAATTAAGTTTATACAGCAAATGAAAGCATCCACAGCAGCATGCTAAGATTTCAAACAAACTGTAATAAAATTATGGATGGGAAATAGTTTCTTAAATATCAAACTAGCCACTAAGTAAATCACAAGGTTCTCCCATTTAATTTATAACTTTCTTGATGTTGTGCAGACAGATCCACATGACTAAGTTACCAAAAGCAGCATGAGGAACAGGATGCAAAAAATGGCAAGTGAATCTAGCTGTTACTAAAATATTAGGCTACCAATTGTCCAATATTGAGGATACTGATTACAAGAAATGTTAATGTTCCATGATAAACAATGGGAATGCATGTAGTATTAAGTGTGCTCTATGCAAACTTGCTATAAGCTGCATCACAGTAGGATGCACAACCACCACTTAATGGTATTTTAAATTAGACCAACTCTGTGGGAACAAGAGCATGAATTTTCCACAACTGCTGGCATGCAAATCCCTCAACTTAGCCCAGAAGCATGGGGCACAATTTGTTACATACAGTAACATCTAAACAGCCTTAAGATACTCAGGGCATCAAATATGTTTGGTAATAATTGCTAATTTCATACTTACAGCAAGTTGTGTGCCAAGATTTTCAGCTACTTTTTCCAAAAGACCAATAGTGGGTTTCTCCTTGCACAAGAGAACCAACTCAAGATCCAAGTCTCCCTTGAGCAAGAGGCCCTTTGCTACAAGACCAACACGCATAACTCCACGAAGCGTTCTAGTCAAGTGCTCAGCTGTTGCCTTCTGCTCACTGAAAAAATTTGAACACAAACATTATTGAAAGAGAGGTACCCTAATAATCAGCTCCTGTATTATTGTTCTATTTTCCAAGAACAAACTTTTATTTATATTTATTTAAAATATTTATATGCTGTCCTTTTCAGCAAGCAAGGAAGATACTGAAAACAATACTGAGTGGTTTCGCAAAACATCTAAGAACCAAGAGTTCTTCAGAAATTTCACTACCCAGCACATCATGCTCTAGTATTAGATTTTGACCATCCCATTGTTACTTCTGGTTTTATAACCCCATATACCATTTTCTAATTCACAATTCTTTGTGGTGTTAGTGTCAAGAAAAAAAAAAATACAAGTAGAACTCCTCCTGCACTCTACAGCCCAAGTGGCAAACGTCTCCTCTCAGAACCAAGCTGAGAAAGGATGGTTTATCATAAAGTATAGGAACCCTTTCCAAGGACTCTCAAAAAAAAAAAAAAAAAAAAGAAGAAGAAGAAGAAGAAGAAATAAGACTAGTTTTTTTGACCCTCTGAAGTTCAGTGAAAGGTCTAGGAGAGCCTCTCTTAACCCAGTACTCTCCAGATGTTCTGGACTGCAACTCTTCTTAGACCCAACCACCATGGCCAATGATAAAGAATTACAAAATAAGTGGTTCAAAACACCTGGAGGGCATTTGGCTGGGGAAGGCTGATCTACCCATTCTCCATCCTGGGATGGAGAGGGAATTGCACTGGGCATCAGGTGCAAGGCAAGTTCATAATGTGACAAGGCATTATTCTGAAGGAACAGCCAATCAACAGTAATCACAAATTTTGGCCGACAGCTTATGTGCTGTTTGTGGACCTTGATTATGGGGGACATAGATCTTTTTTAAGCCCATAGACTACCTGCCCCATAAGGTGAGCAGGTCAAGACGCCTGCATCCATTCACTGTGATGGCAGGATAAAGATTGGCCTCAAAAGAATTGGGAGGTGTCTTCCAGTTCAGTCCCAAGCAAAGTCTTTCTTCAAAAGCCTGTTCCTAGTGAACAGGCTGGGGAACACCAGTGTTCTGGACTACTGGATTGTGACAAATACAGAGAATTACTATCATGCCCAGAGGTTACCAAGTCTTACTAAAAAGAGCAGAGATAGGACTGTAGCCTGTGTAATACTGAATTTTTCTACTGTTTTATGTTACAGAACATCCAAGTGTACAACTCTGATCTATTCAGTACATTTCAGGGATATGTTTTAGATAAATTAACTCAGGGTTCAACACATATTTTTTCTTTTGTTTCTACTTTGCTGATGTCATTGACAAAGTTGTGCATAGGCACCCTTGGTGCAGCTCCACCTACAACACAGGGTACATTTGTTAAGCACTGTTGAATAAATGGGAACTTACTTGCAATATTTCATAGATATACCAGCAGTACAAATGTATGTATTACATTAACTTAGATTTTATACTTATTGCACATATTTCAATGTCACCCATAGTTCTGGTGCTCTTACCCCAATACAGCTTCATCATTTGCAGTAGCTTTTGATCTGCAAACCAGACTCAAAAAACAGAAGCCGTCTTAATACTTAACATGTATATATACTTCTTTGAAGTTTCATAACTGATAATTTTATACATGTATTTTCTAATTGCAATCATTACAACAAACCTTCTGACTTCCATATGTTTTGGACTTCCAACTCCTACCAGTCTCAGCAATGTGGCCTATGGTCAGGAATGCTGAGAGTTGTAGTCCAAAACATCTGCTAGGCACCAGGATGGGAAAGGCTGCTTTACAAGTCACTAATGTCTCCTATACTGAAAATGGGGAGAAACAAAAGCTAAAAACACTTAAGTTTCCTAAGGCCACCTAAGGTGCAGTCCTGTGGCTGCCAGACAAAGCCTGGCTGGCCAGAGGGGGGAATGTCCCAGCAATGTCCTCCAACTGCCATCCTGCTGCTCTTTCAGTCAACAGTTTTTCATGCCTGCTGCAATTCTGAGGTCCAGTCTCGAAGTAAGACAACTCTGGATGTTTTGAGAGATTGGGGAAGGAAGCTTCGCTACAACACTATGCATCCTGGCAACACCTCAGCTTCTCCTTGTGTGCAGGGGCAACAGTCTTTGACATCTAAGTCTTTCTCAGAAAAGGAGTAGCAATGAGCTGACCTGCACTTCCATGTGTCTTCTGCCCTCCCTTGGATGCCTGTAATTCTCTGAGTTTGAATAGCTGCAGGCAGCCACATTAAAGAGCACTGACAGTCAGTTGACAGTAAAGACAAGATCTGAACCAAGGGCTTCTTCTTTCACAGATCAGTCTTAGGTGCTATGCTACAGCATCTCCCACAATGCCTTCTCTTTGCCTTACTATGCATTAGACAGCTATGTGAGCGTTTCTTTTCATGGAGTTTTCCATTTTTAAAAAGATACTATTCCATTAAAAAAAGATTAATACATTTCCAATCAATTTAGGTAATTTCAAAGTTATTTTTTCAGTCAACTGTTCCCAGAAAGCATGTATTTTTAACAAAAGTCTATCCAGTGTCTTTTAATACTTAAAATCAGCATATTTTCAGTGCCTTTTAAAAATTAATATTAAGTTTTCAAATACTGATAATTATACAGCATGTAAAATTAATTTAACAAATTTATTTTTAGTAGGCTAGATCAATGCCACAAGGCATTGGAACATATTCCAATTCAAAGTTCTCCAGAAAATTCCAATCACTCAGCTTTCAACCTCTCCCATATGTAACTTGCAGTCTTCCAGATTTTTTGGCATGCATCTCCCATCACACCTTGACAATGGGTATGCAGACTAGGACTAAAGGAATAGGCCCAAGCATCTGGAGGGCTGCAGGCTGCCCACCCCTACTGAAATTATATTAATTTTCAGCTTGACACTCTAAACTAGCAAGCTAATGCCTCAAGCAATGCATAATGAAGTATGCTCTCTTCCTGATTTGAAATCTATATCATAAGAATTTCAGCTCATTATACCGATCAATTTCACGTCTACATTCACTGCATTCTGCTCTACCTGGGATAGTTGTAGTCATCTATGTAAAGCACGTAAAATGTAAATGTGCTTATGTGAATGTAAAGCACATAAAGGATTTACTATCAATACACATCTAAGATTATGCTGTAAACAATTTTGTCATACTGGCAAATCCTTTGGAAGCCACTGGCTGGGCTGATGTGAAGTTGTGAACATTCTCGTCTGCTAAATTAAACAACTGGAACCATAAACACAGGAAGAGCACAAGCTTTCTCACTCTATAGAAATCCAAGTTTTGTCCTTCAGGTAAACAATAATGGATGAGGGCAGGCAAGACATAGGTCTCTCCTCCTCCACCCCCCTTCAAATGGGTGGGTTTCAATCCTACACATCTCTACTCACAAGTAAGCCCTATGGTGTTCTATGGCATTTTTTCTTAGAAAATGAGGACATCAAGGCCACTAATTTGGCTGTGCAATAGTACTTGAGAAACGTGTCCAAATGTCTGAGAGCAGATGTCCTGCAATACCACTTGCCTTCCTTCTTTGTTCTCTTCTTCAGCTACTGTCTCCATAGACTCAGGTTCTGGCTGCTCACTACTGCCCTTTTCTTGCTCATTAATCCAGTCAGAGACAGCTTTGAGAGCACGTTCGGTATGGGAGACCATGTTCTGAACTGCTGTCAATTCTTCCTGAGTTGGATAAACTGCAGAATGCTTTGCCATGACATGACGGTCATCATTCACAAAAATACGCATTGGTCGCTGAAAATTAAAAACATACAATAAATTAACTAACAAATAGTCATGCAGCTGGCTTTCACTTCTGCATGACAAGTTCTTACCATTTTTGCTTTGGAACTTTGGCTGATGTTTTCCAGAAATATACGTCTTCCTGGTTATGCTAGTACTACTGTTTCTAGTACTCTGAAGAATAAAAAGATGACCAGTATCAGAAAAGCCTGTAGATATACAACAATATAATACAATATTACACATTTACATTATAGCATGATATACCATTCCACTATGAAATGCAGTAAGTCGCATGTGAGCCAAAGGTAAATTTTATTATAAAAAGAATGACAAATGCATACCAGGCACATTTACAATATGTAAACATCTAAAATGGAGCCTTCTGTTTTCAAAAATGATCAAAACTCATCAGCTATGAAACTAAATATAGTAGGGTTTCACTGGAAACTCACACATAGTACTCAGGGGTCCTTGAAAGACAGAATAGAAGCTTGTCTTCTTCCATGAGATGTAATCTTCTCTCAACTAACAAGCCACCTAGCACAAATTCCACAACCTTTAGTGCTAAACCAGAGAGACTCTACTTGCTTAGATATATGAGCTTTGTGGTGCAGCAGTGACACTGGAAGCACCTTTCACAATATGTTGCTGCTCTACAGCTATTGAGATACATGCGAAGATCTCAAGACAAGATCTCAAGGCAATGACATGCAAGTACTATCAGACAGCAAAACTTTTACAACAATAAGGAATTATGATACAAGCTGACCATAAAAGCCAGTTTCAACCCATCATCATTCTATTATTACACTTTTTGTGTCTGCTTTGGTTAAGCTTATGAAGCTGCACTCATCTATCTCAAAAGAAGGCTCCAGCCACTTAGCCTGGTAATTTTTTTGCTGCTGTTGTACTTGTTGAAAAACTGCTACAATGGGTTTGGGAGTTGGTAACATTTCATTTTCACTGCTGAAGTTTCAGTTAAGAGTTAAGCACAAATCCACTGGATCCTACAGCACTATCCCATATAGCTATTAATATACTAAAATGTCTTTGAATACTATTCTCTATGTTAAACACATCTCCTGTAAGTCCAAGTTCAATGCATGCATTACTGCACAGCTTCCAATACTGATATTAAAACATGGCAAAGTTCAAATTGCTGCATCTACTGAACTAATTCAGTAATTGTGTGATCTATTATCATTTTCTGAACAAATGAATAATTGGATTATTAAAAAAAACCAATTTCCTCCCATGAGGTCATGCTTGGTTATAATGAAACATGCCATTTGGGATCCCTGTTCTTGGTTCCAAATAGTGCAACAAGAATTAAGTTGATAAATACCACAGGACTTAAGTAATAATCAGCAATAGTAAATGACAATCAAAACAAAGGTAATGATCCTGAACTGCTGGACTAAAAAAAGAGCTGCCTTTGCTTACAGAAAGGTAAACTAACATTATATGCCTACATCAACAGGACGACCCCTGGCACCCATCACAAAGTGAGCAGACTGTTGCACTTCGTCAGGCTCCACGTGAAAAATCTTTTTCCTGTCTGCAGAAGAATGGCATATACACAAGCCCTCTAGAGTCCTGGGCCCTTCTTCAATTGTATTTTAACCACGTGCGAAGGGCGTGCGTTTCAAGAGCCGCCTGGGCAACGCTTACCCTTCATATGATAAAAGAAAAGGAAGCAGAGACCGCCTAAGTTCTCACGCGGAGGGGGAAGCCAGGGCAGAAGTGAGTACTCCTGTCAGGGCCGAGATGACGGGGGGTTGGGGGGAACGACGAGAGGCCGATGAACTACAACCCCACAAATGGGGAGCCCAGAGGGCCAAGCGAAGGTCAGAGCCCGCCATCGGAAAGGCTCACACGCCAACAGGCCAAAAAACTTATTTCCTTCAAGGAGAACGAGAGCAAGACGAACAGGTAGCAATAAGGTATTTAGAAGCTATTGTCACCCGACGCAGAGGCGGCGGCGTCTGACGTCGCTGCGTGAGAAACACCACGAACGGGGAAGCGGGACTGGAGCATTAGGCGAAAACAGCGCGCTCACCTCTCTCTACCCATTGCCCACTTTCCGTTGAGCCGCCCGCGCGCCATTACCACTCTCTACCTCCCTCCCGCCTCCTGGCCCAGCCGCCGCCATTTTGTTTCCTCAACACAATGGAGCGCGCACGAGACAGGAGAGCGGAAAAGAACGGTGCTTCTTCCCAACCAACGGAAACCTGTCCCTTTTCTCCCTCAGGCACAGACGATCTTTTCTTCCTTCCCGTGAGAAAGTACCGTTTAGAAAGCTGCCCACCCTCAGCACTCCTTTCATTCCGCGGGGTCCTTCTTACCGAGCGGGCTGGGCCCGTCGACGACGGCCGGTACCAACAGCCCCCACACGAAGCAGTGGGTTGATATGCCACTTGAGCGCTTGATCTCCCGCACGGAAGCGGCAGCCACGGACGGGTTCGCCAAGCTCTAACTGCAGCAAGGGGGGGGAGGGGCGGAACGAAAGAAAAAGGCAGGGCCCCAGTCACGTGCTCCTTAGGTGGCCATCTGCTCCAATCAGCACTGAAAGAAGGGGCGTGGACTACAACGTTCGCGCGCCGGCCGACTGAAAGAGTGCGTCTCTTCTATTGTCGCCGCCCTCTTTTCTGCCGCCATCTTATTATTCGTTCTGCGTAGCGACGCACAGGCGCTGGACTTTACAGTGCCTCATCGTACTCCCCTCCCCTCCGGGCTGGCATTTCAGACGTGCTGGCTTTCCCTATGTGGTGACCCAGATTTTCTTTCTCATGCGGCTGCCCTCTTTCGAAGACAAGGGAAAGGGCTGTAGGGAAGATAAACTCCAGGGAAGAAGGAAAGCGAAACCACGCTAACATGGGTGGCAGCTTGACAGGGAGGGAAGCACACTTAATTGGGAAGCGAGTCTCACTTTCTTCCGTGGGACTTACTCCCAGGTAAGCGTGCAGAAATTGCAGTCCTGAATATCTTAGATGCTCGATAAGTTCGCCATATTTCTCATGCCCATTGAAATGAATGAGCTTAGGCGTCTCTAGCTGCTTAGTACTGGACGTGTTTTAATAATAACGTGTGTTTATAAATTGCGCTCGTTCGCAGTGTTAAGCAAGGCGATGTGCAAGGTTGTAAAAAAATAAACAGCGTGATCCTTTTCGTTTACTCGGAAGTGAGCCCCACCGAAATTAATAGGACTTGAAAGTTATGCACAAATATTTCATGATAGCGCCACTAGTTCTAATACAGCTGCATGGCAAGGAAAACAAAAGGGTTCATCCCATGTGGTGCAGTTAACAGTTAACAGTGCAGTTAACGGCCTAAAAGTTTCACTTTTGTTCTCATATTTGAGGAAGAGCCTATAGGCACTGCAAAACAGTGCCCCCCTTCCATTCTGTAAATAAATTTGCAACATGCAGGGGAATCGCATCAATTTCATCTTGTTCATATTACCTGTGGTAGGGGCATGCTAAGTGCTGTGGTGTTGATTCTTGTTCCATCTCACCTTGTGTAGTACTTAGAGGTTACACTTTTGTAAAGAGGTTTGCTCTGAGCAAACCAATGAAGGAACTTGGGGAAAATCTCAAAATGGGGAAAAGAGTTGGGAAAGATCATCATTATTGTCAATCATTCAGCCGTGTCCAACCCTTGGCCACTCTATAGATCATGGGCACTCAAACTATGGCCTGGGGGCTAGATCTGGCCCACCATGCCCATTTATCTGGCCTGCCATGCCCATTTGGACCTTCCGCGTGTGCGCTCACTGCCGCCCACCTCGCCCCACGCGCGGGGAGGCAGTGGTTTACTCACTCGGAGAAAACAATCTCCAAGTGAGCAAACCGCTGCCTCGTGTGTCCGCCCTGCAGCGCGTGCCCGCCTCTGCCCTGCCTCACCTCCCCTTGCAGTGCCTGCCCCGTCTCAGTGTGCGCACCCACACGTGCCGCCCCTGCCTCTGCCCCCTTGCTGGCCCATGTGCCCTGCTGGCACCACCTTTCTGTCCCACACCTAGCACCGGCACCATTCAACTGGCCCCCTGGTGGAAAAGTTTGAGGACCCCTGCTATAGATCGTTGCTCTCCATGCTTCCCTGACTTGCACTGCTTCCTTCAAGACTGTCATGTCCATCCCAGTGTCTTTCTTTATGGTGTCCAGCCAATAGGTACTGGCATGGCCCCTTCTCCTTTTTCCACTGATCACTTTCTGCTGTTCTCCCATCACTGAACCCAGCATGATTTACTTTTCAAGTGAGTCAGCTCTCAGGACATGACCAAAGTATGACAGTTTTTGTTTGGTGATCTTGGCTTCAAGTGATATTTTTGGTGTTGCTTGGTCTAGGACTTCTTTGTGATTTTTGCAGACCGTGGGATGTGCAACAATCTTCTCCAGCACCACAATTCAAAAGCATTCACCCTTCTATCTGCCTTTTTCAGAGTCCAAGTTTCACAGCCATATGTGGCAATTGGAAAAATTATTGTGTTGAATAGTCCGCATTTTGGTAGAGAGGCTGATGTTTTTACTCTTCCTGATGTTAATTGTGCTGGACATTGCATTTCTGCCTAGTGCTGTGCACCTTCTGATCTCAGGACTGTGGTCACCACATTGATCTATTTTAGATCCCAGGAAGTTGAATTCCTTTACTGTTTCAATGGTCTCATTGTCAATCTGCATTCTGACCTGTGTGTTCTCTGCAGTCATCATTATTTTTTGTTTTCTTGATGTTAAGATGCAATCAAAATTTTCACTTTCATTTTTGAATCTAAGGATTAGCCACTCCAGATCTTTGCTTTTTGCAAGCGGAGTTGTATCATCTGCATATTGAAGGTTGTTGATATCCCTACCACCTATTTTGACCCCAATGGTAGTTTCTTCCAAATGTGCATTCCTCATAACTATTTCTGTGTATATGTTGAATAGTGTAGGTGACAGGATGCAACCTTGCCAAGTGCCTTTTCCAATTTTAAACTATTTTGTGTCTCCATAATCTGTTCTTACAGTTGGGTAAATCAATGTTGAATTGTTACTAATTCAGTGAAAGAAGGATATTGGGATAACTTGAGAATAAGTTTTGGTTCCTGTATTCACACAAGAGGGGCAACTTGAAGAGGATAACACAGTAACTGACAAACAAAGGTGCTGTTAATCAAGTCATGAAGTATTTATCTGAAGGAATGTGGAGGGGAGAAAAAGACAAATGGCTTGAAATACACTTATACGTATACACTTTCTATCTAATCTTCTCAATAGTTTTTATGAGACTGGGTTGTAGGGCAAGGTAAAGATAGAGAAGAGTGAACTAGTGAACTGGTAGTTACAAACACCCAGGCATAATAGATTGATGAATATTAACTCACACACTTTGAATAGACAATAGGTGAATTATAATGCACATGCAGTGTATGTAGATGTATGTAATGGGATGAGGTAGGGAATATGAAGTAGGTGGATGGAAAGATTGTAAACCCTTTAATACCCAGCCAATGGGGAAAGAGGGGAGGCTGCTTGCAGACGGGATAAGATATAAATGCCATGGGCGAAGTATGCTTGGTGTGCTTACTTGCTTGGGACACCCATTTTGCAAAATGTATGAAATAAACTAGTGCTGCTTGTATTCGTGCTGTCTGGTGTTGATCTTCCAGAGGGAAATCCACTGCTCACATAGTGGTTTCCTGATCAGAGTACAGTGACTGAAGGAGCTGGATGTGGTGTGTTGATATTCCCAGTTCTTTGAGGCAGTTCCAGAGCTTGTCATGGTCAACACAGTCAAAGGCTTTTGTGTAGTCAGTGAAACACATGTAGAGCTTTTTTTGGTTGGAAAAGGAGGTCTTTACAAATATTTCTGCTTTTACTGGGACTATTGCTTTTTTCTCTTTAAGATGCAAAATGAGAGACATGTACCTTTGTATAATAATTCTTTGTTATTTATTGAATGGTTATTGGAACCCCAAAAGGTGAATAACATATAGAATTAAACATTTAAATATACATTAACATATGTATTGTTACATTTTTCGTATAAAACGGGTGGCCAGATTTACTCAATGAAAGAGCCATATATGGTAAATGCCAGATGTTTGAGAGCTGCAAGTGGATGTTTGCAGGTGGTGGCAGTGGGCAGTGAGCAGCAAACGGGTGCCTGTAGGGAGGAGTGGCAAACAGTAAGGAGGTGCCCACAGCAGAAAGCAGCAAGCTGCAAAATAACCTTGAAGAACTGTGTGCAGCTCCCGAGTCTTGGTTTGGCTACCCCTGGTATAAAAGATCCGAGAAAGGATTGTTGCGAACAATCACAATGCAGTCACAAAATGCCTAGTGAAAAAACTCAGGATAATTTCTCAGATCAGAAAGTCCATGGAATTCATTGACTACCAATCTGAATAACTGCTGACAGGTTACTGAACCCATTTCTGCAAAGCTTCTAATGAAGCCAGTAAATCTAACAGTTGCAGTAACAATCCTGCAGCTTCTCAGTGCTGGCAATGACATCAAGCTGTTCAGATATCCAAAAACATATTTTCAAAATAGTGCAGTGCTAATTCTAAAATTAAAAATAATAATTAAATAATAATTAATTAATAATAATAAAAATGGTGTAACTTGAAGCACTCCTACAAACAAGGATTCCATAAGAAGCAATCTTCAAAGGAACCCAAAGTCTACAATATGAAACAATGAGGAGGAAGAGGACAAGGTAGAACATTCAGAAGTGATCTTTTACCTGTACATGAAGGTGATACAATCCATACTATCCCAGCCCTTTTATCACTTCATTCCTATCTTGTACTGTAGCATCAAAGTCACATAGGAGTTTTGGGTACTTTCTTAGTTCTTTCCCCTTCCAAGTTTCATAGTGATGCGAATTGTGTTCATCCTTTTCACAAGAAGGGGAAATCATGCAAGACTCTGGTGAGACACCCAGTTTCCCATCTCAGTACCTTGCTCCAGCCTATCTTCTTCAGGTGAATCCTCTGACCATGAGAAGTTGCTTTTTAAGGGGACAGCAGAAGATGGGGTGGGGTGAGGAAAGACTTTTCCTTCTGTTATGTGAATACTCCTTAGAATCCAAGCCTAGGCACAGAGGACAGTTAACAGGTCACCAAGGTGCAGCTTGCCATGTCATCTCAACATGGGTGGCATGGCTTGTTAGAGGGGGAAATAACCCTCACTTTATCAGCAGCCCATGGATTATTTCAGAGTTGCTTTCCTCTCCATAAACCATGCCACCTGAATTTGGATGAAACAATAAGGTATGACCTGGCAGGTAATTAGACAAGGCATGATTGAGCTGGAAAAAGTACAGAGAAGGACAACTAAAATGATCAAAGGACTGGAGGAACTCCCCTGTGAGGAGCAACTACAACAACTGGGAATGTTTAGTATAGTTTACAAGTAAGGGGAGACATCATACAAGTGCTTACATTATACATAGGCTTTATGTTCTTTTGTTCAAATTAGTATACATTCCCTGGTTTAAGCAACCCATGGTAGTTTAAGCCCCATGATCATGTTAATTGGGTCATTGTGATGATGTGAACTGCAATCATGTGAACTGGGGAAGGCACAAACAAGTTCATAATGAATTTTGAGTAAATGACATAAACATCTGTTTATCAAGTTGACCTGAATGTTACCCAAAGAGAAAATCCTTAGTTAAAGTTCCTAACACTTGGGCCAAGGAGTTGTATTAATCCTAAATAGATGTGTGACTATTATTTCAGCTAAAAAGTTATCAGTGACCAAAACAATACTGTGAAAGGCATACACATCAAAAGGTTGATATATACTGGACTAGAAAATATCATAGACTTAGCAAAATTTGAGTAAGGAATGTTCCACCCAAATATATTGTGAATTTGTCTAGTTTGAAAGGTTTAGAAAAGTCTGTTTGGTAACTTACAGTGGTGGCCAATAGACACTGTCCCAGGTCCCAGGACTAAGCCAGACCTCAGAAATGCATTCCAAGGTTGAGACTCCAACTATGGAGCTGGCAGAATTCTTTCCACAAAAATTGCAGCTCCAAAATCACAAGTGCAGCTTTGAAGCTGCGGCAGGGGAAGAAGGAATAAGGTTCTCTCTGGATAAAAAGAATTCCAGTGGTGCCTCAGTCCCTCATTTTCACAAGCATGGGCAAAGTTATTGCGAAATCTTTTTCAGGGCAGGAGAAGTGCAGAGGCGATCCTTGCCTCCAACAGTCAGTTTCATACCCATAATAAAGTAGAATTGAATCCACCTTAAACAGTGTTTAGTGAATGCTTTGTTTGAAATACCGTAATTGTCTAGCAGACAAAGCCTTCCTAACTAGCAGACAAAGCCTTCCTAAATATGCAGCTATAGTTTCAAAACAGTAAAAGTTACATCCATATCAACAGACTGTATATCCAAATTCCAATGATTCTCCACTGGACATGTGATCTATCCTCACTTGCCATTTATGCTACATATTGTATGGCAACCCTATCCTGAACAGCTTAGCTGTTTGTAAAGGTACTTTATATATGACACAATTGAAAATTTGGGGAAAGAACAGAAATTATGAACACTTATTATCCTCATTTCTCCTTTTCCTCTTCTACCAATGTTACTGTTGTTGTTACAATTGTGTGTATGTTATAAACTAAAGATAAAACTGAATAAAAATATTTATTATTTAAATCAAAATATTAAACAACCTAGCCACTTTTTGCTCTTGCCATTAATTTCCTTTTGCTATCCTTTCCTTCCCTTATTTTCTTACTGTGAAACTAAATAAATCTGCCTTTATCCCATCCCATCCCTCCCTTTGAGCTGTCCCTGACTCCATTTTCTCCTGTGATTTTAATACTTGGCACATCTTTCTCTCTGCTAATTTTTCTGTCCCTTTCCTTGGGGATTTGTTTATCTATCTTGACATCCACTCTAGTCTATTCCTGGATTCCCTCCTTATTCTAATGGAAACATGATACACATTTATTTGTTTATTACATTTATTAACTGCCCCATAGCCCAGAGGGCTCTCTGGGCAGTTTACAATAAAATATAAAAAGATAAACAGTACATTAATAAAATAATAAGTTGCTATCATAATTGTCTTCACCCCCACCAAAGGGTCTGGCTTCTGAACCCGCATTGAACCAGCAGCAAACAGTCAATGCGCTTTGGCAAGGCCCTTCAGCATTGCTCAGGGCACTGCCCTGCATATTGTCTGTTGAAGAAAAATGGCCATTGGGGAAGCCATATCCCCAACCAACAGGTGGGCTCAGTTCTCTCGCTCTCTTCTGCTCTTGCACTTGCTTGCTTATGTGTGCTCTCTCTCACCACACCAAGGCCAGAGTGGAAAGGCAGTGGGGGTGTGGGGAGCAACAGTGACAAGGATGGTCCAGGAGAGCCCGGCACGGCAACAGGGTCAGGTAGGCAGATAGTAGCTGCCTGTTGAAGAATTTTCTGATTTCCTGTGTTTGGACTTTTCGTCGCTGAGGCCTCAACAAAAGAGTGCCCCTCGAATTGTACAGAAATTCAAAATGTTTGTGCGTATGCATGTAACAGTAAAGTAACAGAATTATTCCATTGAAATAGCATTCTTAGTTGTGATAATGCTGAGAAGACAATTGTTAGGATCTAATTTTTGGCTTCATTGTTCACTGTTAAGATAACTGTGGAATGTGGCCTACTTTCTCTAGCTAACAATGTGCAGAAGGCAGGATCTATGTGCGGATGGGTATAGGCCAAAATGACTAATGTCTGAATTTGATCTTTAAGGTATACAAACATTTGGATTGCTAATGGCTGATGCTGGTCTTTTATGAAGGAGAAGCAGGCCGCTCTATATTGTTGGGTGCACACTTCAATAAAAACCTTGCTTGATGGTTTTTTGACTCCTGCAGCTGGACACAGGAACTTTGAGGCCAGTTGGGGTTAGTCCCTGACAAATTTTGGCAACCCAGATAAGACCCACCTAACTCTCTGGCCTCGGTGCCAGCTTCAGAGCAACGCAGTGCGCATCCTTGTGTCTTTGCCCTGCAGTCTGGGCTGTGTGCTGCCAATAAGGCAAAAGCCTACAGACATCAAGCAAGAGCCATTGCACAGAAGATACATTTATCTGTACTGTGTTAGCACCACAGTGTGACACTTAGAGCCATTTAAGGTCTAATAGGGGCTCTACTTGGCAATAAAAGTCCTTAGGACACCTACTTCAAGCCTCAAGGCTGAATTACAGAAAGCAGGTAGGGAAGTCACAAACACTGTGAAACTGGTTCCTAAACTCAAGATGCACCTCACACTGTGAGAGAATTCAATGGGGTCTAGGACCAGCTGGTTGATGCACTGTCTGATAGATAGGGTGCTAGGCATTGAAAGGAGATTGCTCACAAACAGCAAGTCTTGTAAGTTGTAAATCTCCTTCAGGAGCAGAGTGGTACCCTGTGACTTTGGCAAGGAACAAGTGTGAGCTAGAGTCCCCAGTAACCATCTGGGTTACAGTCTAGTACCAGTGCAGGTTAGCCTTCCTGATGCTATTCCTGCAATTCCTTGCTATTGTTTATAGACTTCTTTTGTGGCCTGGCCCTGCTTCCACTTCCTGCACATGTTCTTTTTTTCTTTCAGGCTGTCACTTAGCCTTTTGGAGCCACGTGGGCTTCCTCTGCTGTCTTCTACACTTTTTTCTTGATGGAATTGTTCGTAGTTGTGCTTTGAGAATTTTTGTTTTCAAGATTCCCCATTCCTCTTGGACTCCTTTTCCCTTAAGGGTGTGTTGCCTTGGCACTTCGTTTATCATTTTTCTGAGTTTGTTAAAGTTGGCTTTCTTGAAGTCCAGGATGCTCGTTTGGCTCCAGTTACACTTTGTCTCCTTCATAATTGAAAATTCAAAATCACATGGTCAGTTTCTCCCAGACTTCCCATGGTTGTTATTTTGCCCACCAGACAATCCCTGTTAGTTAGTATTAAATCGAGGATAGCTGATCCTTTCGTACCTTCCTCTACTTTCTGCTGGAAAAGTTGGCAACACATGTCAGGAATCTCTTGGATGGGCCATGCTTGGCAGAATTTGTCTCCCAGCATATTTCAGGGAAATTGAAGTCCAGCATGATGACCATATCATTCTTCTTGGAAATGCCAGCAAGTTGCTTTTTGAAGGTTGCATCCTTGTCCTCTTTTTGACTGGGTGGATGGTAATACATGCCAATAACTATGTTTTTATTATTTTTTGCTCCCTTTAAATTTAGCCAGATGTTTCAATGGGGCCACTAAGTTCCTCTTCTTGTATTTCTGTACAGATATATGTGTCTCTTGCATATAATGCAATTCCACCTCCCTTTTTGTCCTTTCTATTTTTCTTGAACAGGTTATATGCATCAATTGTAGAGTTCCAGTCATGTGAGTCATCCCACTAAGTTTCTGTTATTCCTATAAGATCATAACTGCCCTCATGTACTGTGAGCTCAAGTTCATGTTTGTTTCTCACACTCTGGGCAATGGTGTAGAGACACTGAAGTTTATTCTTGCTGTGCCCAGTTTTCTTTCTAGGTTTTTTGGGAGACTGCTGTTGGGCCCTGTTTGAGGTTTTTTCTCTGTTGAAATATATAAGTCTTTGCCAGGTGATGGTATGCCATGCTGCAAATCTCCCTTCCCTATAGGTTTTCGTTTAAAGCTCTCCTGATATGTATTGGCCAAACACCTGCTTCCTATTCTTTGTGAGGTGCAGCTCATCATTTCCAGTAGTCCATCTTCCAGGAAGCTTAGCTTGTGGTCTCAGAATCCAGATCTCTCTTTACAGCACCACTGTTGTAGCCAGTCATTCACTTGAAGGATTCTTCCTTCCCTAATAGTTCCTCTTCCACGTACTGGTAGGATTGAGGAGAAGACTATCTGGGCCCCTGTGTTTTTTATTTTCCTCCCTAGAGCTTCAAAGTCTGATGTTATTTCAGCAAAACTTCTCATGGCAGTGTCATTAGTTCCCATGTGGAAGAGAAGGAATGGGCATTTGTCAGTGGGTCGTAGGAGTTGTGTGAACTTGCTGGTTATATCTTTAACCTTGGCACCAGGAAGACAGCATACTTGACGATTCTCTGGGTCATCATGACATACGTATTTTTTTCATTCCACAAGAGGGAGTCTCTCAGAACTAGCACTCTTCTTTTGTTGCAAAGTTTGCTATCCTTTTCCTTGCTGGATTGGCCTTTTGTCTCTGAAAAAGCGTTATCCAGTGTGTCATGTAGGTCTTTCACAGGGGGTTTCCTCAAGTAACTCAAAGCGGTTCAAGAGTTCTACTGCTTCCATGGGTGCAGAGTGTTTTCTAGGTCTGCTGCATCTGTCACCCTGTTCCAGTGAGTTTCCGCATTTTCCCTTCCCTCAGGGATCTCATCTGCCACCTCAGCTTGCTGTTGCTCTTCTTCCTTCTGGACTACACTTACCTGTTGCAGCTCTGCTCTGTCTAGATACTCTGTTTTCTTTTATTGTCCGGAGGGTGGACACTCGCTGCTCCAGTGCTCTCACTTTTTCCTGTAGTAGGGGTAGCAGTGTGTAGCAGTTGCAGGCCACCACTATGGAGTCTTCTTGGTGCATTGGTCGATTTGCAATTTCCCTCCTCCTTTCACTTATTGGGTAGGCTACGAGAAGGTCACAATCTCCTCCATCCGCCTCTATCATGCTACTCCTTGATATGTTCCCCCACCTGCTCATGCATTCCCTGTTCATGCTGATAAGCCCATTACCTATGAGAGGTGTGTCAGTTATTATTCATAAGCCTATTAAGCGTGCGCGCTACTCACTATAAGTTCACTAGTTCATCTTGACCTTACATCAGTCCTAAAACTACCCGGAGGATGAGATAGGAAACAGCAAACTTTCTTCCAAGCCAATTATCTCCTTCTCTCCTCCACATTTCTGTTTGAGAATAGCCAGCTGCAAAAAGACAATTACCTGCTCTGCAAAAGCAACAGTTTAACCATTTCTTACAATTCCCCGTTTTTCTTTTCTTCAGAACCTTGATGTGAGAAACACTATTCTACTATTTCTCTTGTGCTCAAACTTAGCTATACACCATACAAAACCTGCCTTTGTTTGCTTACATTAGCAACTAATTCAAGCCTGCCTACTTCCTATTTACAAATCTCCTTATACGGCTCCTTACTCTGGCCTTTGATAGTTCGTCCTTGCCTCAGGTATCACCTTCCTGCTTAGTAACAGTAATCTTCCTCCTCTCACAAGATCTTGTGTTGGCACTGTGTCTTCAGTACATGGGGGGCCAGTAATAGGTGAAATGCCTGCGCATTTCTGAGCACACTTACCACTCTTCTCTTTAGTAAGGGTGAGCTATTTTGGAGCATTACATTTTTTATCCCCCTTTTTCGACTTCCTTATCTTAGGTACTTTTGATGGGGGAGGGTGTAAGTTTTCATCCATATTAATGGAAATAGGAACATCAGAGGTACACAATTTGGCTTTTAGGCACTCTGCCCCATGTTTTCTTGCCTTTTGCTGAAAGCCTGGCAATGGTAACAGGAGTGGAGATGAGTTTCTCCCAGACAAAAAAGACATACAGAGTGACTGTCCATAGGAAGAGGTTTACTGCCGCATGCTGCCCAATTGTGGAATGGGGCTTTGAGTGTTGTTCTGTCTGTTGGATGAAGGTGAAGTAAGGGGAAGAAAGAGGTGATGGTAATATACTTTTTTTTTTGCTTCTTCCATGAAGATAATAGGAAGAAGAACCTGATAATACAGGGATCTGAGAAGTAGTTGGGAGACAACTTCACAAGGCAAGTGAAGGAATGTCCCGATGCATGATAGTGGTCAAAGAGCTGAGAACTCAGTGGGAGCCCTGCCCTCATGCCAGGCATGTCTATGGGCTGGCCTCCTGCCGAATACTACTTAATCAGCTTGTATGCAAGGGGGCGGCATATAAATTTGTAAAATAAAACATAAAATAAAATAATAAAATAATAATCAGGTCTGCTGGGAGTGCTTGCTGCCTTCCTTCTCCTTGGTAAGGCTGGGCAGTTTTGGAGCCTTATTCTTTTTATCTGCTTTCTTAGCCTTCCCTATCTTGGGTATTTTCTCTGGAGGGAGCTTCTGGATCAGGGGTCCTCAAACTTTTTCAAAAGGGGGCCAGTTCACTGTCCCTCAGACTGTTGCGGGGCTGGACTATAGTTTGAAAAATAATGAATTCCTATGCACACATTAAAAATTAAATTAAAATTAATTTAAAAAGTAATTAAATTTTTTAAAAAATGTTTGATCGCTTGCTCAGAGAATGTGCTTGATTTTTTAGATGGCATGTTACTTAACTGACTTAATCCAATAATCTTTGTCAGGTAGCAATACTGCGTCATCTGCACATTAAATGTGGATTGTCCTTCCAGAAGCTCCAAGTAGCACGGTGATTTCTCTCTTCCCTCCAGAGAGGGGCAGCATGGTGCAAGCGGCCTTGCAGCCTGGTCCCGAGTTGCTTTACTCAGAAGCAAGCCTGGTGGAGTGCAGAGGGCTTGTTCCCACGCAATGGCACAGAAGATTCGGATTGCAGCCACGCAACCCCCTCATGTGCCTTTTTGTGAAAGCAAGCATGCTGTGCTCTGTGGGACGTATTTCTAAATACGCCAGGCTTGGGGCAAGGTAAAACAAAAAGGTGATGAGGTGCCTCCCTGTTTATCCATATTAAGACCCCTGCCCGGCAGGTTGCTAATCACCAGCCTGAAGCAATCGATGACCATGCACACCCACCCTGGCTCCAACCATGCGCTCACGTAGCCCAGGGGGAAGGGTTTTAGCTTATAAAATTGCTTTGGAAGAGAGTTTTTGGCCTCGCTCCAATCACATAGTGGAAAGGCAAGGCGGTGGGCGCAGGCACGGTGTGGCGACGTGGTGGGCTGGATAAATGGGCATGGTGGACCAGATCTGGCCTGCAGGCCGTAGTTTGAAGATGCTTGTCTGGTCAGCAAAGGCAGGTGCGCCTGAAGCAAGACTGCTGGGTGTTGTCTGCATGGAGAGTGTGGCTCCAGAGTTCAGCTTTTAGGCAGTCTGCCCAATGCTTTCGTGCCTGTTTAGTAAATGCCTGGCAATGATAGCAGGCGTGAGTTTCTCCCAGGCAAAAAAGGCACAAGGAGGGGCTTGCTACTACAAGCTTCAAGTCGTGCAGTTGTGGAACAGGGATTTCAGCACCATTTTCTCTAACTGATGAAGGTACAAAGAGCTGAAGAAGATGGGGAAGAGGTGGGGGAAGGTAAGAATAATAGCAATAATAAAGATTATTGTTTCAGTAAGAGGAGGAGGAAACAGGAAAAATCCTTTGATGTTGTTATTGTTAGTTGCGAAGTTGCATCCGACCTATCGTGACCCCATGGACAACATTCCTCCAGGCCTTTCCTGTCCTCCACCATCCCCCAGCTCACACCAACTGCTTCAGTGACTCCATCTAGCCACCTCATTCTCTGCTGTCCCCTTCTTCATTTGCTGTCAATTGTTCCCAGCATTAGGGTCTTCTCCAGTGAGTCCTTCCTTCTCATTAGGTGGGCCAAAGTATTTGAGTTTCATTTTCAGGATCTAGCCTTCTAAAGAGCAGTCAGGGTTGATCTCTTCTAAGACTGACCGGTTTGATCTCCCTGCAATCCAAGGAACTTGCAGGAGTCTTCTCTTACACCACAATTAAAAAGCCTCAATTCTTCCGTGCTCAGCCTTCCTTATGATCCAGCTTTCACAGGCATACATTGCAACTGGGGAAAACCACAGCCTTGCCTATATGCACTTTTGTCAGCAGGGTGATGTCTCTGCTTTTTAGTATGCTGTCTAGATTTGCCATAGCTTTCCTCCCATGGAGCAAGCATCTTTAATTTCTTGGCTGCAGTCACAATCTGTGGTGATCTTGGAGCCCAGGAAAATAAAATCTGTCACTGCCTCCATTTCTTCCCCATCTATCTGCCAGGAAGTGATAGGACCGTATGCTATGATCTTAGTTTTCTTAATGTAGAGTTTCAAGGCAACTTTTGAGCTCTCCTTTTTCACCCACATCAAGAGGCTCTTCACTTCCTCTACATTTTCTGCCATTAGAGTGGTATCACCTGCATTACTGAGGTTGTTGATATTTCACCAGGCAATCTTAATTCCAACTGGTGATTCATCTAGCCCCGCCTTTCTCATAATGTGCTCTGCATATAAGTTAAATAGGCAGGGCGACAGTATTCAGCCTTGCCGAACTCCTTTCTCAATTTTGAACCAATCAGTGGTTCCATGTCCAGTTCTCACTGTTGCTTCTTCTCTTGCATATAGGTTTTTCATGAAACAAATAAGATGGCCTGGTACTCCCATCCCTTTAAGAACTTGCCACAATTTGTTGTGATCCACACAATCAAAGGCTTTAGCATAGTCAATGAAGAAGAAGTAGATGTTTTTCTGGAACCCCCTAGCTTTCTCCATGTTCCAGTGTATGTTGGCAATTTGAGCTCTAGTTCCTCTGCCTCTTCGAAACCCTGCCTGTATTTCTGGTAGTTCTCAGTCCACGTATTGCTGGAGCCTAGCTTATAGGATGTTGAGCATAACTTTGCTAGCATGTGAAATGAGTGCAATGGTGCAGTAGTTTGAACATTCTTTGGCATTGCCCTTCTTTGGAATTTGAATGTAACCTGACCTTTTCCTATCCTGTGGCCACTGTTGAATTTTCCAAATTTGCTGGCATATTGAGTGTAGGATTTCTACTGCATCGTCTTTTAGGATTTTGAATGGCTCAGCAGGAAGACTGTCACCTCCACTAGCTTTGTTGTTGCTCAGACTTCCTAAGGCCCATTTGACTTCACATTCCAGGATGTCTGGCTCGAGGTCAGTGACCGTGGTTATCAGGGATGTTAAACTCTTTCTTGTATAGTTCTTCTGTGTAATCTTGCCACCTCTTTTGAATCTCTTCTGCCTCTGTTAGGTCCCTGCCATTTTGGTCCTTTATCATGCCCATCTTTGCATGAAACGTTCCCTTCATATCTCCAATTTTCTTGAAGAGATCTCTGGTCCTCCCTATTCTAGTGTTTTCTTCTCTTTCTTTGCATTGTTCATTTAAGAAGGCCTTATCTCTTCTAGCTGTTCTCTGGAATTCTGCATTCAGTTGGTATATCTTTCCCTTTCTCCCTTGCCTTTCACTTCCCTTCTTTCTTCAGCTATTTGGAAAGGTTCCTCAGACAGCCATTTTGCTTTGTTGCATTTCTTTTTCTTTGGGATGGTTTTAGTTGCTGCCTCTTGTACAATGTTGCAAACCTCCGTCCATAGTTCTTCAGGCACTCTGTCTATCAGATCTAATTCCTTAAATCTATTTGTCACCTCTACTGTATATTCATCCGGAATATGATTGAGGTCATACCTGAGTGGCCTAGTGCTTTTCCCTACTTTCTTCAATTTAAGCCTTAATTTTGCAACAAGAAGCTCACGATCTGAGCCACAGTCAGCTCCTGGTCTTGTTTGTACTGAGTGTATAGAGCTTCTCCATCTTTGGCTGCAGAGCACATAGTCAATCTGATTTCTGTGCTGACCATCTGGTGAGGTCCATGTGTAGAGTCATCTCTTGGGTTGTTGGAAAAGAGTGTTTGCTATGGCCATCATATTCTCTTGACAAAATTCTACCAGCCTGTGCCCTGCTTCATTTTGTACTCCCAAGGCCAAACTTGCCTGTTATTCTGGTTATTTTATGGCTTCCTTCTTCAGCATTCCAATCCCCCATGATGATACGGACATCATTTTTTGGTGTTATTTCTAGAAAGTGTTGTAGGCCTTCATAGAACTGGACAACTTCAGCCTATTCGGCATCAGTGGTTGGGGCACAGACTTGGATTACTGTGATCTTGAATAGATTCGAACTGAGACCATTCTGTCATTTTGGAGATTGTATCCCAGTACTGCTTTTCCTACTCTTTTATTGACTATGAAGACTACTCCATTTCTTCTGAGGGATTCTTGCCCACAGTGTTATACCTGATGGTCATCTGAATTAAATGCACCCATTCCTGTCCATTTTAGTTCACTGATTCCTAAGATGTCGATGTTCCTAGAGACAGTAAAAAAAAGTCTGAGGAGGGTCAAACGGTCAAAAACGTTCACAAGTAAGCAGGGCAGGAACTTCCCAATGCACCCATGAAGATGAAGAAGAACTGAGATCTTTCGTGGGAGCCCCTCCCCTCACACTAGGCATGTCTAGGGGCCAGGCTCCCACCGAATACTACTTAATCAGCTTTGGAATCTTCCCAAATAGTTCCATGCATGTGTGCCAAGTCCACATGTGTGAATGCAGAGACCACAAAGAAGAACAAGGAAATAGCACAACATGGAGTGAAGTTGCCAGTTGGGTCTGATGAGAGGCCTAGTCTACCAACACCAGAACAGGGGATGGAGTTGACACTCAAGTCTGACGAGAGGCCTGGGTCTACCAATACCAGAGCAGGAGGAGGAGGAGGAGGAGTTGAGGACTGGGCAGGTTGCACAGCAGGAACTGAACAGCCTGTCTGACATAGAGCTACCTCCCCCAGGAGGTAATGCCAGTTGCTAGGAGACTGCTCAGGTGGGAAATTTAGCTAATGGAGAAACAGGAAGAGCATAGGAGAGCTTGGTTTCAGAGCACCCTACCTGCTGGGGTGTGCTGGTGAAAAGGGTAGAAAAAAATCCAAGACTGAGGGTTGTCAGAGAGGGCACAACCCTTCACACTGGGTGAACTCAAGAGATGTAAAAATGTAACAATAAAGCCTTGTGAAAAGAAACTCTGGACCAGCATGTTTACTCAGGAGGAGGACTGTGCCTCATGACCCTTGAAGAGATTGCAACACAGTTCGGTTGCCTGGCTGAGCCAATCACAGCACCCCCAAACACACCAAAAGTAGTTGGCCAGGGGGAGTCCACATAGTAAGAACACCACAGTTATCCTGTCCCAGAAGGGAGGGAGTATAAGAACATAATGAACTTCGTGTAACCCACAGCTAACAAGGTAGCCTGACCTCGAATACAGTAATCAAAGGGACAGTGGAAACTGGTTCTAGCTGCCATGAAAGTTGCAAATGTGCAGGTAGTAAGAACATGGCAAGCCTGTGTGAATCTCAAGCAGATAAGAAATAGGCATGGAAAATATCCTTCTTGACAGAAGAAAGGACTCTTTGAAGCGAACAGCAGGGGTGTGTGTGCATACATAGATGTACTGATGCATTAGATGTGTATTAGGTGACCTAATTGCTTACGTAGGGTATAAAACGCGTGTACTGGAGTGCAATTTTCCAGACTTTGATTTGGGAGTTCATGCCCCTCTGTCTCTGTTTATTCTAAAGTGCACTAGAATAAAACTGTTTTGGCTGCAATTCTCGTCTCAGGCTCCTTGTTTTGGCTGCAATTCTCATCTCCTGGGGTTCACTCAGGTTCGCTCTAGCTGTTGCCCGAGCCCGGTAACAGCTCCTACCCAAAACTGGACTACCTTAATACGCATGTCCTGTGTGAAAGCCCTGTGAGAGTGGGGACATGGGTAAAGCACAATTTAAGCAGATCCTGCCAGAATTGGAAACACCAGTTTTTTATGTTTACTAACTATAGTAAGTATCTTGTAAGTATTTGAACAGTGGAGTCAGTTGATTGTTTTTTATTAACAAGTAAAATACTTGCAAATTTTCAAAGAAGGGAAGCCTAGCAGAAAGGGGAAGGGGGAGGCAGCAAGAATCTCATCCAGGAGTCTCAAGGACTCACTAGAGAACTATGCACAGCTAGTTGTTGTTTTCCGACACTGTAGAGAAAGGAGGTAAAATGTAAAAAGAGCTACCAGGAAAAAAAATCTGAAGAAACTCAAGATGAAGATATACTGGAATTTTTAATACATTAGGAAAAAATGAAAGACTTGATGCTTAAAGGTGTATTTCAATGACATTTGTATCTGTAAAAACTTATTCTCTTTTGTAAAAGTGTGTGTTACATAGTCAAGAAAACCTGAGATCTCGGAAAGGATCCAGAGCGATTGAAAGAATTGTTGAGGTTTGCAGTTTAACTTGGGCAAGTTTGAATCAGCTGATGGAAATGGTTGAGTCTGAAAATGAAAGTTGGTTGTTTATACAGGCCAGGTGAATCAAAGTGGTTTTATAATAGAGAGGCAGATGGCAGCTTTGACTAGAAGAGTATTAGACTTAATTGAATATATACATAAGGAAAATCTAAAAGTTGGCAGAATAGTATTGGATATCTTCAAAGTCTTTGATTGTATGGAAAGGCCAACAATAAAGATATTAATAGAAATATTGTGGTTTGGTCCACAATTTAGAAATAAAAATCAAATATATCCAGAAAATTATGCAATGGAGATAGTGAAATATGGTATAACAACAAATATCCCTAGACTGAGGTACTAGACAGGGATACCTCCTCTCTGATATAGTTTGCTTTAATTATAAAACTGCAAGTGAATAGTATTAGAAATGATAATTTAATAAGAGGAATTAAATTTGAGAATAAAATTAAGATTAGTTTATTTGTGGATGACATTTTATTAACAATAAAAGATCCTGTTAAGGCTATGGATCAGAATAAAACACATTTAGTAGATTTTGGAGAGACAGCGGGTTTACAAATCAACTAGGACAAATCGGAAAGTCAAGATATGTCAAATTATCAAATATTTAGGTATAAATTTTACAACAAATAAATGTTTAAAGAAAAATGATTGTGATAAATTAAAATATGGAATGAGAAAATTTAGGAAGACTGGTAGAATAGCAACATTTAAAATGAAAATTTTATCTAAGATAAATTTCTTGTTTGTGATGTTACCAATTAAGATAAAGATTTGAAAGAATGGCAAGTACAATTAATAAATGTTGTAACTGGGATAAAAAGCAAGGATTAATTTTGAAAGAATGGTATACATCCCAGAAAATAGGAGGTTCACGTATTCCTAATGGAGATCAAATAAGGCATATACCAGATATTATACTACAGCCCAATAAGTTAATATGGGGTAAACTAAAATCTCAGGATGTAGAGGGGTCCTTATTAAATATTTTTCTTCAACAGGATAATAAAATATTGAAAAGGTAGAAACTCCCCTTTTAAAGAATGTGGTCCAAATTTGGAATAGAGAAATATTTATGCTAACAATATATACACCTACAGAATTAAAAGGATTTCCAGGGAATTTGAGGGGTAGTTTGGAGGAAATGTTGAAGAATAAATGTATGAAGTTGAAAGATTGGTTAGAGAAAATGAAGAGTAAAGAAAAGATACGGACAGTATTAGGAGAGGAAAATTTAACTTGGTATAATATACTTCAATTAGATCAATGGGCTAAAGATTGGTTGACGAAACCTGGTAAATGTAGAAGAATATACTAAATTAGAAGATATGGTTGTACAGAAGGAAAAGCAAGATAACATTTGTGAGCTGCCCCGAGGCTTTGTTGCGATGGGGGCGGCATACAAATGTTTTAAATAAATAAATAAATAAATAAATAAATAAATATGTGGATGAGAGGAATGATAAGTAACATTTATAACATACTAATAGAAGGGGAGGACCAATACGATTCTGTTAAAGAGTTTTGGGAAATATTTATTTAAAGATGGAGAGGAATTTAAGAAGATTTAAGAAGAAATATTAGTAATGAAGAATGGAGAAATATGTGAGATAAGAGAATTTTAAAATGCATGTTGATAAAAATTAAATAAAACTTTTACAATTTATTTTGGAAATGGTACCTAAACCCAGTAAAATTGAATTGTATGAATAATATATATGCCAATATATTTTGGAGATGTAATAAGGGAGTGAATAAGTATTTCAAAATGTGGTGAAAGTGTAAAGATGTAAATAAGTTTTCAAAAATGTTTTTCAAAGAAATTAGTAAAATATTGAATCTAACTATTGAAGTAGACCCTGGACTAGCATTACTGTCCTTACTTAGAGAACAAGAGGACAAAATATTAAAGAATTGATGACAAATTTAGTAATAGCAGTAAGATTAATACAAGCAAGAAACTGGAAAGTAAAAGGTGATTATTAAATCAGGGTTGTCAAACCTTTTGGCTTCTCTGGGCCACATTGGAAGAAAAAGAATTGCCTTGGGCCACACATTAAATACACAAACAGTAATGAAAGCTGATGAGCAAAAAAAAAAAAAAAAAAGGTCTGTGCATAATTTTTGTGATATCCACCACCACAGATAAGCAAAAAAAATCCTCACATAATAATCCTAATTATGCAGTGCCTTGTTCAGAGAGTCTTTTAAAATCGTTGAGCAGGTCCCAAGTTTGCCATTACTAATATAGAAAATGAACATATCTAATTCATAAAACTTCATTGATTTTCTGAAATTTTATTGTAAAAGAGGGCAACATAGAATTAGTGGAATATTTGACATTGCATTTGAGAAACTAATGCATCAGTATCTGGTTCAATGGAAGTAGTTGGAATTCTCAGTTCTCAAGGTGATCATCAGATATTTTGGTTCTAATTTTGCTCTTAATGTGCTTCATTCTTGAAAATAGTTGCTCACAAATGTAGGTGCTGCCAAAAAGCGATGACATGAATAAGGAGTGATTGTGAAACGAGGGATATTTGTCTCTGGGAAGATAGGACCTATAAAAGTCCAGTGAAGAAACACGATCAAAATTTTCTGTAAGTTGAATGTCAGATTGCAGCTGTATGCATTCCATTTGAAAATTGGCAGATAACATATTTATGTTGACTGAAAATGGAGTCTCAAATATACCAAAATATTGGTTATTTTCCCAGAAATCTTGAAATCTGTTTTCAAATTCTTGTATGAAATAGAAAAGCAAGGCTGCATATATTTTTGCTGTTCACAGGACTGTGTTTAGCCAACGTGCTGAAATGTATAAAATTGTTTGCCTTAATTTGAGCTTGCCATAATTTCAGTTTCATTTGGAACGCTGTTATGGTTTGAAACATTATATTGATAAGTTTGTTTTCACCTTAACTCATTTAAATGAGAGGTTAAATCCACTAAACATGCTAAATCTGTAGGCCAGCTTTCATTGTCAAGTTCTGGCACAAATTTTGCTTTTGATGCCATAAATGACTTGATAACATGTCACAAATCATAAAATCTTTTCAACATTTGGCCTCCGCATAGCCAGCTGACTTCCAGAAAGGAAATGATGTTGCCATGGACAGCATCAACACTTTTAAGGAATTCCTGGAATTGGCAATGATTTAATCCCTTGGCCCTTATGAAATTCACAGTCTTGATTATGATTTGCTTGACATTATCTGTGTTAGCTTTTGCACATAAATTTTGATGTACTGTGCAATAATACTTCATCAAACATGAGTTGTGGGCTGCAATTGCATTGTCTTCTATTAATTTTACAAGTCCCTCTCTTTTACCTACCATTACCAGAACACCATCAGTAACTAAACCAGATATGTTGGCAATGGACAAAGAATATCACTTTAACATATTTTTTTACTGCTCCGTATAAATCCCTCAATTTAGCTGTGGCTTTTAGTGGCACTAAAGAAGCCATTTCTTCAGTGACATTATATTCATCATTAGTACCTCTAATAAAAATGGCAAGTTGAGCCATATTTGTAGCATCAGTGTTGTCATCCATCGCCAAAGCATAAAATTTAAAATTAGCAGCTTTACTCTCCAAACTTCTTTTGATAGATTTTCCAGTTTTTTCAATTTGCCTGGCTATAGTCTGGTGAGACAAACTGATATTAGAAATATCCCCCCTTTTTTCAGGGCAAATTATATCTGCCACACTTTCCATATATTGCTGAATAAACTCACCATCAGTAAATGGTTTTGATTTTTTTTTTTTTTGCTATTAAATATGCTACCACATAACTAGCTTTTACAATAGAATCGCCTGAGTTGTAACTTTAAAAAAAAAATCTTGAGAAGACAGACTTTTTTTTTCAGTTCTTCTATTTTGTCCTTACAACATGATCCTTGATATGCACCAAATTTGGCAGCATGTTTTTGCATATAATGCTTTGTCAAATTATAGTCTTTCAAAGCTTGCACAAATTCCCTATAAATTAAGCAGAGTGTCTTACTGTTTGCCTTGACAAAAAAAAGTCATCTGTCCACTTTTTGTTGAACAATCTTCCTTCATCTGTAATTTTTCTTTTTTTTTTGGGTTCTGTTTTCTTTTGAGATGTTGTAGGAGCCATGCTGGGATTAAAACAGACAAGGGACTATATTTACTTTTCTTATGAAAATTAATTGACAGGAAAATAGAAAGCAAGGTTTGGGCCCTTCCACATCTTGGCTGCTGATGCAGGGAAGGCCAATTGTAAAGCACAGCAGGCAATGCATGAGGTACTGCTGAGGTGTGGAAGTACCCTTAATCAAATAAGAATGCTTACCTGTCTTCTAAATAACATCAAACGCCTATCCCTTGCAATGGTAGGTTGAAATAATATTCATCACTGCGTTTTACTCGCCAAGTCAACACGAGTACATCTAACATCTCATGGTGTCTGTGCTTGGAAGATAACACACTGGAAACCGCACACCGCCATAAAACTGAAGGCACACATGCATACAAATAATGAGAGCATGTGTATGTTTATTTTATGTGACATTGCAACATGATGTACAGAGTTCACGCTTGAGAACCACGCAATTGAGTTACCAAAAAATTGCAAAAAAAAAAAATTCTCATAATGGTTTAAATAAGTTTATGATTTTGTGTTGGGCCACATTCATAGTTATCCTGGGCCGCATGTGACCTATGGGCCACAGGTTGGACACCCCTAAAATAAATTATTGCTATAAAGAATTTTGGAATGTAGCTATGACAAGTTAACTTCTGCTATTATGTGATAAGTAAAAATAATTTTGAAGATATTTGGAGGCTGTTCACTGAATACTTTTTAATAAAAGGAAAATGGTATGTATCACCATAAGATTCAATGCAGTTTTGGAAGGGGAGTGGGAGTGGGGCAACCTGAATGTATAAATTATTTTACACTAGTGACATGTATCTGTTGGTCCTGGTGGAAGGTAGCACTGTTAGTATTGTATTTGTGTTAACTATGAGTTTTGTTTTTATTGTGTGTGTTTAGTATAATATTTTTTCAAACACACACACACACACACACACACACAGAGGGAGGGAGGGAGGGAGGGAGGCCAGGCAGCTGGCCCCAAGTCAGGTGTTTTTGAGTAAACTTAGGAACTGGACAAATATACAAGAGGTATGTGTTTAGTAGAGAGCCTAAGCAGTGACAGGCTGTCATTCAAAAGAAAAATGCAAAATCAAAAGGGAAGATGGTTTATGGCAAGCCATTAGTTCAGGCCAAGCCCATCATTAAGTAATTCAAACAGTGGGGAAAGGGGGGTGGCAAGCTCTGAACTAGTGCCTTTCCTGCCCACACAGGGGACCACTGTCAATAGTCTACCCTACAAGACAGGTGATGAACTCCATCTCTTGTTTGTCCCATTGTCTGAAAGTGTCTCTCTTTATTAGACAGACAGCTGTGTGTTTCTTTAACATGCAGAAAATGATTGAGTGGCAATGAGAATGTTTGCTGCCTGGAAAATACTGAATTGAGAACTGGTGCTGTTCTGTATTTTCCTGAGTGGGTTCTTTCACTTTCTGTATGTTGTGTGTGTTGGGGTAAATGTGGAACACAGGCTTGTTCTTTCTGGCATTGCACATTAAAGCTTCAGCAAGGAATCCCAAACCTTTCAAGGCAGATTTATGGGTAAATGCCCTCTTCTGTGGTATGTTGCTCCCAGAGATTGCTTGGCATGTCAGTCCCACGGGGAGTCTGGGACAATGGATTTGCATGGAGTGCACAGGACAAGGAGCAGACCCATGAAGCATGTGTTTGAAAATCTAGATTGTTGGAGTGCCTCTTCATTGCTGGGGTACTTGGCATATTGGGAGAGTTTGAAGGTCCAGGATGATGAACTTGACAGGCAGTATCAGCATCTAGGGCATGGATGGCTGACTCACATGGGCACCAGGATCTAGACAACTAGGCTAGAGTCCAAACTCCAATCCCAAACGAATCCAAATCTTTATCCAACAGCCCAACATCAATGCCAGGATTAAAAGAGCAATCCAGGGCTCAAGAAACCAAGGAGGCAAATGAAACCTGAGGACTGGAGGATGAGCAAGGTCCAAGAGATCAGGTCACAACAAGCAAGGAGCACTGAAGCAAGTCTAGGAAACTTCATTACCAAGGCAGCTTCTGGAAGGGAGAGCTAGTTCTTATATAGCTCTTCCCCCAGGGCTGCTAGGTGGTGCTCATGAAGACGCTGGCAGCTGTAGTAGATTCAGGGAGGTAGCCCAACTACTAGGGCTGCTCTTCTGGTACTTGGCCAGCAGGTGGAGCCAAGCTGCCTTGGATCCTGACAGCACTTGAGAGTTTGGACCTGGATCAGTGAAAAATGGTGATTTGATGCATATGGAGGAGAAAAAAATGAGTTAAAGAATGCAGAAGATGTTGAAAAATGCTGATCATTTTGGGAAAAGAAGTTTTTGAACAAAACTACAAGGATTCCTGGAGGTGGGAAGTGGCCAACCCAAAACCTAGGAAAAACTATACCCAATTATATTGCTAGGAATATAGATATACTCTAGAAGACCAAAAAAAAAAAAAAAAACACTTGTGAGAGTTGCAGAAGCAGCACACACATGCAGCTCCTGAGCATAAGCAAAATGTTAGTGCCTTTGGGAGTTGCTCAAAGTTTCACTTGTATGCTGACAAGTGAAAACATGTCTGTGGAGGAATTATTGTTTTAAAACTGAGGACCCTTTTATCACTCTTGACAAGAGGCAAGGAAGGCAAGCCTCCCAAAGTAAGTTTGTATCAGCTACCAAGAAAGGCTAAGAAAACCTTTTCTTACCTTTCTCATTTGGTGTTTGAGCAGGGTTGGAAAAAAAATTACATTTCTTGGCTAATTGTGTCAGGCCCCTGAATGACCAGGAAGGTGTTTAAGGGCCTCTGCAAAGAGGCCTGTCTTGACCTGGTGCTGAAAAGATGGCAAATTTGGCACCCGGTGGTCCACAGCAGGGAGGTTATTCCAAAGATGGGGGGGCATCTTTAAGCAAGGTTTACATAACCCTAAGCAAGGTTTAAATACATGTTTTGAAACCTGAAACTGCAAACTGGTTATTGCAAACCGGTTACTGAATGCTTAAATAAGGAAAATGAAAATTTAGGCATATAAGAGGGGGGGTTTTTTGGCTTCATGTGAATCAATTCTTTATTCGGTCATTGACCAGCCAATAAATAAAACACAAAATTACAATTAGTTAAAATAAGAAAAATACAGTATTTCTAAAATTACAATAATTAAGATAAGGAAAATAAAAGTGTTCTGGTAGAACCTAACAACAATTAGGGTTAGTTCTACCACATACACTGTACAAACTATCAAACAGTATTTGGCTGTAGTCAAGGAGATAAAATTGGATTGATTGGATTAAAGTATCTTAAAATAAAATGAATCGGAGTGACCAGGATATTTAGAAAAGAGTGGGAATAACAGTTCCTGGCGAGCACCTATATAGAGAGGGCAGTAAAGAATGACATGCTTCCCCACGTGGACACAGTCCCTATTCAAGGGGTATTTTTTTGGTATCTCCCTTCAGTAGCAGCTGTTGGGAGGGCATGAAATCTAGCTAGGAATAAAGCCCTTCTGAATTTGGGGATCATATCAGACTGAGATATCGAGCTGGTTGAAGATGATGTGCAGGAACCTGTTTCTGGATAGAATTGGATAATCTGCTTGCAGCTCTAAATCAATGATCTGTTGTTTAGGTTCTGCTAACACCCATTCATATCCCATCCAGGAGATAGCTGGCCTTGAATAACCATATAATTGCAATTTGGCCCATTTGCCTGCTCAAGGAGCTCTGAAAGTTGTTGGTCATAATAAGGGACCAAGCCAGCTGGAAAGAAGAGGAGCTTGAGCCAGTAAGAAAACATGTAAATCCAGGCCGAAGTTTCTGTTTTAAGAAGGCCAGCTTCATGTCAATGGACCGTATTTGAAACGCAGTGGGGTGCTTGAAAGATGGTCCTCAGGAACTTAGACTGAACTCTATCCAAGGAAAGAAAAGACCTGTAGGTTCCCAGTTGAGCTCCAAACAGGAGCTGGGCTCAAATCTTAGCTGAGAAGACTTTAACTACTGCAGGTAGTTAAAGTTAAATATACTGTGCATCTTCAAAGAAATACAAAGTTTGTAAGGTTGACACTGTTTTTTGTGGATTTAAGATGACATAGTTGGCATGCGATTAATAGTTACCCACAGCATGAAAGACAATCCCCAAATATTTGAAGGATTTAACTTGCTCAATTAGATGGTTATTAAGTTGCCAAATATGCATTTTAGGGTGCTTGGCAAAAACCACAACTTTGATTTTAGAGTAATTAATTTCTAAACAATCTTTCTGGCAATGCTCAGCTAGTACATGGAGTGCCTAATTCAAACCAATCTGTGTTTAAGTAGCACAGTATCATCTGACTATAGAAGAGCAGAGATGTGTCTATTTCCCAATTTCGGCAGATGAAGAGAAGGGACTTTATCAATAAGGGAAATATAAATAAATAAATAATTGATATACACATATATGTAATTTGTACATACATACATATTATATACATACATATAACACACACATATTATATATGCACGCAGAGGGGCTAGTAAGCCATCCAGAGACTGTTAGAATTGGATGGCATATTAAAAACTTTAAATAAATAAATAACTCCTTGTCTCACTCCCCCCTTAACTGGAATCTCTTTAGTGCTGTGTTCTTGGACATTGCAGCACACCTTCATCTGTTAACTGAACAGCCGATCTCCTTACCTGTACGCAAAAGGTAGCATTAGCAGGACTTCTTGTACTTCATACCTCAGGTTTTATTTCTTGTGAAAAACGATACCTTGAATTTTTAAAACTCAAAACACTTATTTGTTGGTGATGTGATGCAAGAAATCACATTTCAAAGGAGCTGGCCAGGAGCAGGGAGCCGCCCAGCACTGGGTATACCTTCTGGGTGGGACTTTGTGGTGTGTGTGTGGGGGAATTATGGCTATATCTTATTATTGATATTATTCATTGTATTATATATTGATATTATGTATTCCATTATGTATTATATTATTAAAGTTTATTTGATTTTTGTATTGCTTACAGTTAAATATTGCATTACTTGATTGTATTGCTCTAATGTACAAATGGATTTTTATGGAATATAGTTTTTTGTTTTGTTCTATTGTAAGCTGCCCTATGGACTATGGGGCAGCATACAAATAAAGTGAAATGAAAAAATGAAAGAAGAATTCAGATAAAAGTAATCTTTTATCAATTGAAGAATAGTTCAGTTTCTCCCAGAGTTTGGATCTGAAGATGAGGTCAAAAGCACATCTGAGGTCAATGAATGCTGCACAGAGTGAAGAGCATGCTCCAGATGAATATTTCTCAATTAGATGTTGCAGGGTTCTAAATTTATATTTAGAATTTTTCTAATTTCATTAAACAGCATAATCCACATCCTATCACAATCCCACCACATATGTTTGTAAGTTCCAATCCCTTTCCCACATCTCCAACAAATATTAGAATATTCATCATCAATTTGGTTTAACTTAACTGGTATTAAATAGCATATCAATATCACTTTATAGCCATGCTCTTAATTCTAACCGACGTATTCTTATATACTCTTCTGTTCCAAATATTCTTCCAATCCTTGTCTTATTTCACCTATGTCCATTTCCCAAATTGATTTTAAACTTTTTGTCTCCTTCTTCTTTTGTAGATTGGAATCACCAAGGCTAGGCCCCAATCCTGAGGAATCTTACCATGTTTATCAATATAGGTGAATAAGGAAGCCAGAACAAGTACCCACCAATCTTAATTGTTTTGAATAACCTCCACTGAAATGAAATCATACCCAGGAGGTTTGTTTGGTTTCAGATAGTTAATCAGTTTTGCAATTCAGTGCCTGATACAGGAGGCCAAAAGGGGAGCAGATAAACTTCATAATCTAGTGCCCTCTTTGGATAGGGCAGTTTCTCCTGTGTATACCACAATCTGAAATCATCTTCCCAGACTGAAGTAGAGATAAAGGATGAAATGTGTGGCTTAAGGGAAGATGATTTATGAGTTATGCATTTCTAGAATAATGCGGAGTTGAGTGGTGAAGATTAGTTGGTTCCAGGAGTATATCAAGACCTGCCTCATCTTTGCTTGTAATAGCTGTTTATATTTCCTCTTGAGTAGGAGCAGGTCTTGGATTGGGTAGGAGAGAAGATCCCTTTTGTATTCCTTAAAACAGGAAATTACTTGTTTTTTAGCCATATGGCAGTCACTCTCAAACCATGGTTGTTTAAAGGAGCTCTGTTTCTTCTTAATACCAGATGGATGGGTTGAAAGGATTGCGTGGAGACACTGAATTAACTGGGTATAAGATGGCAGAATCTGATCGGTGGATCTGTCATCTAAGATGAGTGTGCAAAGTTGAACTACCTCATTGGAAAAGAGCATTTGGGTTAGTTTCTCCTTTGTCTGACCTGTCCATTTTGTTTGTACTTGTCCCCTGAGGATATCTTCACAAGGAATGGGATAAGTATTCCAAAAGGAGACATCGAAGGGCTTCAAAAGCAACACATTAGAACAGTGATCACTCTCAGGATGGTTGCCAGTATAAAACTGATGGACTGAAGATTTGCTTCATGTGAAGTTCAGATTGAGAATGGCCTTTGTGTGAATGCATTAGTGATTACAGTTATCAGTAATCAGTGCAATTATCAGTGGATGTAGCTGTGATTAAATGTTTGGTTCACTTGGGTAAAGATACAGAGAAAACAAAATCCATGTAAATGAATGGTGTGTTTTGTACCACAATGAGAGTTGGCAGAGTCAACTGTGTGGAAGCCTTTTCACTCATAGGAATGTGCTGCACTAAAGAATCTTATGAGCCTTAAATTGAGTGAAGGATCTTTTTGGAGAGCTATGTCAAGTGAAAATTGCAAAAGAAACTGAGCTACAGTGTAAGAAACCTCTGAACCCACAGAAAATAAAGTCAGAGGGCAGGGTGAATGTGCTGGGAACCTCTCCTCTGCAGAAAAGCCTAGGTTCCACAGGAATAAATTGAGTACAAGTTCAAATTTTGCTTTAACAACAGAAAGGTTGAGCAGCTTTGGCAATCCCAAGGTCTGCAAAAGAAGAAATTTATTTTATGCCTAGATAAGGATCATTCAGAGTGATCATAGTGACAAGGATCATTGTGAAGGTGAAAAAAAGTGTCAAGGAAGGGACAATAAGAGCGATTAACAGTTCTTGGAGAGGCCACTTTTGGCAGAATTTCTTTCCCAACACATATTCAGGTAACTGAAGTTCCCCATTACTACCACATCATACTTCCTTGAAATATAGGCAATTTGCTTTTCACAAGTTTTGTCCTCATCTTCTATCGTGTGGTTGGTAGTAGACTCTATCATATTCCTTGACACATTTGGTTTGCCCCAGATGCTCTTGATGGTGCTACCAGGCTCATCTTTCTGTATTTCTTTGTAGGGGTATTTTCAACATACTTTTAACATCTTTCCTACATGATTGTGAAGACTATTTTGGGGTACTACTAGAGTTCTGATAGTTGCATACCAGAGACCATGAAAACCATGATCCTGTGTTAAGACAACACGACAAGTTATGGTGGTACACAGAAACCACAGAATAAATCATTCTTTCTCATCATTGTTTCTAAAGTCCACATTAACCATGATGAAATATCATGACTGGGTTCAGACATGACAGACAACAATGGTAAAAAACCACCATGGCTTGTTGCATTGTCTTAACTTATTACTTATATGTAGCAAGTTCTGCATCTGGGATCATCCCTAAATAAAGAGAGGGGAATCAGCCATTTATTTTGTTGGGGATGATCCCAGATATAAAGTGCTAATTTCCATCCAAATCTGTATGAAATCTCCTGAAAGAATGGTTATGCTATCTAGCTGATCTACTCTAATAATCTGTTTGCAAGGAATATAAACTGGATTTCAGTTTCAAGTCCCCACCCTACCCCAGAGTTTAAAGCTAGAACATCTTCCATGTAGTGGTTTCCTGAAGAGAATCAAAAAGTGCTTAACAATATGGATTTCTAAAGACAATTTGCACTAGGCTTCATTAGTAGAGTTGCTAGATTAAGTTGAAAAAAATCCTGTAAGAGATATACAAAACAAAATGTTTATTATTTTAGTTTTAAGTATTTTTCAAAGATTCAGGGATGTATAGGAAAGTAGAGAAAGCATATACAGAATCAAAAATAAACTTGCAGCTGAGCAGATTTAAAAATAAATTGATAGCATTATCATTTTATTTGTGAATAATTAAGCCACTCATTGATGTATAGTCACATGAAATGGAACTTTAACTTAAATGCTACTACTTTCTTCCTTATTGTTTCTTGAGATATTATGTATATAGTTAGGTTTTGCATCATATTTAGTTATTTAACAAGATGCTTAGTTTATTATTTCAATTTTTTCTAAGCACACTGTTCAGTTGAAGAATAATCTTTCACAGATTGTTGTCCTCTCTTGTTGCAATAATTTTGGCCCATTATCATTCAAGAAACAGATCTATTACCCAACCCCAACAATGTTGATCTAAAACAAGCCTTTCTTGTCAGGATTTTAATAACACAGCTGGTTTCATTTCCAAAACTGTCCTGAGAATGGCAAGGGTAAGTTGTACATTTTAGAAAATAGATAAAATAAAATCTTAATTGAATCAAACTCTTCCCTGGGTAGCCTACACCGTTAAGGTGTTTGTCTGAAGTGACCAAACTATACACTAAAGTAAGTAGTTACAAGAATAGACCTTTTGGAACATGTAGTTAATAATGAACCAACTCAGTTGTGGCCTCAGTGGATCACTTCTAATTAGCACTGCCTAAAGCAAAATGGCTTTTGGCTGAACAGGCAGCAGAGTATTTCTACACTTAATTTGCTCTATTGGGCTGAAATCCTAAAATGGAGCTACAGCAACACAAACTGGTAATTTTTCACTGCAAACAATGGGGAAAGGCTCAAGAGTGTTGTCAGATCAGGGCAAACTACTGTTGTTTAGCACAGCAAGTGAAAACATGACATCTTAAGGCCACAAAGTCTGCTCTTCGAAGAAAAGGGCTTGACAAAACTCAATTGTGTCTGCTGCGTGTTACCCCTGGGGTCACACACAGTGGAAGTCAGTTATGCATCTGTTTGCTGTTTGTTAGTCTTCTTCAGGAGCTTTCTCAGATTAGATGACATGAAGTAAGGCTTTTCGGTAGAGCCATCGTTACGTTCCAGGTCTTCCACTGCAAAGAGACACAAATCCCCCCAGCAAAGGGGTGTGAAAAGTCTGCCTTACAACTAACAGATGGCAGATACCTGCAGCTGAATTTAAGGGAAGCCTTGACCATTGACTATATTGAGCCATAGAGGCGGAGTTTCCCCCCAAGATACAAAATACATCCCACTTAACATGTATCAGAATGAGGACAAGACAGTACTGGCAGCTCACTCCTGTCTAGCAAGGAGGATTGGGCAGTTGTTCACTATGGAAGAACTGGCCTAGGATGGGCTTTGCTGAAACCTGTCTCAGTGTGAGGGGATATATCAAATGATTTTCAGAGCCACATTAGTGACCAAATGAGTCTACATGTCTAATATCTGAATTCTGAGAAAAGTAAGAGTTTGCCTCTCCTACAGTTCAGTTACCAACAGTAAATGTTTTAAGCTAAAAGAAGCTGGTATTTTAAATGCTGTGTACTTGTCTTTGGCCATGCCCACCACTGGAAAGTGGCCTCCAGTGGCTTTTTTGACATGGAATCCAGCCCGCTGGCTGAAAGAGGTCGGACAACTCTTGAATAAACTCTGAATATCACTTTTTTAGGGACAAAAATGAACAGAATAGCATTAATTTTAAGAATCAAAAACCAAGGGTAATAGCACAGGATATTTCATGCACTTTTTAAAAAAGTGACGTGTTTTTCTCTGGGCCATCTTAATTTTCACAGGGTTGACCATGGACATGGAAGGTACAAAATATGGTAGTTCAGTCTCTCTTTTGCAGGAACTGCCATTAAGGGCATAAGAGCCCTGCTGGATCCAAACAAAGGCCTACCCAGTCCAATGTTCTGTTTATAAAGAAAGTATAAAAAGCCCAATAGCACCATCCCACTTTTTTGCCAGCAACTGCCATGCAGAGACATACTGATTCGGCTACTGGAGGTAACAGATAGCCATCATCCTCTATGAGTAAGGCAGTGGCATGGTGCTACGGAGAGGGGGCCTAGCTCGCTCAGGCTAGTCTGTCCAGATGGATTCTTCAGATTCAGAGGAGGTGGCAGAGCAGCAGAGGCAGGCATATGTCACCTGTCGCCTTTGCAGTTTCAAGGTTACGAAGTGGCGATACCAGCATGAGAACCAGCCTGCCTTGGAAAAGGAGGAAGACATTTCAGACCAGAAAGGGTGGAATCTGAGGGCGACTTCTTTGATCCTGCCAGGAGATGACAGGTGAAATGTGTTGGTAAATTAAATCGCGTCTGACATTCGAGCTGTCTAGCTTCACACAGCAGGAGCCACCCTGAGCATGGAGTAATGGTCTTTCTGAAAGGGAGAGGGGAGCAGATAGATGTTCTAGGTTGGATTCAGCACTTCACATGGGTAGATGATACTCCTACATCTCAAAGGGAATGTTACTTTATGCGGTTTATCACCTGTACAGCTGGACTGTGCTTCTAAGATTTCATCTAAGTCTGCTGGGGAGGAAAAAGGGCAAGGGAGCGATGTGCTCCACTTATCCTTTCTTTGGAATTTTTTTTTAAATCCTTTTTTTCCTTCTAGCTATCTGGAAGCATTATATTTTCCTACTCATATATAGATAATGCAGTGCATCTTAGTGATGCAAGTTAAGTGATAGGTAAATTCTAGAAAAGATCCTGGCCTCTCATCTGAGCACATATTAGACCTGCATCCAGTCATCTCTCTTTACAAAGGGTCTGTGGAGCCTTCTGTGTTGTCAAGCTGAGATCAGGGAAAGAGAGCAGGAGAAGATGTGTGGATACGAAGCCATTATAACAAGAAATAAGCAAAGTCTGCTCAGGTCTGGCTCAGCTGCTCCAACAAGGTCTAAAACAAATGGACTTCTGCTCATTCAATGAAAGTTTACCTTCCTCTCCTTTCCCCTAAGCTTCCCAATGTCTACCTTTAGCCCCAAATTTCTTGGTAGAAAGGATACAAATCAATCAAAATGAACACATTTACTCTAAACTTTTGAGGGACTTTCCAAAGCAAATTTGGGGGATGATATTTATTAGCCAGGAGTGTCTGTTTTAGTGGTGGAAGAAACCCATTAATTACAACACAGAATTCCTAGAAAAACAAAGTGAAGACTTCAAATCCTTTGAAGGACATACTTCCAGCCTGGCTCAACAGCACAGCACTCAGGCTGAAACAGCACCATAGATTGGCAAATAGCTGAAGGCAGTTTGAACGAGGACAAAGTGCTCATGGTATGTACACTTATTCCACTTTTGCTTTTGCTAAACAGAAGTTATAGGTTTCAAAAATCTGTTGGCCAGAGTCAATGGTAGAACAAAAGAAAATTGTTGCAAAGCTTTTGCTTAAACACTTTCGCCTCTCTTAAAAACACATCTGCCTTAAGTCTGAAACAGGTAGGACCATTGGTCTCATGAAATAGTGCACAACAGACTTATCAATAGAATGTGGGGAACCTTTTGGAATCCTTAAGAGTCTCCAGAATTCATTTTGGAAAAAAAGTTTCTTGCTCTCATGCTTATGGAATCATCAGTGCCTCTCTTATCAATTTAGTTTCCTCTGCTGCTTTTTGCATGTTTGTACCAGAAGCAACCATCAAAGATAACAGACATCAAGGGAGATATAAATAAATGAGGCCATAACAATTTGTCATTTTAAAAAACAATCTTCCTACATGAACATTTACTCAAGTTTACAACTTGAAATTGCAAGCTGGTTTACATATTCATAAACAGTTGCTCTACCTTTCTGTTTCAAGTAAGAAACTTTAACTGGATAATTTACTTCCTGATGCACAGGGAGCCACCATGAAGGACACTGCTTGGAAGTTAGTATCTCTTTAATAAGGCACTGACTTTCCCGAGATAAAACCTGAACTTTTGTCTACCTAGGGCATGATGCAGAGTGCATCCACCATTCTCAAAAAAACGTTCTTATTCCTCTGCAACTGTATGGCCTCCTTTATGTTATCTTGCCACTACAACTACTATTGCCCTTCACCGTTTCCTAGTCCTCCATTCCTCCCAACCCAGGAAATTCATGCACTGAATTTTTAGTTCAAAACTGACTGGTGTTAATGTGTAGTTCTCTGGCATAGGGCAAAACCAGTCCAGATTACAGGTGAACAGACTAACAGACATTTATAAAAGCAGAAAAGATTTAAACTCCAGTGTTATGTATTACCAAGTGTATATATTGTTTTGCATTTTCAGAAATGAAACCACCTAGTTTTAATTAGTTGTAAGAAGGAACTATCAGTTATAAATTTCCAAGATTCTTGAAAACTGCAGAAAAATGTGCTAGAAATTTCAAAGGCATGTTTTGACCACAATCCAACACAGGGTTAGGTATGCTAGCACCCAACTACTTCAATAGGCTGGAGCACACCAAACATTATGTTAAATTTGGGCCATATTGTAGAAGGAGACGTGTTATAAAAATGGTAATTTCTTCCTGCATCAAGACAAGCTTTATAAAGAGGCAAATATAGCTATTTCTACACCAGATTACTCTGTCAGCAGCCATACACTCAACAGCATGCTCAAGTTTCAGATCAGTTCACTAAGTGCAATAATCCAGGGCAGCAGGCTTCCACAGCATATGAAACACTGCTTTACACTGAAACAAATCTCAAAAGCTTCTGGTTACTGGTGAAATAACCATTATTTTAATAGATCTGTTAGCCTATAGAGAAAGGGTTCCACAGATTTGTAGGAAGAACTTCAGGACAAAGGCAACTTATGGCTAACTGAAATGCCATTGCTTCCAAGGTATTTAATCTCTGTCTCTGTGTTGATTCAGTCCACTGAGCTGCTGCTCAGTTTCTCAAGCCAGGAGCACGTCTCTCACCTCCATTTATTTCTGCCTAATGGGGATTCATGTGCAGTTTGATGTTTCTACTTACTGAGATTGTTTAACTCGCACAGCTAGCCCCACAGAAGGCCACTGAACCTCAGCAATTTTGAATCTTCTCTCTTTTTGGAATCACAAAGCAAGCATGCTTAGAGGTCACAACAGATTTTAAAAAGTGACTCATTCCCACTTCTGCCTAATCAAAGAGGTGAAAAAAGCTAGAAAAGAGCTGAAATATAAATATCTACAATACCCATTTTGTACTGTATGCATGTATTCTGTTTAACACTGTTTAAATAGCCAGCTTTGCTATAAATACGACATCTTGAAGAGGGCAAAGAACAACCCTGTATGGTGCAACAATGAAAAAGTGGGCCATTATCCAACAGTATAGTAAGGGCACAATCCTATACATGGCTGGAGTACACTGGAAGTTGTAGGACATTTATCTACCTAAACATGCATAGGATTGCACCCTAAACCTCCAATTTCAGTTCCATTCCTTTGGTGCTGAAATATTTCCTGGGTAGAGGCAGGTTATATATCACAGTCTCCTGTTTGCTGGGTACAAAAATCACAAGCATCATCCTCAACCTCCTGGAGCATCAACATTAGAAGGTGGGCACCAGTGCTTAGGGTAGCCATGATGGAACAGCCCTTGCACATTGATCAGACATGTGCATACAAGGCCTGCATTGGGACATCTGCATATGCCTTTCCCACTTGGTACACTCTTCCCTATTCTTGGCTCTCAGCACTTTTGGAAGACTCTAGAGTTCCTTTCAGCAGGATTTCACTCAGTGCAGGGGACATGTAATAAGGTCGCTCAGGTGATCCATCGTTCCTTTCCAGATCTTCACCTTTTGGAATCCCAAGACAGATAGAAAAAGCAGCCACAAAAGAGTAAGAGAAGCAAAGCAAAAATAAATATGACAAAGGCAAAGGGAATATAAAGCAAAAGGGGAGAGAAAAAGGGGAAATTTAAAGTTAGTTGCAATTAGATTTCTCCACCAAGAAAAGAACAAAACAGCTTAGACAGTCACCTGGTTTTATGCTATATAGAATATTCTTGCTGTTGTAGAAACAAAGGATTTGCTAACTGAACCGATAGTGAAAATGTGGAGAAGAATGAGAAATTAATGGTTCCCAAATCACAAAAGAAATGAGCTATTACTGTCATACTAGCACAGGACTAAAACATCAAAGTGAAGATGTTCTACAGTGGAGATGCATTTATTAAAAAATATTCTGGTGCCCCCCTGATGTGTTGGACTACAATTCCTATAATGCTGAACATTGCTGATGGAATACATAGTCCAAAATACCTGGAGGATACAAAACTTTAAAAACTGACTTATATATGCATACCTCAATACACCTTTTGTATTATGTTAAAGAGCTGAAACGACAAAGATACACAGACAGCTGCTCTGCCTCATAAGAAAACAGTTTTTCAGACCTAAACCATCTGGAAGACTTGGCTCCTGTGATCTTTCAAGAGCTTACAAATCTACTCACAATGAGACAAGCAAACTGCAAGTCAATATACTACCATGTTTCCTGTTCCTGTGTTTTCAGGAGCAGCCTATTCTATGCAAACTCAATCACTAAAGTTAATTTCTTATATTTTTAATAAACATACTAGCCACCCTGTATAAACAGTTCTCCAAGCTGGCATACAATCCAGACAGAGACAGAATAAAATAATCAAAACCAAACAATCACAGGAACCTTGCCTGCACTTTTTCTCTTTATGCCATGAGAAGCATCATCTGTTCCATTTCTGTATGACTGCCATTAAAAGAATAAGAGCAAAAGGTGGAAAGTCCAGCTGCAAGGCCTGGGGAGTTTGTCTTGACCAGGCCTTGATCACACAACAGAACCTCATAACAAGTTTCTTCTCATACTATTGCTGCTCTGCATATCATCATAAGAATAACCTCACTGGATAGAACAAAGGCTCCATACATACAGTCTAGTATTCTATTTCCAATGGTGATTAGCCAGATGCTGCCAAAGAGCTCAAAAGCTGGGTGTAAAGACAACAGCCTTCCAGCCTCTCCCTTGATCCTCCACTCTCCCTCTCCCTCTCCCTCTACCCAGCACCAGATACTCAGAGATAGCCAGCCAGTGAACATGGAGACTTTACATAGCCGTAACATGGCTAAATGCCAATAACAGATCTCTCTTCCCCTTTTTAAACACAACCAAGGCAGTGACCATCAACACATCATATAGTAGATTTCATCAGTTAATGGACCATCAGCACCATGTAAATGGTCTTTCTTCTTTCGAGTCCAGTTCTTGTCATTGCTGTTCAGCACCCTTATTCAAGTCTGGTCCCAATTTTCTGTCTATGCCTGAAGCTTTCTACAATGACTGCTCTATGTTTTCATTTTAGCTGGGGCTTCTGATTTGGTCTTTCTCCCAGATTGTTACATTGCATTGTTCCTGATTATGCTTACAGATGGCTCTGATCCCGCATATTCTCTTTTTTCTACACTGAACTCCCACTGGATGATAATTCAAGCTTTTCTGAGGTATAAAAGTCCATATATTCAGACACCTCTGAGGAAGGAAATGTCTGAAGTATATTCTTTTGAAAAGGCACAATTCCAACCACAATCCACTCTTAAGTCATTTTTCAAATGCTTTGCAATAGTGCTGCCCACTAAAATATTGCCAACTGTGACTGCAAGGTTTATCAATTTGGACTCTTGCAGATAATCAAGTGTAAGCGAGTTCTAACAGGTTTTCACCAATTTCTCATTCTGTCTTGTGTGAATCAATTCCTACCCTTGGATGCTGCTATGGCTGTCCTGTTCTTCATGGTTGCTGTGCATCACACATATGGGCTCTGTGCCTCTGTGGAGCCTCTTGTCGTGAAGATTTTCTTAGCTTAGCTCATTTTGCTGGAAGCCCTGCCCCTTCCTCACTACCTAATATATAAGGGTGGGGTTCCTGCCATTTTCCCAGTTCTTTTTCGACTGCCATTTTGGGTGCCTCAGATTAATTCCTAATGTCCTTTTTCACTTTACCTCAGCTTTTCCTAAAACCTTAAATTTACTATTTTTTCCAGAACTACATCTTTGCTTGTTTTTCCTCTATCACCAGCTTAATTCCTACCCTTTACAAAAAGCAAACCCCTCCTCCTTCTAGCCTCTTTTTCAAGCTATCCACTTGATACTTTCTTCTCCTCATCCCCTGATGGCATTCCAAGTGGCTTCCAGAAAATTCATCTGCCACAGCATAAAAATGCCAGCCATGGACAGGCACTCATTGGGTCTTTTCTGCCTCAGAGAGGATCGCAGGATGGATACCTGCCCTCATGCCACGTGTTGACTAGACAGGTGTGCAAAAATCAAGCAGGGAGGCTCAAAACTGAAATGTGGAGCCACACCCTTAGAGACATGAGTCAGTTGTAACAACCCCACCTGAATACCCAAAACCATCATGGGCACTCACATCTGCAGCCACTGGGGCGCCATGAGCCACATTGTCAATGCAACCTGTCTGGGACGGCACCAACCAATGGTAAGCTGAAAAAGAAGGCTAAATGGGCATACAAAATGGCAGCTGCTGAGAAAACGGCTTTTAAATCATCCAAGGAGAAGCCCAAGAAATGGGCTTGATACCACTCTCCTTCACTCTCTCATGGACTGGTCTGTGCTGCTATTCCTACTACAGTCCTGACTGCAATTTCAGGAACACCCAGACCATCGGTGGCTGCAGAAACTGCTACACCATCAGACTTGTTGGCTAGGAGTGAAGACCTATCCTTCTCCGAGGGAGAAATCTGAGACACCTCATATGCCTGGAAGCCCTACACTTCTGTCACCACCTAGACCACCCCCACCATCCAGCCCCGTAGCAGGCCTGTCATATGCAATGATCTCGCTGGCTTCATCTCATGGTTCAACCCGTCAACCGCCCAGGTTGATCTGGACTATGGACACCAGCACCTTCCATTGACTTGTTCCATTGTGGCAAGTGAGGGTGCACAAACCTGTACTTCTTTGAATGGCCTTCCTACCACTTGATAGAATTGTGGAGAACATCAATACCCACCCTGATGATTCCTCTGTCAATTCCAACTCAACCTCCAGTCTTGACTCCAATCTGGTTCCCATACTGAAGTAATGCCTTTTGATGGTGAGGGACTTTTCAGTATTGGGAGTGACAAAGAACTGGGCAGTATCCAGAAGGATAGAATGACCATGAGGAGAATGGGTTTTGCTTCTTCTCAACCATTCCGGGCATGTGAGAGCCCAGGGTAAACCTCACCATCCTGTGCACCAGCAACAATACCCAACTCAGCCTCATCGCCAGGATGCCTCCTGTTTCCACCATCCCAGTAAGAACTGATTGGACACGCTGATTGGAGAGGCAAAGTCATTGGCTGCAAACACAAAGCAGTCCCATTCCATCAGCGCAGATTTGGTTTGAGGACTGCCTAAACACTTGCGTTGATGAATGGGAATATCTAACTACTGACTGGTGGGGTCTCTCCATTGTGGAGAATGAGTACAACATGGAATTCACCCTTCCACCTCTAGGAACTGTGTATTCCACTAACCCCTCTTGTGCCCTGGCTGAGGAATTTAGCACAATACTGTCAAAAAGGAAAATCCATCCCACCTCTCCATCTAATTCCTGTTCTAGTTTCTACTCGTGGTACTTCACTGTTCCTAAGAAGGATGATGGCCACTATTCCATCCTTGACCTGTGGGATGTGAACTACTATATCCCTCAGAAAGTTCTGCATGGTCATGAGTGGGAGGCGGTGGGAAACAGGTTTGGCAGGCAGATGGAGGTTCAAGGTAGTTTAAAGATGAAGTGGAGATAGAAGCAAGAATCTTTTACTATTATTATTATATTAGGAGGAAAAAGTAAGAGAGAAAAATGAGAGGTTGTTGAGTGGAGAGGTTCTGATCCTTGAGATGACTGTGTGTGGTCAAAAAGGAACTGAGAGACTAGATAGGACCCTCCCCACCTTTTATCTGGACTTCCAGAAGGGGTGGGGTAGGGGTTTCCACCCACTCCGTTCTGCTGAGCTTTGCAAGTTTTTGTCTCTGATTCAGGCCATGCGGCAAAGCCCATATGTGGAGTTGCACAGAGCCCATGAAGAAGAACTTCATAATGTTGCTGCACCCAAGGGACTGGTTCATCGTCACTGATTTAAGAGACACCTACTTCCCTATCTCCATTCATCCTGACTACTGACACTTTTAGTTCCAGATCAGGAGCAATATCTATGAATTCCCTGTCCTCCCATGTAGACTATCCACAGTTCCATGGGTTTTCACTGAATGCAAGGCCATGGTATGCACCCACCTTAGGCTGCAGGGTATCCAGGTTCTTCCCTACCTGGACAACTGGCTGTAAGTCACTCTGTCCCGAGAAGAACTTCAGTGCTCCACTGAGAAAACTTGTGACCACTTGAATAGACTGGGCTTATGCTTATACATGAACATGGAGAAATCTGTGTGTCTCCCCTCCCAGTCAATCCTCCACATCAGGGCAAAGCTGGATTCCATTATGGCCCAGGTCCACTCCCTTTAGAAAGAGTGGAAAAACTTGCCAACTTCACACTACAACTGGAATTTATGGCTACTGTACAAAATGTCCAATGATTACAATGGTCATAGTTATCCAGTTTGCAAGGTTGTGACCACTACAACTCTGGTTTGTAAGACCCTACCAACTGGCTGGGAAGAGGTTAACACTCCTGTGTCCTGCCCATGTCAAATTCTTCTGGTGGACCATCAGACAAAGCCTCACAGAGGGGATTGACTTGCTGAAGGATTCGGACCTGACCCTCACAACAGATGCCTCATGCCTGGGGTGAGGAGTACATTGCCAAGTCAAGAAATCTACTTGATGGCAATCTCAGCTTTTCACAGGACGGTGGAAGGCTGCTCAGCTTTTTTTCATCCATTGCCTTGTTGGTTCCTTTGAGGTCTCCAAAACAGCACCACCAATCCAATCCATTGTACTAGCATGGAGCCTCTCAGTAGTGCTACAAGTGTTCATGAAGCCTTCCTTCAAACCCTTAGCCACCTTAGACTTGTGCTTACTCCTGAAAGGTGGAACTCTGGGTAGCTATTATGTCAGCCAGAAGAGAAAGCAAACTATGCACTCTATGCACTAACCCACCATGCCTTGTCTTCCATAAAAGCAAAGCTGTCCTCCAACCAGACTATTCGTTCCCATCAAAAATTGCCTCAAGATTCCATCTTAATCAGGACATTGCACTGTCAGTATTCTTCGCAACTCCAGCCACTGCAGTAGAATCATCCCTTCATACCTTGGATGTGAGAAGAATACTGGCATTCTTTCAGTCTCGAACTGAATCTGTCTGCTGATCACAAGGACGTTGTGGTCTATGGCAAATGGCCCAAGAGTTGAACCAAGCAGCCCTCAGCAACTTGCACACTGGATTATGGGAACAGTTAAACTGAGGTACCAACTTGCTGGACTGCACCTACCCAAGTGACCCTGAGCACATTCTACCAGGGCAATGGCAACATCTATAGTGCTGGCATACCAGTAGAAAATCTACATAAAGTGGTGACATGGTCCATCCTGTTGACCTTTCTCCAACACTACCATCTGGATGCCCATGCCAGACAAGCCTGTTCCTTCAGCTGAGCAGTTCTCTCGGCGGTCCTATGCTGAAGACACTGCCCTTCTCCATTTCAAGGTGAGCTTACTAGTCATCCATATGTGTAATGCACAGAGACCACAAAGAAGAATGTAAGGTTGCTTGCCTGTAACTGATATTCTTTGAGTGGTCATCCATGCATTCATACAACTCACCCACCAATCCCACATCAGTGTCATCAGCAAAATAAATTTCTCCCCATGACCATCTTTCTGTCACTTATGGATTCCTGCCTTCACAGATTTGCCATCCCAGTTCTGAGGCCAAAACATTAGTCTTCATTTGAACTAGGAAAATGGCGGGAACCCCACCCTTATACACTGGGGGAGGAAGGGGTGAGGCTCCCATCAAAACAAGCTAAGCTAGAAAAAATCTTCCCAATAACAGGCACAGAGCCCATATGTGTGAATGCACAGATGACCACTTGAAGAATGTCAGTTACAGGTAAGCAACCTTACCTTTTTGCTGTTTATAGGGTGAGAAGAGTGAGGTAAGATGACTGAGGTCTTGAAGGGGTCTGCTGCCTCCACCATGTTCTCTCATGGAAGGACTTAGATGGAAGAAGTTTGAGTACCACCTTGCTTAAGAATTACTTTTATCTAGTACAGTGTTACTCAAATATTTTGATCTCAGCCCCCCATCCTGAAACCTAATACAATTTCAAAACACTAGGATCTCAATATAGAGTAGGATTAAAACAGATGCATGACAATTACCACATGCATAGCAAGTGTTCCAAGAATTTCTCATCACTCAACAGCTCCCTCCCTGCTGCCAGTAGCTGCTTTAGAAAGTTCTGGTCTCTAAACAAGTCTCTTCCACTGTTCGTTGTTTTGAACTGGACTCTTGGGAGAGGGGAAAGCCAAGCACACAGTGGGACAGGCATACATTAGCAAAGGTCTGGGATAGGCAAGGGTACTCCCCATTTATTTATTAAAAGCTTTTTTTTAACTCATCCACTATAGGCATTTTGGGATGGCATATAAAAAATGAGTAGAATAAAACAAACACTACAGCATCCAACAACTGATATACTAAAACCCCAGTTAAAATCAATTACACATTAAAATAGCGGGAAAATAAAAGGGGTTTGCCTGACGCTGAAAATATAGCGTTGGTGCCAAGCAAACATCTCTGGGGAGTGTATTCCATAGTTGGGGTGCCACTGCCTTCCTCCAGGTACTCTCCCTCCTAAGCTCCTTCAAGGAGGGCTCTTGCGGCAGGACCTCCACCTCAGATCTCAAGGGGCAGGAGAAGGCGCTTCTTCAGGTATCCCGGACCCAAGCCATTTAGGGCTTTATAGGTCATCACCAGCACCTTAAATTGGGCCTGGACTTCAACTGGCAGCCAGTGTAACCAGTAGAGGACTGGCATTATATGTAAATCTGCCCAGTTTCCCCTTTCCAATGCTACCTCACTGAAAAGGTAGGGCTGTTCCCAGCTAGTATGTCAGCTAAAGAGAACCAGTCAGTCACTTATGACCAAGCTGACAATCCTTTGTTTTCTTGGAAGATGTCTCAACCCAACAGCCATCTAACTAGATTTTACCATTCCATTTGAGAAATAGCATTTCCCAACCTTATATCGTCCAGATGTGTTGAACTACAAATCCAATTATCCCCAGCCATATCCTCAACAGTATAACCTTAGAAATGAAGAGTCCCTAACTCTCAGCCCCACTGATTAAAATTTGCCTGGACTGCCATCTGAGTGGGATGGTGTAACTTGGTGTCCTGCAACAGAAAGGGGTTGGACCCAATGGCCTTCATGGCCCCTTCCAACTCTACTATTCTGTGATTCCCCATTTAATCATTTGATGAGTCAAGACACTGCAGCTCTATTAAATAGTGAGTGCTGGAGAGAACAAAGCAGAATAAAGGCAGACATGAAGGAAAAAAGAATTGGGAACCGATTTGTAGCCTGCTGCCTCCAAGCTGCACCTGCTGAAATTTCCTCTTTTGGACAACTGTTTAAGATATAGGAGCCTTGCCCTCTATTGCATCTGGCCAACTTAAAACTAGTCTCTAAAAGCCAGTTTACTGTAATTAATCCAACACCACGGAAGTGAATGATTAATGATAACAACAGAGACATAAAAACAATACATCTCTTAGCTTAAGATAATATAGGTTCCAACAGCTTGTGTTACAACAGATGAAGGTGGGCATTGCCAACAATGGAACAGCACTAGGGCCTATCCTTTCACAAAAGATCCAGGACAAACTTTTCCCGGTCTGCACCGTGCATTCTAAGGTTCCTATTGAGAAGGAGTCCAGAAGCTTTTGATCCTCTAATGACCACAAAATTTGCACTATATTCTTGGTAGCTTTTGGTTTAATTACAGACTGGCAGAGAAGCATTTCCTTCAGTTGCTGACTAAGAATAATGCACAGTAGCGAGGGCAGGTGCACCGTTTCAGCAGTACCGGGCAATCTGTTGCTGATTTGTTTTGGCTTCCAACTCTCATCTGCTCTAGCTAGCACAGCTAATAGTGAGGGATCATGGCAGTTGCAGGCCAAAACATTTGGAAGGTCAGAGCTTGCCCACTACTGCCTTATACCCTAGTACTTAGGACAAGTATGCTTGCTTCAATAGGGTGTCACCACAGCAGGATACTTACAGAAACAGAGGAAAAGCGTGTCCACACACATGGCATACACACTGAAGAATCCATGTGCAATGAGATAGGAGCCCACAATCACAGTCTACAAGAAAAATCATATAGGCATTTCAGTACTATATTACAACTAGCCAGAAATAGTGAACTTGGAATGGCAGTGAAGTTGCCTGCTCTCCTAGTAAATAGCCCTGAATACTATGTTTGTACAAGTCAGCAGCTGACTTTGGGCCAGACACACCCACTCGCTCTTTTTCTCTCTCTCGAACCAACCTCCCAAAATTCATCTGAGGATAAAACGGATATTAGAAAGAGCCATGTGCACCTTGTTTTGCCTGGATAAATAAATGAAAAAATAAAATAAACTCCAATATAATTTTCACTGCGGATTGCATCTCTCCCCTTTCTTCTTCACTATTAAGGAAGAAACCCCTCTGATGGGAAGATGGATAAAATACTATAGCTATAGTGGAGAAGAGATGAAGACTTCCCTTTGCTATTATTAGATACTGACCAGAATGGGAACCCAGTAATAGTTGAGAGGTGGTGCAGTATCTTGAATCAGTTTTATTCTCTGGGTGAAAAAGAAGAAGGCAAGTATACCTAAAGAGAAAGGAAAGACAAGCCATTTCATTTCAAACATTTCAACTACACATATTTCTTTAGGAGCTATTCTGTCTATATCCTAGTATCTGGGTACCTCTAACATCCATTCCCTTCCACCTTTCCAAACTGTGGGTTGGATCTTGTGTTTTGTACCCACATGTTTTGGGAAAGAGCCATGAGAAAAGCGAGTAAATGCAGAAAAGAGAGTGTACAGCAGCCTTCCACAGCCTGGATTACAACTCCTGTTATCTCCAGCCAGCATGGCTATACATCTGGAGGTTAGGAGAAGGCTGGCCTAGTGGAACTTACTAACAGAAAGCAGTTCGTTCCTGCAAAGGAGAGAGGCAGGGACAGGGACCAGTACCAGATGTAGCCAAGGGGACAGATTCTACCTTGGGAAAGGAATCAATGACCCAACCTTACCCAATCTGTCACTCTCCAGATGGGGTGAACCATCTCTAACCGCTCCCACCCTTCCCAACCAGTATGGGCAGCTGAGCCATGCTGAAACAGCTTTGACAGCTGCCGCAAACACATTCATCAGTAAATATGCTATGGCATTCAATACACTTGAGTCTAATGGCTCCGCTGAATAAATGCTCAAAATAAGCAGCCAATTAAGAGATCAGAGAGTCCTATATAGGACTATTGGTAAAGTTTGTTAAAAAAATAAAAACAAAAACATTCATATGGGGAGGTCAGTAAGAGGGAGTTGTAAATAAGGAAGATTTGAGAAAAGGTGCAAAGTATTGGAAGTCTTACCAACACTTCCTACAATCAAGAGTTTTCCAAGGAAAAGCAGGAAATCAGTGACTTTATCCAGAACAGCTACCCTGAAAACACAGAGGAAAATTGTAATTTTCTAACTCGTCCCACATGTGTGGAAATAGATGGTCTAGCAAGTGCCTACAAGGGGTTCTAGTATGTCTTCAAAGAAATGCAAGATCACAAAAGTCAACATAATAAATGTCAACACTTATTTTATTCATTTATTAGAATTTACATACTCACTTATTTGCTAAAAAAACCCATCAAGGTGGAGTACAACGATAACTTAAAATAATACAACAATGAACAACAATAGCATTTAGATGGTAAAAATGCAACACTAAACTTTATATTCAAAAAGCTAAAGTGAAAATATAGAAAAAGAAACAGAGCGAGTTGGTTGGTAACAGCATCCCCACCTGTAGAAAGTGGTTTGAAGATCATGTCCTCATAAAATAATTTTACCTGCTCCTAAAAGGAAGGGGTTCTGGTTTGGAAAATCCTTTACAACTCTAATAAAGCTCCCAAGTAAAAACCTACCAGATAGAGGGGCAAGAGCGTTACAATATAGAAACAGAGTCAGAAAGGGTCTCCTGGGTCGTCTAGTCTGATCCTTGGCTCCAGGCAGCTCCATTCATGACATACCTACCACGTGCATGTCTAGCCTATCTTTGCACACCCTCACCGATGGGGCCTTAACCACCTCCTGTGGAAGTCTATTCCATATCCTAGGGCTCCTGTCAGGAAGTACTTCCTGGGATGCAAATTGATCCTTGCTTCCCTGAGCTTGGCTCCATTAGAACATGCCCTGCCCTTCTCTGCAGGGGAAAGCAGGTCTCTACCCACCTCCGTGTGACACCCCCTCATGTACCTATATGTTACTAATAGATCCCCTCAGAGTCTCCTCTTCTCCAGGCTGAAAAGACCCAGTTCCATCAGTGTTGCCTCATATGGCTTTCCCTGCAATCTGGCAGCTATCCTTGTGGCCCTATGCTGCACCGATTCTAACCTGGCTATATCCTTCCTGTAATGAGGGGTCCAAAACTGAACACAATACACCAGTTGTGGGTGTACCAGAGTCATACCAGAGTGATAGTGATACCTCTCTTGATCTAGAAGCCACACTTCTGGCTATGCAACCAAGGGTGGCGTTCGCCCTCCTGACCACCACATCACGCTGCTGACTCATGTTTAGCCTGCAGTCAACCAGCACCCCAAGGTCCTTTTCACAAGTGCTGCTCTCCAGCCACTTGTTGCCCTAACCTGTACTTATGACACCCATTCCTATGTCCCAAGTGCAAGTAAATGGGTAAATGCCATTCTGTTATCCTCTGCACACTTCCATAGTCTGTCCAGAACATTTTTGATCTGGAGTACCTGCTCCTCAGTTGTGGCCACTGCCCTGGTTTTACTATCATCTGTGAATTTGATCAGCAGACTGCTCACCCCCTCTTCCAGGTCATTGATGAAAAGATTAAACAGGATTGGCCCCAGGACAGGGCCCTGGGGGACCCTGCTTGTCACTGGCCACCATCCTGATGATTCCCCACTAATGGTTACCCTCTGCTTTTGGTCAGTCAACCATGCCCTATCAGACAGTGCATTGGTCTTCCCCAAAACTCCTCAATTTCTTCACCAGGAAATAATGCAGCACATTGTCAAAGGGCTTGCAGAAATCCTGGTAAACCACACCCATTGCATCCCCTCCATCTAGCCACCTTGAAACCTTGTCATAGAATTCCATCCACAAGGTTTGTCTGGCAGGACACGTGTCTTGACATCTTTTCTAAAAACCAGAGAGGTGGTGCATTTTATAGTTTAATAGACCTGTACTTGTTAACAGACAGTCCCACCATCAAAAAAATGCAGGCCACTTATCTGTAATCAGATTTCTTCAAGTGGTCATCTATCGGATCTCACATATGGGCTTATGTGTCTGCATAGAAAAGCATTCATAATATTCTAGAGCTAGGCAGAGCCCCACCTACTCCTCCACAGATACTAAGCAATGTTCCCACCATTATCTTAGTTCTATGTCTGTTATAGCATAGGGGAGAATGCAAGCCATCAAGCACAATGGGGGGTGAGTTGGTGCACAGAAGACAACTTGAAGAACCACAGTTACAAGTAAGCAACTGCCCTTCTTCTCTGTGCTCTCTGTGACTCTCACCTATTGGTGACTACATAGCTTAGAATTTATAAGTGAAAGTTGTCATGTAAAGATGAAGAAATAGCTCTACCAAAGGAAGCACTATTCCTGGTTCTGACATCTAAGCTATAGTGCTTAATGAAGGTGGATTGCTGAGCTCAAGGAGTTGCAGCACAGAGTCTGCTATGGGTATTCCTCTGACGAACGCAGTGGAGGAGGTACCATTCTTCTAGAGCAGGGGTCCTCAAACTTTTCCACCAGGGGGCCAGTTGAAAGCTGCTGGTGCTGGGTGTGGGCCAGAAAGGTGGTGCCAGTGGGAGGCGGGGCGCACACGCGTGGCAAGGTGAGGCGAGGTGCAGGCGCAGCGAGGAAATACAAGGCAGGCGCACGAGGCAGCGGCTTGCTCGCTTGGAGATCATTTTCTCCAAGCGAGCAAACCGCTGCCTACCCACGCGGGGGGCAAGGTAGGCGGGCCCGTGCTCAGATCTAGAATGTTTGGAAAGCTATAGACTCACACGTGTAAGTCACCAAGCCCATGAAGAGCAGCTACCTGCCAACAGCAACAAACAGTGCAGCAGAGATGCAGGCAGAGGAACCAAAACAAACACTGTGGCAGAAACAGATGCCAACTTTGTCCCTATACTATGTCATTATTAGCCTTTTGGTGCATTCCCAATAAAGGGGCCTCTAGAGTTAATGGTGGCCTCAAAAGAGCCTCCTTTGCAGAAAGCTCCACAGAAAGGCTAAGTGATGTAGGGCGTTGAAGGTTACCACCATTTCCATTTTGAGCTCAGACTACAAAGAGCACAGGCCACAATTAAGCCACTACTTCTTCCCTTTAAGCCAGTGATGGCACAACTGTCAGTCTGGCAGTAGCATATACCGTATTTTTTGCCCTGTAAGACTCACTTTTTTCCTCCTCAAAAGTAAGGGGAAATGTCTGTGCGTCTTATAGAGTGAATGTGTGTGTGCAGTAAGTCTGTCAGATGTACAGCCCATGGGGAAGTGATGGGGAATGTGCCTGTGATTATGTGCCCATTTGTTTCAGAACATTTTTTTTCTTGTTTTCCTCCTCTAAAAACTAGGTGCGTCTTATGGTCAGGCGCGTCTTATAGAGCGAAAAATACGGTAGTCCCTGCATACACAATCAGGTTGCAGTGCTTGCCACCCTTCTCAATGCTAAAAGACAAACAGAGGTGTCTGGAAGGTGGACATCCTACCATTTCAAACCTGATGTCTGCATACGCCTTTAGTACTAAGAAGATTTTTCACTGCATGTTCAAGGAGCAAGGGAGGAAGGACTGTTCCAGGTCAAGCCACTTGAAGTTAATCCGCTAATCAAGAGGTACCCACACTCAAGCATCATTGCAAGGGAAGATCCACTTCCATCAGTTTAAAGGAGCTGAGTAAACCCACGCTAAGACCAAAAGGCAGAGCAGCAGTAACAAAATAGCAACTCATTGCCAGCACAGGCTCTCACCTGACGATATTCCTCATGAGCAGGAAAAAGGCATTCCTTGCAGAAGTGCAGAAGTTAGTGCCATAAATAGCAATCTGGGGAAAATCACCAAGAGAACACAGACATCTCGTCAGATGAGAAAAGGCATTAGTTGTCAAGGATCATTCAAGGAACATCAGTAAGACATGATTGCTTAAAACCACAGGGATGATTTGCGAGCAGACACTGATCATGACCACCTAACATTTACTTAGTGCCAGTACAGTGTTAAGAAACTCTGACTTGGGCTTCCAGAATGTGGAGGAAGGGAGAAGGAGACTATTCCTTTGCCTTCCACTGTTACCGCATCACACCCTCACCAGAGCACAGCACAAGTGGGATCTGGAGACTTCACTTACCCAGCCATTCTCCCCAAACCATCCCCTTCAGAACTTCCTTCCCCTCTCCATTTTATCACATTCAGATGGCTTTTCTTCACCATCTGCAGCCATATTCAGAAGAAACTCTAAATGTCAAGAGCTTGTATTTTCCTTGCAATAAGAACCAACTTATCATAGTCTGCATAACCACACTTCAACATTTTATGATCTTCAAAATATGTCTACCATTTCCTAGTGCAGAAAAAGGCTATACTCTCAGGGTAAAGCCCAGTTGTAAAGTTACAATAGATGGCAAAAGAAGAAGGGGACGGCAGAGAATGAGGTGGCTGGACGGAGTCACTGAAGCAGTTGGTGTGAGCTTGAGTGGACTCTGGGGGATGGTGGAGGACAGGACAGCCTGCAGGAATGTTGTCCATGGGATCGCGATGGGTGGGACATGACTTCGCAACTAACAACAACAAAGCCCAGTTGGTTCATTTCTGTGGACACTTAAACTGAAACTACATACTTTGAAGAGGGCACCTGTTCAGAAAATAAGAAGTTCACCAGTTCACTGAGATTTAACAACTACATTACTAGGGACTGTTTCCAACTAATGATGAATGTTTCCTCTGCCACATGGTCATATTCATGCATGCATCAAACATACTGATAGTGTTGCAGAAGCACAATTAGTCCTTCCTACGCTTCCTTGTTCCCTATTGGCTTCCCCATCTCAATAATGACATCCACCTCCAGTTCTCTTCACCAACCTTCTATTTCCCACTCTCTTTCATACCCCCCTTTCGGAGTCTAATTAATGGATATGGTATTTCCCTTTAATTGACCCATAGTGCTAGATGCACAAATACCTCCTCATTGAAATCAGATTCTTCACTCCAAAGGCCATGGATAGCGATAGCGATAGCAGCAGCAGCCGTAGCCGCAGCAAATTTTATTTCTGATTTCTGATTCTGTGTTTCTTCTTGCTAGTTGATACTGAAAGCCAGCCAATTCACAGGACACCCAAATTTCGTATTTGGTTTGCCCAACAGGCATCCTGCCATTGTGTTACAATAACTGTATAGATCAAGAATGGCAGAGCTCACAGGACACATTCTCCTAAGCTATTTAGAGCCTGCTGATAGGGCTTTCCCTGCCCCTGCTAAAAATTACAAAAAAGTGTTCCCTACCACCTCAAAGTAACTTTGGTAAGACCTCGAACTATTGCTCTTGAGGAACAGCCAACCTTCCTCTGTGCCTCTCAGAGGTCTCCTCATCAATGCCAACATGTGTTGAAAGATCCAATATATGACTTGACAAGAGGGACTGGATGCTGAACCAGCATTTCAGCAGATTTCTCACACCATGGCCAATATGTAGACCTATCCCAAGGCTTACCACACCTGAAAAAGCAGGTTGCTTATCTGTAACTTTTGTTCGTCAAGTGGTCATCTGTGTTGCTCCAGGCCTTGCGCTGTGCGGCAATGCCCACATGTGTGACCTAAGAGACCATGAAGAAGAATAAAACTTCTACAGCTCAGCATAACGGAGTGGGCAGGAGCCCTTCCCTGCCCTTTCTGGGGCTATGGATAAAAGGGATGGGGCTCCCACCCAGCCACTCAGTTGCCTTGGAGCCAACGTTGTCCCAGGCATCCAAAGGTGCAGGTGACAGCACTGGCACCCTTGCCCAACACCCAGTCCCAAATATATGGCACGGTGCACTGATGACAGCCAGCGGGGTGGAGTGTGGGTTGTGCGATTGCATGGATGACCACTTGAAGAACAACAGTTACAAGAAAGCAACCTGCCTTTCTTCTTTGCGGTTGGTCTCTGTGCATGACACATATAGGCGATTAGCAAGTTTGTCCTTCAAGGATGGAGGGGCTGTTGTCACCAATGAATAGGAGAGAGGACTGCCCTGCCAAACATGCAGTCTTGCCTGGTGGAGACATTGAGTCGGTAGTGTCAGATGAAAGTCGATGGCATGGGCCACATGGCAGCTCTGCTTATGTTGTGCAGTGGAATGCTGGCTAACTGGGCAGCAGACATAGCTTATGTGCACATGGAGTATACGTGAGAGCATGTAGGAAGGTTGACTCTCACCATCTTGCAGGCTAGGGAGATGGTGCTGAACACCTTCTTGGAGAGTCTCTGGGCTGAGATGGGTTCCCCTTTATTCTGGTCCTTGTAGCAGATGAATAAGTGGTTTGAGCACCATACCTGTTCAGTCCACTTCTTGAAGAAGGCCAAGGCTCGTCAGACATTGAGGATGTCCAGTGTGACCTCACCCAGGGTGGAGGGATTGGGGAAGAATGCCGGGAGAACAATGTCCTGGTTGACATGAAAGGCAAAGGTGACCTTGGGTGTGAAGTGCAGTTCTGGGTGGAGGACAGCCTTGTAGCTGGAAGCTGAAGAAGGGGAACGTCAATCCATGGTGAAGCAAGTTCACTGGTGTGAGGGGCCGACTTGATGGCCACCAGGAACACTGTCTTCCACGACAGGAGGTGCAGGTCTGATGTTGCCATGGGCTTGAAGGGCTTCTTTGTAAGAGACTGCAGGACCACATAGAGGCTCCATGATGGGGTGCAGGAGTGCATTGGTGGGATTAGGTTCTGGAGGCCATGGAGGAACCAGGGGGTTCATGAAAACGGATGACCCCTTGATTGGTGGGTGGAAGTGTGAGATGGCTGCAAGGTGGACAGTCCCCCATCCTGCTCTGGAGCAGAACTGACAGCATTTGGCGTTCTGGGGAGTGGCAAGGAGGTCCACCTCTGGGGGACCCCATGTCTCGCACAGGCTGCGAAAGACTGAGCTCTCGAGCTCATGGTGGCACAGCTCAGAGTGCCTGCCAGGGAGTTGAGGTGACTGGCAACATGGGTAGGCGTGATTAAGATGCCCTTCTCTATGCATCAGACCCAGACGATGGTTGCCAGTTTTTACAGGCGGACAGACCGAATCCCGACTTACCTGTTCAGGTAGTACATGACTGTGGTGTTGTCCATGGCTATCTGAATATGACATCCTTTCGACGAATCCTGGAAGGAGACAAGTGCCTTGTGTACTGCTAACATCTTGATGAGGTTGAGACTGGTCTCAGAGACCCTGTGCATGTATGTTGCCACAGTGCACGCCCCGGCCCATGTTTGAAGCATCCATTGTGATTGTGGTGGAGGGCTCTGGGGGAGAGAAGGGGACCCCAGTGGTGAGGTTGTCCATGATGCCCCACCATCGAAGGAACTACCTGATGGTGGGGGGGGGGGGTTAGGACAAAGGAGTGGTGTGTGAATTGTTGTCTGCAGTGAAGGCTTCCATGAACGAGAGCTGGAGGAGCCTCATCTGGAGGTGGGCAAGTTGCAGCGCTGACACCTTGGCAGCCATGAGGCCTAGGAGCCTGTGGATGGTGTGAGCAGTGCAGTAAGCCATGGTCCTGATGGACGTGGCCAGCAAGGCAAGTGTCTCTGCTTGTGGTTGTGAAAGGAATGCCTTATCCACTGGAATGGTCCCACTAGGAGGTCCCTTGCATCGACTCCAGTATAATGGATGTGGGTCTGGCATGCTGATGTAGGAAGGGAAGCAACTTATCTGTTACCTAGTAGGTGGACTCGATCCTCCCAGATGTGGCCAGAGCCACTGCTGGGGTCTTCCAGGATTGCTGCACTGTACGCCACAGGCCTGGAAGGAAAGGGATGGAGATGGAGGCCAGGTCGCCTGAGTCCTGGGTGTCGAAGACTGGACTGGCCTCAGGCTTGGATGGCTGGGATGCCTGGAAGCCTAAGTCGTCCACCATGTGGAGAAAATGTCCCTTCCCTTCAGGTGGGGAAGCTGGGTCCTGATCCTGCGCTAGGGTATCAGGGGACTGCAGCAAGAGGGCTGGAGAGCCACCTGACTCTCTGGATGACGAATGTTGGTGGCTGGGCCCAAAGAGTCCTTGGCATGAGGTCAGTGAGCGGTGTGCTCGTGGCTGGTGGGGACTGTGGGAGCAGTGGCTGCTGGTGCTCGGATTCCGGCAATGCCTAGAGGGATGGCCCTGGTCCAACTGAATGCTGGGTCAGTGATGGCAATGGTGAGCAGTGGTGACACAGCTGCAATGGTGGTCAGTGGGACTTGAGCTGGAGCCACTGTCCTCCCAGCATCAAGTGGCACAGCTGGCGTTGGGGAGAGGCTCCTCAGTGTGAATTGGTTGGTGCCGTCAGTCCATGTGTGCCTGCAATCCTGATTGGCTCTGCGAGGTATGGCAATGGTGTGCTCCCAACATCAAGCATGATCCTGCGCACACTTGGTGTTGCGTGTCGGGATCGGCTGGAGAGCGCCAGTGATCAGAATCTGCATGTAGCAGCAAGGCAAGGGCTGCTGGGTGGCAGCAGCAATGGTGGTGAGGCGCGGCAGGCAGTCTGGCATGGTGGGGGCCCTGGTGCCATCAGAGGAGGAGAAACCTGAGTCCTCCCACTCCATGTGGCATCTCCGTCAGGGCGTTGCTGAGCCAGCCAGAGGGCCCAGTACCCCAGGCCATTCCTCTGGGTAGGTGGAGTCCAGAGACCAGAACAGAGCTCTGTTCTGTCCTAGTCAGCGAAGGGAGTGCGAGGTGGCCCTGAATTCCCTAAGAAGGCTTGGTAGCGGGTCACAAGGCAATCCAGGCAAGCGCCAGCTGGGAGTTGCAGGCACAGGCAGTGATGAGCCGTGCATGAGTGGGGAGCCCCTCAGTGGCAAGCATGCGCCTGGAGAGCCCGGCTCCAGAGTAGCGGGAGTTTCCAGCAAGAGCCTGGGGCCCAAGGTACACAGGCAGTCATCATGTGGCAAGGCGGCTAAGGACGAGGCGAGCCTGGCAGTGAAGCACTTTGGGGGGAAGCCATAGGCTTGCTGGCTTTTCCTTGGTCATGGTCCACTTCTGGCTCTTCTTGGCTGCTCAGTCTCTGTTCTAGAAGAATCAGCCATGCGGAGCACATGTTGCCAGACAGCAAACTTAAGACGATCTGCCTGCTGTTGGTGCATTTGCTTTTTGAATGCCTGGCAGCGTGGGCTGATCTCAACAATGTGCCCCTTGCTGAAGCAGAGGAGGGAGCAAAAGTGGCTGTCTGCAGCCTGCGAGCCACCTGTGCACAAGGCACAGCTGCAAAAAAATGGGTCAGCCATTGTCAGAAAAAAGCAAGAAAACACAAGGAGGAAGGGAAAGTAGGAGGGAGCCTTTATCTTCTTCCTTGGGGAGGAGAGGCACAAAGTGTCTGTAGAGGAAGGAAGGGGGGAGGGGGAGGGAGGGAGAGAGAGAGAGAGAGAGAGAGAGAGAGAATCGAGGGAAGAAAAAACTTTATGTAGTAGAAAGGATTTTAAAGGAGTAACTTTTTTAGGGAGAGTGAAAGCAAGGTAGGTGGTAGCACTAGAAATTCTGATCGGCGAAGCAACTGCTCGTGTGGTCAAAAAGGGACTGGGGGACTGGGCAGGAGCCTCACCCCTTTTATCTGGAGCCCCAGAAGGGGTGGGGAGGGGCTCCTGCCCACTCCATTACGCTGAGCTGAAGAAGGTTTTTTCTCCAATCAGGCCTTGTGCTGCACAGCAAAGCCCATATGCGTGAATGCACAGATGACCATGAAGAAGAACCTGAGAATAAATAACAAGACTAGAAGTATAACCATTGCATGATGGTACAGCAACACTGCAAGTAAATGTATTGCCGCAAATGTTTACAAGGAGTGCTCAGATACCCAACACTTCTTCAGGACCTCAGATATGACTGAAGAATCCAGAAAAGAAAACTATCACCCAGCCTCTCCTGCCAAAACTTTTTTGGTCTAGGAAAGGTCCCCATATTGTTGTGAGCATCTATAAATATGCATTAATTCACCAGGTGGTTTGCAAAAGTTTGAATTCCTCACCATAATGTATGCATTCCTGTTCAAGAATTTGATGAACTTCTCGAGGCACCAGAAGCAGCATTTGAGACATGTCAAGAGGAACTTGGCAAATCTGTTCTCAGCAGCTGTTACCAGGAAAGCAGAATAAGAAATTAAGAGTTTCCCCTACCCCCGCTCTCTGTTTGTCAAACTGGAATGAGCCCCAGTTATGCAGCTGTTTACATGCAGATATGTGAATCTCTGTCCTGTGAATCTCAACTTTTATGCCAAGGAAAAGAAAAACTTTTTAATTCTCATTAAAAAGAAAAATGTGGAAAATGCAAGCTGCCACTTTGGTTGAAAATTAACTTAGGATATCACTCAGCATTCATGGCAATGAAGAAATCCTTTCTGACCTGGTGGTCTGTACATGTACAGGATCCAAAAAAGGCTCTAGTTTTCAGGTGCAGAAATTTTCTGAGCCTACTTACAGTTCCTTCCTATCTGACGTGTAGCTGTTTTCTCTCACAATTTAGCTCTGTGGCAAAATCTTCCTGACTCTAGAGCAAAGATTTGGGAAAACTTAAAAGACACTTCTGCAGAAGCTGGCAACATTTTGTTTTTATACTGGATGAGAATTATAACCTATAGACTAACCCACAGGCTCTCAGGCAAGCCATAACCTTTAGCAACTACTCAGGACACAAAAGTATTCCTATAAGAATACAAGAGGAGATACCTAAAGGATCAGAAGGAGATCACATTTCTCATTAGCTAATAAGGAAAACAAAGTCTGTGGAAGACTTTTGTAGATGGAAGGTTCCAACTTAAACTGGGTAAAATTACTTCATGCCAGCTAACCCCACTGAAACAAGAGAACCCTCATACCCTGCCCTCAGTTATTCCCCATTCTGTACCTTTTAGCCTGTGGTCAAGGTACTCCAGAATTACCCGAATAATCTGGACAATAGCAAGAATCAATGACCCAAAGGCCAAGGAGCCAGTGTGATACCTGCCAGAGAGAAAGTCAGAGCAGAGAAATTGTCTGAGACTTCCAGGAGTCTGTGAACTTTTTGCCCATGGAAAAATACCCAAGCCCTTTGTCCAGTTTGCTGAAGAAGCCTGCTTTCCTAGCCGTATCAGTCTAAGTTCCCAGAGTTCCATTCTCAATGCCAGAGACCATAATAGGCTACACAGCAAACCTACAGAGTCTGCTGGCCTGCTGCTATTACTCAAGTACCCCCACTGGATTTAATTATTGAGAAATTCCTCTGCCCTGTGCATGACCTCCCTGCCCACCCCAAATCCTTCTAGAGACATGACAGGCATGTATAAGACTGTATGTACTGATCCCCCACCCCCCTTCCCTATTCATGAAGCATGTGGAGACTGCTGGCTGACAAGGGCTGACATTTCACTCTGCCCTCCCTGGCCTCTTTACCTGAGTGCTCGGCCAAAAGAAGAGAAGAGGGGGAATGCTGGCATATCATCAGGTTTCTTAAAGGCCCAGTAGTAGGAGGCAAAGGCCCCAGCCAATGTGACTTGGCCCAAGGCAATAACAAAGTTGGCCAGCCAGAAGAACATGAAGACATTGTAGATCTGGAAGACGATGAGGTATTTGTGGTAGGCAGTCTCACCACCATAGAAGGCAAAGAGGCAACGAGAACCCGGGCACTGCTTGGTTATGTTGCTAGTATTGAAGGTCTAAAGGGAGGAGGAAAATGACAACTGTCAGGACTCTAGAAACGAACAGGCACAGTCAGCTCCACTCAGGCTCCTTGCTTGAGAACAAGGATCAATTTGTCCCACATTCTATCTTAGAAATGGACATGGGCACATGTGGTGCAATCCTATGCAATTTTGGAGAGAAATAAGGCTTACAACTCGCAGCATGCTAGGATTGTAGACCTTTTTCAGTCTAAACTTGCATAGGAGTGTTCCCTTCCACACCTGTTCCAAGGCAGGACAATAGCAGAGAGTGGACCTACTCCTGCATTAAATGGAGAAAAGAAAGGTGGCCACCAATATTGTCATGTCACCGTTCTGCCTTAAGATTCCCTTTTTTCTTATCAAAAAAATGCATGTCAAAATTTTGATGAAAACATGGGTTTCCCCAAGCAGGGATAATTTTGTAATACAGCTAGTCCCTGGGTTACAGACAAGTTTCATTTCCGAGAACATCCTTAAGTTGAATTCGTATGTAAGTCGAATCATGTATATAAAAAGAATATAAAACACTTAAGAAACACTTCCATATATACTAAAACACAATACAGCATTTTAATAATGATAATGCAGTAATAATAAAGCAACTATAGATGCTGAAGATAGAGAATCTTCATGTGTATTGGTATACAGTACAGTTTGTAAGACAGTTTAGATAGAAAAAATAGCAAAGAGATTATTAATGGTTAACACTTCTTGAATGTTGAGAAGTGTTAATGTCAGGCTTAACATTAAGCCTAACATTAACTGGATGATGGTGGAGATGGGATTGGTGTTGGAGAGTCCAAGTTTGATTGTGTTGCTGGAGGGGGGCGGGTTTTGTGTGTTACCACTGGAGTTGCTTTCTAGTTCTGACTTTGCTGCTTGTCAGCACTGCTTTTCCCCACTCCTTCCCTTTCCCTCCCTTCTTCCTTCCCTTCCTGTTCTTCCCTTCCTTCCTCTCCTTGCTGCCTGGTGCTCACCGCCTGGTGCCCATGGATATGCCATGGTGCTTGAGGATATGACTTCCAGGTTTGGTCATAAATATGGGGTGGTTCATAACCTGGACGTTTGCAACCCAGGGACTATCTGTTTGTGAAATCAGCATTTCAGACTTTGGGACAGTACCACTTCAGACAATTTTGAAGCTTTTCATGAGTAGCTTCCCTTTTCTGTCTCCTGAAGTAAAACCAAACCAATAGGGAGCCATTTTTTTCTACTCAAAGCAGCAGCAAATCAACAGACAATTACAGCTTTGACTTACACTATGTAGAAAAAGATCTGTAGGAAATCAAGAACATCACACTGTCTCGTTTATTCATAGGGAGAGGCAGGAAAGACTCTGGGGGTGGTGGGGAGATGGCCGCAATCACAGTCGCCACCCAATGCAGAGTTCACGACCTGAGTCAATTTTTTTATGGAATTTTTGTTCGTGAACTGATTCGGTCGTGAACTGAGGCGTTCATGAGCCGAGGTACCACTGTATATCTCTTTTCTAGAAATGGACACAGATGGTATACCAGGCAAAGCTGGGGCTCAGCTGTTACCAGGGCATCTAGGGTCAAGGCCAGGTAGCACTCCCAAACTATGAACTGTGATTTCCAGGGGAATGCTAACTCATGCAGTCCATGTTGAATCTCAACCCTCAGATCAGCTTTGCTGATTAGGAGGCACTTCTGATGTGTTAGAATTAATTTTCAATCTGTTATCCCCTGCCCAGTCTATACACCAGCTAAGAACTTCAGCCGTCTCCCTGGAATGCAATGGAAATGCAGATAAACTTGGGCATTATCTGCATATTGATCACACTCAATTCCAAATCCCTCAACAATCTCTCTCAGAATTTTCATTATCATGTTGAAGACACTGGGATATATGGAAATGTTTCTTCTAAATTCTTTCATTTTGAGCTCATGTAATAATTTCATTCACATTCCACAAAATAACTCAGGGTGGTTGACATGGGGTTCTTATTTTGTCCATGCAATAACCCAGTGAGGCAATTTTGGTTGAGAGAAGAATAGTCATCCAGTGAGTTTCGCATCTACACATGTATTTAAATGCATGGCTTTCAATAAGGTCACTTTTACACCCCACATGGTATCTTCAACTGTTGTGGTATCTTAAAATATAGCTAAAACATAAGGCCACATTTCCCCTTTCCCAAGGGACAACAGTGCAAGCCTGTTGCTTTTGCACAGGAAGGCAGTGCAAGGGCACCCCTAAAAATCCCATTTTCCAAAATTGGTACACATCTGCAGGGAAAATGACTGGACTCAGGACCACATGTGATGCCCGGCAGTCTAGAGCAGGAGAGCCTGATAGGTATGGCTCCTGGAGTACCAGTGTCACACAGCTCAGTTGCAACTGTGCCTTCTAAACAGGCTTCAAGAGCAGCCCCATGGAGGAAGAAGAGTCTAGTAACTGTAATCTTTGTTTTAATGTTATTGTGCCTATTATTCAATAGACTATTACTAACTAAAATACTACTTTAGACTGTTTCTCACCTCTGGGTTACAGACCATTCCAGCATATTGGCATTCTGTCTCATTAAACACCTTGTAGACAGCTTCATTAGAGGTAGACAAGAAACTGGAAGGAGTCAAGGAGCTATAACACATAGCATTATAGAGCCCATTCCTGAAGGTCTAAGACAAGCCTCTGAGAACCAGGCAACAATCATCCCCCATTATCTGTTTCTGCAAGTGGGGTGGGGGAACCAAGGAAGGATACACAGCTGTGCTGGCCCAGTAAGCAATGCAGAGACACACGAGGAAAAAAGTGCAGAGGGGGAAAAGCAGAGATGTCATGATGTGACCAATGGCCCTGTCAGGGGGATGGGGAGGTGGAAGGAGAAAAAAAGAGCACATGTTAGTTTCAAGTCCTCCGTATGTCCAGCCACAACAAAGCCATCTACAATATTTGCTCTTTGGCTTCCTTGTTGGACACGCTTCTTGTCACATCCACAACCAGAATAATTAATCAGATTTTATTCCAGAGCTACTTTTCTACATGCTCCAGCCACTCTCACCTCCCACTTCTCCTAGAAATGAGTATCCTATGAACTCTTCCATACAGTGTGCTATGTTTCCAATGGACACCTTAGCTATTTCAAGGCAGGTAGAAGAAACAAAGTTGTTGAGCTGAATTCTGAGACTTTCCTTTGTCTCTCTGCTGCTTGCAGTCTTGCTAGATTTTCTAGCAGTAATACAATCGAATAGAACAGCAAACTGTCTCTGTCAAATTGCAAACATTTCTGAGGACAGGGATCACTTTCGCAAGATTTATTTGGCAACGGTCCATGACAGCCTCACCTGCTGGCTTCTTTGATCAGTGCAATGGCAATGAGGATCCTCTTGCGCAAGAAGATGAGCAGTAAGATGATGATAACCTCTACTATGCAAAGGATTATCACTGGACAAGAAAAGAGAAGGAGATGAAGTGGAGGAACATGGCATGCGAGTCTCACTACTGTTAGGTTCCACTGATCAGAGGAAAACCACTGACTGGTGACCTTGAAAGATGTTGGGATGCTTCTACAGGGCTCCTCCTTCTCCTGATCTTTTAACAGCACATAGGAGTACCCAGCCAAGAAAGAAACACACTCATTAGTGGGGATACAGCTGATCAATGAACTTACTGAAGGCCAGCCAGGTTTGCTTCAGATGGAGATAGACACGGAGATCAGTCTGGAACCCAAGTTCCATCAATGAGACATCAGAACCAGCCTGTCCTTTCAGGTGGGCATATTCCATGTAACAATGGAAGATTCCTGTAAGGTGAAGAACAGTACTGTTGACAATGGTTTTGGCTTAATATCATCAACAAACTCAGTGGCTGGAAGCTTCCCCAAAGATGCTTCCAATCACAAACCAAAGTGGAGGGTTTAAACTGTATGGGAAACACATTCAGAAGCTCTAATCATATCAAAGGCTTAAGGACTAACAGTGCACCCTACTCAGCCCCTTAGACTTTCTCCAACTTCTTGTGTTCGGGTTTGTTGCAACATTTCAAGGAAGCTGTTCACAATTTGTAGAGATTTCAAACAGTACAGCTTGAGGCTGAGACTGCAAGGCACTTGAAAGTAGGGGAAGCACAAAGAGAGGAAGGGAGTTATATTCAGTGTAAACAGCAAGATGCTGTTGGGCAGAGAGGGGGATATGCTTTAGAAATGGAAAACACAGCACAACACTAGACAGGGTTGTAGTAGATTACCACATTCTATCACTTCTGCTTTGAGGAGTTGTTGTTGTTGTGTGTGTTGTTATTATTATTTGCAATAACCAAGCCCATAATGATAAGGTGTTTGTCTTAAGTCATCAGCCTCAGTTGCCATTAGAGATGCTAGAAAAACCCAAGATGGATTCCAGTTAGATCAGCATTCTATAAATTCAGCCTGTGGATTTCATAGCAGACTGTCTTTTTCCAACCTGTGGATTCCAAGTTGCAGGCTGGGTTTTTTCTCCACACTATCCTAGATTTACTCAAGGACACATTTGCAAATGAACAAAAATAATGTTCAAAAACAGTTCTGGCACAGAACTGATTCACCAGCTACAGGAGCAGGTCATCTTGTGCATGCAAACGAGGGTCTCTGTAGAGAGCTTTCTGACAACAATTGAGTTGCTCAGCTAAGCAGCTATCCATACCTCTTTCTCAAGATATGAGAGGAGGCTATGCCACCCTCCAAATCCCTGCTCATCTTGCCTGAGTTCACAGAGAAAGTAATATTAAACATTTGCACAGTAGGGTCTGTGGAAACCACCTAAAGCAATAGAGACAAGATCCAAAAACAAAATCACTACAATCACCCCACTTACGGTATCCACAAACCAAACTGCACCAAGGGACTTCCAGAAGAATTATTAGCTCAAGAAAAGGTCACTTGTGTCACCTGCCACAAGCAGTAAGAAGGGACCAGCACTAAGGGTGTGCACCTAGGCAACAGTGGGCAGAGAAATACAGTGAGGGGCTAGATCAGTGGTAAACAACCTGCATGTCTTCCAGATGTTTTAGACTACAGTTCTCATAATACCAGATCATTAGCCTTACTGGCTGGGGTTGATAGTTGTCCTCCAAAATATCTAGCAGACACCAGGCTGCTTAGACCCTCAATGAGATAAAACAGCTTCACAGTAAGCATCTTGTTCAACCAGACTTACCATATCCAAGCACTAGGATCACCAGCACAATCATTACCCAGACCATGATCCCTGCCAGAAACCGAAGCAGGACAATAAAGATGAGACTGACCACCATGGCAATCACCAGACCTCTGCAGATATAAGACAACAGGAGAGTTCTGAAGTAGCGTTTGCATTACCAACCATGACCATTGCCTTCACCCACCTCCCTATGTTCCTATAATCCAATGTTCCTTATCCTATACATAAGAGAGTAGCAGTGGAGAGCTGCCCCAGAAATATATACTTAAAGGAAAAGGAATTGTCACTTTGCACCATAATCAATGTTATATATTCTCTTCATATACACCATGCTGTCCATGTTGTGGAGTGTTCCTCTTCTTTTCTAGTAGGGCCTGGATCTAATACAGCACAGGTGACAATGGATGATCATGATGCTAAGTATCTGGCAAACATGTAACATGACATCTGATGCTGGAAGTGGATTCCTGAGCTGCGCTATTTCGGTTTCATGATAGACTAGGTCATCAGTCCTTTCCCCCTAGGTTCCAGTCATGCTCCCCTAAAGATGCATACATTCTTCATTTATATCTCACCTCCTTCTGTCACCAAAAGATTTTAAATTCGGTAGCATCAGCAAGCAAAAATCATAATGTAGAAATAAAACAAGTCTGTTCCAGCTATGAGAACATGAATGAACCATGTTGAACTCCAAATTTAATTTGAATCCACATATCTTTTTGATATCTGTGTATCTTCCCTTTCTGAACAAGGTATTGGAACAACTGGTGGCCAGACAGCTCCAGGCACTTTTGGAGGAAGGTTATCTGGACCCATTTCAATCAGGTTTTGGGCCAGGGTTCAGGATGGAGACCGCCTTGGTTGCCCTGTATAATGACCTCTGTCGGGAGATGGACAGGGGGAGTGCGACCCTGTTGATTCTTTTAGACCTCTCAGAGGCTTTCAACACCATCAGTCATGGTGTTCTTCTGGAACATGGGTCCTCAAACTACGGCCCACGGGCCGCATCCGGCCTGCCATGCCCACTTATCTGGCCTGCCTCAGAGGTTTTGGACTCACTGTGCCCACAAGGCAGTGGCTTACTTGCGCAGAGATCGTTTTGGACTCGCTCAGAGAAAACCATCTCCATGCGTGCCCACTGCTGCCTTGCCTCACCATGTGCGTGCCCCCTGCCCTCGCCCCCCGCTGGCACCGCCTTGCTGGCCCACGCCCACAGCCAGCACCTTTCAACTGGCCCCGTTGAAAAAGTTTGAGGGCCCCTATTCTGGAAAGTTGACTGGGTTGGGAGTTGGTAGCACTGCTTTACAATGGTTCCACTCCTACCTGGCTGTGTCCAGAAGGTGGTGCTGGAGGATAGCTGCTGTGCCCCATGGTGGTTACGCCATGGGGGTCTGCAGGGCTCTATATTATCCTCCAGGCTGTTCAATATTTATATGAAACTGCTGAGAGAGGTCATCAGGTGGTTTGGGCTGAGATATCAGCAGTGCTGGTTGAGGGCCAATAACCTAAAACTCAATCCAAGCAAGACAGAAGTATTGTTGATTAATGCTTTGTCTGGCAGATTAGATGGCCATTCTCTTGTCACATTTCCCCTGAAGGGCAGGGTCCACAACTTGGGAGTGCTCCTGGATCCAAAACTTTCATTGGAGTCTCAGGTGTATTCAGTGGCCAGGAGTGCCTTTTTCCAGCTACAGTGAATATTTTATTTTTTATTTTATTTTTCAATTTATATCCTGCCTTTTACCTGCAAAGGGCTCAAGGCAGCTTACATCTTCCTCCTCCTCCATCTTATCCCCACAACAACAACCCTGTGAGGTAGGTTGGGCTGAGAGTCTGTGACTGGCCCAGAGTCACCCAGTTGGCTCCATGGCTGAGCGGGGACTAGAACCAGGATCACCTGAGTCCCAGTCCCACACTCTTAACCACTACACCACACTGGCTCTCCTACGCCACACTGGCTCTCTGTGACAATATGACAATTACAGTCTTATCTGGATAGACAGCACCTGACCACAGTTACTCATGTGCTGGTAATATCCTGACTGGATTACTGTGCCCTGAACATAGGGCTGCCTTTGATGCCAAAGACTTCAACTGGTTCAAAACAGGGTGACACATTTGATGTCATATATCAGTTTGCATGCCCACATAATGCCTATTCTGCATAAATTACAATGGTGGCCAGTTGAAGCCTGTGCCCAATTTAAAGTGCTTGTTTTAACACATAGAGCCCTGAACAGCTTGAGACCTGCTTACTTGAAGGACCACCTTTTCCCATATACTCCTAGCCCACCTACTGAGATCTTGGAATGAGGTCCTTCTGAAAGAGCTATCCCTAAAGCAGAGGTCGGCAACCTGCAGCTCCAGAGCCGCACGTGGCTCTTGAATCCCTCTGCTGCAGCTCCATTGCCCAAAATATGCGTCACAGCCGCCGATCTGCGACCGAGGCTCTGAGTTACAAAATACCAATAGGTGATGATGAGGCATCTACTCAGGAACGCTGCACTAGCAGGTTAAGTAAATTGCGACATTGCAGGGAAAGAGTGGAGCAAGCTTCCTGCAGGCTCTCATGTTACACGAAAGGCTGCTGAAAAGATTCTCTTTGTCCAAATGTATCTCCTTCCTCTGAATGATAAAAGCTGCGCTTGGGACCTGTCACAATTCACATCATTTGACTGTTTATCTGCTAATCAGTCACTAAACACACCTACATATATCTGCGACTTCCCCCAGTAGGCCAATCATGGATAAATCAAGAAAAGTTTCTGAAAAAAACCAAACGTTTAATGATATGTGGGTAGATTCATTGGTTTTTACTGCTGACGAACTTATGGGGTTTGCTGTTAATGCAGCCCTTTAGCACAGATTTTGACTCTTCCGGAAGCTGTTCTCCTATTCAAAATATATTAAAGGAGTCCTACTAGTTTATAATGTAAGATTAAAATGTAAGATTAAAAATAACAGTTTTCAGTGACTGAACAAGAGCTGCAGCTAAATCATAATGAAGATATACATAGCATTAAGGTAAAAAACGATATATGCAGTGTTATCTTCATTTTAGATGTCAAAAGGGTTTTGCAGCTCCCAGTGTTTTCTTTTGTGTGGGAAACAGGTCCAAATGGCTCTTTGAGTGTTAAAGGTTGCTGACCTCTGCCCTAAAGGAAGTAAAAGGGATGGCAATTAGAAGGTCTTCTCAGTGGTTGTCCCCCCACCTTTGGAATAGGCTTCCTAAAGAGGTCTGCCTGGCATCATCATCATTTTGGTGCCAGGTGAAAACTGACTTCTTCTGCAGGTATTTCAAGATCTGATTTTAAGACCTGATTGTAGGAGCTCACTCTGCTACCAACAGGTTTCCCCCCACCCTTACCCCTGTAGTTAAAATTGTACTATTGGCATGTGGGTATTTTATGTTAGCTGCTTAGAGAGCCCATAGTGGGCTATTCAACAACCTAGAAATGTGAAAGTAAACACACACACAAACAAACAAATGAATAAATAAATATGCTTGATGCAGTCAGTGTGTGTTCTTTGACACAGAACATGAAAAGTCCAAACCAAGCCAGCTGCAACATGCTGATGCTTGCTGTGCTCCTACTCTGCCAGTTTGGTTGATAACACTTTTGCTAAACAACTAAATCAATTATCTTCATAATTTATTGAAGTCTGGCCTACTCAGCCATTTTGCTTCTTTTAGTGGAGCATGCATGTGAGGCTCTTGAATTCCCACATGTAGAGTAAAACACTAGAACTTTCCATATACATGTGCTCAGGAGGAACAGCACCTTGTTCTGTTTCACTCCTTAACTCTTCTTTGGTCTGCCTATAGGAAAGTTCTAATCCCATCCTATGTGTTAGCTTGGCTGTTCAATTCTCTGCTCACATGATTATCCAATACCAGGAAGCAGTGTAATCTTCAAAGATCTTCATAGCCACTTGTCTTGCTTCCAGAACCACATTTGCCTTTCTGGAATTAAAAACAGTAAGAAGTGAAAAGCAAAGGACTGGGTGAAGAGGAGATTTTTTCAAAATGACACAATGGTGCTCAGAGCACAGTGGGGGCTCCCTGGATAGGAGTAGGCAGTTTTCCTTTCCCTAGCCCAGTTTGGCTTGGCTGAGGCTCTGTAAACATTTGGAAACTCTCTGTTGCTGACCTGCATGATTGGGGAAGGGGTTTGACTTGCCTATGTCACTCACTCTCCAGTATTCCCAGTTCCATGTAGTCTAGCATCTTTTAAATTGTCATTGTTAACATGATCTAGAGCACAATTAGGGAACCTGTGGCCCTCTTGAAGTTGTTGGATGACACCATCTACCATCAATGACAGCAAGCATGGCCAATTATCAGAAGTAATGTGAGTTGCCCCTCAAGATATCGTTGTAGTCTATGCACTTAGCTCTGAGCTAGAGCTTTTTTTCCAAATACGAAGTGCTTACCTAATTCTCAGCTTGTTCTATGCTGGTCTAAATCCTGGACTCAGGATGGAACCAAACAGCAGTGGTTCAGTCAAATATCATGATTTTGTCTTATTCCTTCCTGAGGAAGGCTGTTTTTGTTCTCTTTTTTATCTTACAACATAGCCTTGACCTTGCCAGCAATGCCTACTGTTTGCCATTCCCTACGGGTATATATTTGGATGCCTCAAGAATCCCTGCATTACACTTTCATTGTTTTAATGGTCATGTTTCTAGCCCTTATGATAATGAATAGACACTGAAGATGTATGGACTAATTAAGATATATAGGCCAGCTCTTGCTCTGTCTTACTGCTTATCAGGATTGCAGGAGCTCCATTAATTGTGGCTTGTTCAGGCTACTGAGGGTGCCTTTAATACTGAGCACTGAATTCCAGTTCAGGTTGAGAAAAGACATGGTTTGCAAACAGGAAAAGCCCCCAGATATATAGCACATTCAAAGCACAATAGATCAAGAGTCAGGAATAATTTCCATACTGCATTACATTGTTTGCAGAAATCCAGTAAGGAAATCTGGAAATCCATGTGACTAGAACATGGAATATAGCAAAACTACTAACAGAAGAACTGAATCTTTCCTTTTGGGAAAAGAAAAGCTCTCTTGGTTTCTAGCTCTCTTGGTTATACATAAAGGACTATGAGAGTAGGGGCAAGTTTCCCTAAATGATTAGCAGTGACAAGCCCCAGTTCTTCCTCTATAAGCCAGAATCCTATCCTCTTGTCTTGGCCACAACACTTGCTTGCCTAATGTTCTAATTTCTGCCATTCTGTGACAAAAAACAACAGAACAGACAAACCTGCACGAGCTCTGAGTGACAAACCACATAAACCAAGCAACAGAAAAGTGTGATCAGCTTATACAGACTAAGCCCCACTTCCCCCTTGAACACACACACCAGACTCACTTGGCCCCTTCCACAAGATCTGTCACATTCCTTTTCTTTCCTCTTCCATCATCAAAGGTTGTCTCATTTCCAACCATGATTATCCCTTTCTTAGTGTTGATTGCAGGCAAACATCTGCGAGCCACTGAGGGTCACAACAAATAAAGAGAGAACTAAGCAGCAGACAAGACCAACAGCCCCTTCTCTCTCTCTTTCTCCGCTTAGGAGGCTGATAGGAAAGTTCCATCCTGTGATATCACATAGGGAAAAATCTAGTCTATGCAACTGAAAAGGCAAGGGAAGAAAAGCATTAAAATTCCTCTAACCAAGTTCTCACATGAAGGCAGGGTGCTTACCTATAACTGTAATTCTTTGAGTGGTCATCTGTGCATATGAGCTCTTGGGCCTGCACAGAGCCTATTTTCAGGAAACTTATATAGCTAAGTGTTCATTCTGGGTGGAAGCTCCTCCCCTTCCTGTTCCTCAAAAACATGGAGGGGGCTCCCAACCATTCCCTCAGTGCCTAAGGAGATCAACCTAGATCTCTGGACTGTGGGAAAGGAGGAAGAGGTCCCTCAGTCCAGCCACATGCATCTGTGCAGTGTAAGGGAGAACCTGTTGGAAGGATGACAGTAGCTGGGGCTGGAGGGTTGGTTGTGTGAATGCACAGATGAACACTTGAAGTACAACGGTTACAGGTAAGCAACCTGCCTCTCTTCCTTGTGATCTCTGTTTATCATACCTATGGGCAATTAGCTAGCTTACTATGTGAAGGACAGAGGGTGCTGTCACCACTGCAGGACAGAGAGGACTGCCCTGCTGAGAGAGCAGTCTGCCCTTGCACAGGCATCTGGTTGGCAATGTCAGACAAATGCCAAGTGTATAGACCACGTGGCAGCTCTGCAGACATCCTGCAAGGGGATCCAGGCAAGGATGGCCATGGATGTGGCTCATATGGAGTGGGCCCTGGGTCACATGGTGAGTTGAGATGGTGAGCCATCTCATGTGCAAGGAAGATGGCACTGGAGACCCACTTGGACAGTCTCTGTGAGGAGAGTGGGTCTCTTTTTTCTCACTGCCATAACAAAGGAACAGCTGGGGCCAGCAGCAGAAAGGCTCTGCCCCAGATCTGTAGAAGGCATGGGCCCTCCAGACATTGAACAGATGTGGGGTAGATTCTAATGAAGCAGATGGATCTATTAAAAAGGCAGGGAGGAACATGTCTTGGCTAAGAGGTGGAACAGTGAGATGACTTTAGGTAGGAAGGCTGGGTCCAGGCAGAGAACAGCCTTGTCCCTATGGAAGGTCAGGTAGGGTGGATCCACTTAGAGGGTGCTGAGCTTGCTGGCATGATAGGCAAATATAGTGGCCAGTAGGAAGGCCACCTTCCATGATAGAAGTAGCAAGTCCAATGAGACCAGGGATTCAAATGGTCTTTTGGTGAGATTGTGCAGGGCTGGGTGGGCAGAGCAAGGTTTTTTAGTCTCTTCAGGAAACTGTATGCCCGGAGATGCTTGAAGACTGATGGCCTCTCAAACACTGGGTGAAAAAAGGAGAGGGCCACCAGGCATACACGAATCAACAAAGGGGTGAGGCCTTTTCAGAAGCAGGTTTGCAGGAAAAGCAGGATTTGTTTGATGGAAGCCCACCTTGGGTTGAAACTTTCTTGCCATGTGAAGATAGTGATGGCTTTCCACTTTGCCAAGTTAGACCTCCGAGTAAGACAGTTTCATGGGTGTGTCTAGTATGGCTGACACCTTGGGTGGAAGTGGTACTCCTCCTCGCTCTAGGGGGTGATTCTCCAGGCTGTGAAGCACAGGGTCCCAATCTTTGGGTGGAAGACTCCGCCTTGGTCCTGCAATATGAAGTAGTGTCTGCATGGCAGGTGCATGAAGTCCACCTGGGAGAGTTGTAGGAGCTGGGTAAACCATGGTTGTCTCATGTGATGAGGGCACCATCCATTCTGTTCCTCCTAATCTTTGCAATTATCCTGGTGATTAGGGGGAAGGGGGGAAGATGTGGAACAAGGTCCCACTCCATTGGAAGAGGAAGTTGTTCCCCAGGGAGCCAGTTGCCTGTCCCACCCTGGAGCAGAACTAGGGCATGTCCTATTGTGGGTAATGGTAAAGAGGTCCAGTGACAGTGTCGCCCATCAGTAATGAAGGTCACAGAGGACCCTCTTGTTCAGCTCCCTCTCATGTGAACTGAGGGTTGCACAACTGAAAACATCTGCCAAGATGTTCTTGCCCTGTGATCTGGATGTCCCTGGAGATGCACCAGTTGCATATTTCTATGGCTAGCCTGGTAAGCAGAATGGACCATATGCCTCCCTGCTTGTTCAGATAGAACATCATGGTCTGGACATGTTGACCACACAGGGAATTTTGGAAAGTTATCAGTGGTTGTGTACAGCCAGCATCCCCAGGAAATTGATGTACTGCTCAAGTTGCGACAACCCAGATTCATGCTAGATATCAGAAAAAGTTTCCTCATTGTCAGAGCAGTATGACAGTGGAACCAGATGCCTGGAGATGTTGAGATGTTCAAGGCAAAACTTGACAGTCATCTGAGTCAACTGGTGACCTGCAACAGCAAGAGGTTGGACCTGATGGCCTTCATGGTCACTTCCAACTCTACTATTCTATGCTATGATGTGGTGCTGGTTTCTCTGTGATTCCAGGATCCTGGAGTTTGTACGTCACTGCAGTGTGCCCCCCGCCCCACAGCCTCCATTGTATGCATCTTTGGTGACCTTAATGGTGAGCTCTGCAGGGAGGAACCTGATTCCTTCCATGAGATTGTATGGGATGGTCTACCATCATAGGCTGTTCTGGACTAAGCAAAGTGCCCAAGATGGTGTTCTAGGAATCATTCTCCATGTTTTAAGTGTGGACAGCTGTAGCAATCCCATCCATAGTCTGGAACAGCAGACCACTGCTATCGTGGCTGCCATGAGGCCAAGGAGTTTTTATATCTCATGTAGAAGACTCTCTTGTGCTGAGGTTGGCTGTCAAGTTGTGTAGCAGTGCTGCTCTGGGTTCTGGAAGAAATGCTGAGAGCAAGGTGAGCCCCTATGAAGAGCATGGACTGAGAAGTGGAGAGAACAGATGTTTCATGATTTAGATACAATCCCAGAGTTTGCGGCAAAGAGCAGGTGGCATGGACTGAGCACTGCAGGCAGTCTTTGTTGGGGCTACAAGCACCCAGTCATCCACATATGGGTAGACCTGCACCCCTGGGAGCTGGAGGTGTGCACATACAAACCACCATGCATTTATGAAGACCCTGAAGGCAGTGGAGAGACCAGCTGACTGAAAATTGGAAAGCCTCTTCCCCAATTTGGAAGCACAGGGAGTGCCTGTAATCATTGTCTATGTGGAAGGAGGTGTCTTTGAGGTCAATCAGGCAAGGATGTTCTGCAGGTAAGCATTTTGAATTTTCTGGGGGTGATAAACCAGTTGATGACTCCGAGGGTCTGTGATCAGTCAAAGTCCTCTGTCTCACTTTGGTGCTGTGAAGTATCAAGAGTAAAAAACCTCCATGCTTCTGTGCCTACCCAAAGTGGGCTAGGATATTTTGCTTCTTTTGTTGTAGGGCAGGCTAGAACCTGCGAAGGCCATCAGCATATGGGGACCCCTATTGTTGGAGGAAGAAAGCCCCAAGCCACATATGCGGTCTGGATTATGGCTGCTGGAACCTTATCCTTCGCATTGTAGATCACACTTCCTGGATGGAGTCCATCCTTTCATCCATTTGTACATTGAAGAGACCCCCGCCATCTAAGGGAAGCTCCTCAATACACGAACATGTCTCTTGTGGAAGTCAGTCAAACAGAGCCAGGTGTGCCTGCAAATGACCACCACCCCATCCTGGTGTCGGTATTGCAGTCCATGTGATGCCTGGCTGTTGGAATCTGGTGTTTGGTCAGCTTGGAAGCCACCATGCGGAGGAGGTACTCAGCCATAGAGCCCATCTTCTCCCACAAAAACAACTGATAGTGGGCCATGGGGGCTTCATAGATGGATATACAGTATACAGCCCCAGGAAGAAGGCTGTAAACGCTGGCCTTGTCAGACCATCCATGCAGTGCCCCTCTCAGTCAACAGGAGTAGTGTGTTCTCACTGTAATGTCCCCTGCACCGATTACACAATAACAGAATTGAGCCTCAGGTGTTGGAGGAGAAAAGAAATGTCCCTTTCCAGCACCCAATATGTGGACTCAACCTTCCTTGAAGCTCTGAGGGAGGCAACAGGGGACTTCCAGAACTGCTTAACAGTCTGTAGAAGGGCAGGTAGGAAGAAGATGGCCACTGGTGTCAAGCCCACTTAGCCCAGGGCATTGAAGACCGGGTCAGCGACCTGGTCCATCTGTCGCTCAGTTTCTAATCCCAGGTTGGTGGCCATCCTACGCATCTGCTCTGGAAAGTGGTCCCTCTCCTCTGAAAAGGATGCTGCATTCTGGTGAAACACCACTGCCTCGGGGGATGGCTTTGATGGACACAAGATCATTGACCCCAAATCCAAGATGTAGTCTGGACTGAAGGTGTTTGCAGATGCCTGTACTGAGTTGCTGGGAAGCAATGTCAATCTGGTACCAAGGAGCAGTGCTCATCTGATACTGAAGGCTGGCATTCACTTGGTACCAAGGCCTGGCATCAGTTCAATATTGAGGCCTGGCCTCATGGATCAACTGGTAGTCGGGTTGTCTCTTCAGCTGGACATGGAAGAACAGCAACTGGTGGACAGCCTGCTCTCTTGTCTCTCCAGTGCCAGGGAACGAGGACGGTGTGTGAGGCCCTGGTGTTGGCATCAATTAGCTTGGTACTGAGGCTTGTAGCTGTCCTTGGCGGAGTCATAGGGCCTGGTCTTAGAGAGGAAAGATGCTGGGGATCAGTCCAAACCATGGTCCCAATCACTATAGGGAGAGCAGGAGTGATCCTGGTGTCTCCTGGCTTCTGGGTTTGACATTGATGCTGTGGAGTCCCTGAAGGTTCCAGTGTCGAGTTGCTTTCCAAGGGCAGCATTCTTGGCCTTGAAGGGGTGCCTGGGGAGCATCTTCATGGCAAGTCAGGTCCAGGAGTTCATTCTTTGGACAGCAATCCTCTCAGAGTAGAGTTTTACGGGGAGTGACAGTTGGTCAGCATGGTGGGCCAGGCTCCCAATTCATCTCCCAGTGTGGCAATGGTGGCATTTCTCAGTTCTGGTGAGCAGGTCAGCACTGTTGAGCCTGAAGGTCAGCACTGCTGGTTGACAAGGGCTCATGCAGCACCTTGCTTCACTGTGGGGGCAGTGGCCATCTTTTCCACATACTCATTTTCCATGCTTTGTGGTCACCCTCGGAGGCCTCTGCCCTGTGGGGCCTTCTTTCATAACTCGCCCTTAAGCCAATCAGCCCAGTGTTTCCTGGGTTATTTTGTGGAGGCCTGGCAATGTGCACATACATTCTTTCATTCTTGATTGAGGTGTGATCTAGGCAGCCGAAAAGGAACTGAATAAATGGGCAAGAGCCCCTCCCCATGCTTCCTAGGAACAGGAAAAAGAGAGGCTTCTGCCCAAAATGAATGCTTAGGTATAGAAGCTTCCCAACAATGGCTCTGTGCAGGCGCAAAAGCCCACATGTGTGAGGCACAGAGACCATGACGAAGAACAACCACATGCTGATATGGTTCACACTTAATGATAACCAGTGGTTGAGTAAGGGGGCCAGTGAATCATGAAATGCTGTTGAATCCTAGGTTGTTATATGTGAACCCTGCAGTATGGATTAACTATGGGTTGTTAACTGCAAACAGCCTAGCAAGGGAATCTATAGTTCGTTGTTGGGCTGTGAGCCCAAGTAATTATTTGGGTTGAATGAAAGTCCACACCTTTTCCTCACCTATGTCCAGGTACACCTAGAGTGGAATAGCTTCTGTGCTTAACCGTACCCCAAGACTCAGTTGATCTGTTAGTGCTATGTACTGGGGGCTGAATGAGAGTAGCAAGCCAGTTAGGTGGCAAGATCATTTCCTGAAAGAGCTGGAACAAGTATGTCATGGGGAGGAGGAAAAGTAGTCAGTCAGATTGTACCATCTATTCCACTTGTAACACCAATTGTGAACGTTAGTGGCAAATAAAGCATCTACTAAATTACAATGTTATTCACAAGAGGGTTCTGCTAGCTGTGTATGTTGCAAATTTAGGGCTCAAAGAGCCTCATGGCTTATTAGCATAAGCTAGGTTGGTAAGTCATTGATAATATTCACTGATTTATCCATCTAGGTGTGAGGGCCAGGGCTGAATAAACAGTGATCTACCAAAACTTCTTGGCTTACAGAAAGTGTGCTGTACCTAACTCAATATACAAGAACTGGAGCTGCCATTAAGTGTACGATGTTATGGGAAGTCTCTAAGTTACTTCAAATATCTGATAAAATTATTAAATATACATTAGAAATCCAGCCTACCAATAATTAACCTGATCTTTCTGGATTAACCATACATTTGACTAGAGTGTTTACTCTTTGCTATATACTGGAAGACAGAAACAAAATTCAAAGTAATCTTGATAGGATGGAGTGCTGGACTGAAAGCAACAGAATGAATTTCAACAGAGACAAATATCTAGCTCTACACCTAGGAAAAGGGAACCAAATGCACAGTTACAAGATGTGGAATGCCTGGCTCAGCAAGCAAGATGGATCTTGGAACTGTTGTAGATCACAAGCAAAACTAAGGAAATGACATGATATGGCTGCAAAGAAGCAAAGGCTATCTTGGGCTGCATTAACAGAAACATGGTTTCAAAAATACGTGAAGTACTGGTTCCCCTCTCATCGACCCCATCTCGAGTATTGTGTCCAGTTCTGGGCACGACACTTAGGAAAGGATGTAGATAAGCTTGAGGTGGTTGAGAGGTGATTAGGGGTCTCGAAACAAAGTCCTGGGAAGAGATTGAAGGAACTGGGCATGTTTAGCCAGGCGAAGAGAAGACTGAGGGGAGGGGCAGTCACACAGAGGAAGATCAGGAGCAATTCTCAATAATCCCAGAATGCAGGACATGGAATAATGGGCTCAAGTAACAGGAACTAGATTCCAGTTGGACATCCAGAAAAACTTCTTGGCTATTAGAGAAGTACAGCAGTGGAACCAATTACCTATAGAGGTCATAAGATCTCCCATACTGGCAGTATTCAGGATGCAGTTGGCCAGACATTTGTGAAAGAGTTGGGGTCCTGCACTGAGCAGGGGGTTCAACTCAATGGTCTTCCCACTGTACTATTCTATGATTCTGTTTAGAATTGACACCAAACCTGCCTCTTCAGGTCTGGTATGGGACCTTATAGAGTTGCCAACTTTAAATGTCAAATCCTCTGGTAGCATGTCAGGGGCAAAGCCAAACAGGGAAATTGGTACAAGTCCCATGTCCACAACTATGGCTGCCACATCACCATGTTACTCTGCCACCCCACCACCTTACCTTGAGAGGAGGATGGGAAGAATGATCATGCACACAACCCTTGCATTTAGAATGCCAACGCTTCTGAAATGGCATGCAGGGAATGAGCTTAACCTCTGGATGTTCCAGCTTGCATATAATGAGTACACAATATCCAATATGTGCACTTTCACTAGATGACTCACTGAGATCCACTGTGAACTAAAATGCCAACCAAGCCTACAATGGTGGCTCTCAGTGTGTGGGCTATGTGTGAAAGGTTCCAGATTCTTCCTGACTGCAGAAGTGGCTAGCAGTCACAGCAGTTGCCTGAATGGCATTAAGACTGCTTAGTTGCTCTAAAAATAAGAATTGGTCTTCCCCCAGCAGCTTGCTTTCCTCAGACAAACTTACAGGGCTTGCTCGGAGTAAGCATGGCTGGGCAGTCACCATCTTTCAAAACTTCAGGTGCACTCTGAAGCAGTAAGAGAAAGAAAGAAGCAGACAATGGTTAACTGCTACCCAAAGGAAGAGGTTCTCCACATGCCCTCCCAGGAAGAACAAAAACAAATGCAGAACAAGAGTTAAGTTTTACATCTGGACCAGTTTCCAGCCACCACTCATTCACAGTGCCACTTACCTTCTTCAGATTGGTAAATTCTGGGACACAAAACTGCTGATAGTATTTGAGTTCCTTGGTGGCTGAGAGATCAGTGGTAGAGGCCTGGAGGTAAGTGAGGTACCGATCTGGGCACTTGCTTACACAGATCTGAAAGAGTCCCAAAAAGCACAAAAATGCAGAGTCTCAGCACATACAAGGAGGAATCTTATGGCATTTGGTAGGCATGTTCACCTAGTCCTTGTTTTTGTTGTTGTTGTTGTTGGCAACAGTTTAAACTGCTTTGCATTTAATGACAACCTGTTTGCTGTTTGTGTTTATTGTGAATCTTGGGCTAACTACAGGCTCTTAACCACACACAGCCTTGAAAGCGAACTCATGGTTTGTCACTGCATTGTGAATTGTGGGCTATTTAAACCAGTGGTTCTCAACCTTTCCACAGCTGGAGACCAGCAAAAATAGGTAAACCACCTCGGGGACCACTGAGGCAGAAACAAAAAGCACCATACACAATACAGTATTCTGTGTATTAGTTTCCAAACACAATACCAAAAAAATGAAAATTCTCCAAAACAACCAGAAACCAAGCAACAAAAAGTGCCAACAAAAGAACAAAATACTGAAATCAATTCAGTGTGGCTCCCAGCCGGCTCCCACCAAGCCATCTCTTCCATCTCTGCCCCCACTCTGATGGCACCAGCACACCCCCCATGAACGCAATGCCAACTGAGGAAGAGGTGGTGGAGAACAGCCAGCCCCTGCATTGGTCCATGGCAAGCTGGATGCGCACCCCCTCCCCCCAACAGATCAGCAGGAAATCTCCTGCGGACCGACACCAGTCCACAGACAGGTGGTTGAAAACCACTGATTGATACCATGGGTTCTTATTATGTGCAAATTCAGGCTCATAGGATCCTCATGGGTTGTTTCAGCAGACTAAAAAGGCAGCAGGCAAGAATAGTCAAAAACAAAGTTTCTTTACATGCCAGTACTGCAGTGGTACAAAGAAAATTGGGAAATAAGGGGTTGGATGGGGAAGGACAAAAACCTCAGGACTTAGAAAACAAGCTATGCTCTTATCATCTACTAGAAAAACCCTGGGTACACTCTAAATAAACCATAGATTGGCATTACATGTGAACCAGGTAATGTAATGGCCCCATTCCTACATTCCCTTGTATGTCTTTCATCTAGGTCTCCTTCACACATGATACTGATGATACACTGCAAAACCATCCAGCTCTCAAGATAACACTATACAACAGCCCAAAGTTAATCAGTCATCCTGGGGTTTCATAACAGACCCTGATTCTTTTTCCTTCATGGCAGGTGTCAGGATACCAGAGCTCTCCTAATACTTTTCAGCATTTCCATTTTTCCCCATAGCATAATCCTTTTAATAAAATAGAAAAATGGCTTCAGAACTGATGTAAATGGTTTAAATTGGCATATGTCTCACCTGAGAAAAAGCTGAGATATTCTCAGACTTTTTCCTTGCTCCTGAGTGAAATACCTGGGGTGTTGGCTGAGAGAGCAGCTAAAGACAATGGAGTGAGGTAAATACTCTAAGTCAAGTTTTGATCACTGGAATACACCTTTTATATAGTTTCTGTTTTTCCACATAGGAATTCATCTAAGATGGTAGGGGATATGTAGGCCCAAGTTATATTTGGTTTGAGAGTTTGGTAGCAATGCATGGCTTCTGCCGTAGTAAAATTTAAAGAATGCTTTTTAGAAAACAAAAAATAGCATACATATCACAGCTTCATATCCTTGTGATACAAATGCCCCCTAATGGAAATGGCCATGAGGACACCAGCTCCATCTTAGTGAAAAAAAATGTAGTCATAGGGAGACAGCAGATATCAGCAACTAGGATTAAATACTTCAAAGCAGACCCCATATTGTAATCAGAGTAGCGCTTCCAAGGCTGCTTGCCCTGATTTGGCATCAGCTCTTTGAAATTCTTGGGACTGCATTCCTCCTTCAGTATTTCCCAGATATGACCAAGAGAGGGCACTACACAGCCTGATACTTACTGCCCTTCCCTCCTGTACTTTAGGGATTGGACATTACATAATGGCTTATCTGTTTTGAGGACTCAGTGAAAGAGAGCAAGATTCCATCTTCTTCAGATGTATTAACTAGGGATGTAAGATAAACTGCAGTGAATTTAAATGAGTTTGGATTTCTATGAATTCAACTTGTGGATTCTGCAGCAAACCAGCTTTTTCCATGTCATGCAGATCAGCTTATTACTTTTATTTTTTAGGGGGATGATAAATGTACATCTCTAACAAAAATCTGATTCCATCTGTGAGCAGATAACAGAACAAAAGATGCTGGACAATTTGCAAAACAGCTAGAGTGCATTTAACAAAATCCATACATCTCTAGTGTTAACTTCATGAATAACAAACTGGTATAAAGCTCTTGAAACTTTGACCTATGTGGAGAGAAGGCCAAAGACTGTGCCTAAGGAAAATCCTTACCTGTGTGGTAGGACACTGGAATTCCAGCAATACCAAAGGGCTGGCACATTTCATGATGTTGAAATAGAACAAGAAAGGTTTGTTCCTAAAAACAGAGAAAGAATTATAAGAACATCCAGTCCAGTGTTTATTTCTATCAACAGATAGGTCCAGGTGATGCAAGAAATCTGAAATACTGTAGGGGACTAGAAGGAGGCTTATATAATTCCTTCCCATCCTTCAGTAAAGGATTATGGACACTAGGCCAGTAGGCCAGTCTTCCATGGCCTGGTATCCTCCAGATGTGTTGGTCTGTAACTTCCACAATCCCCAGCTAGCTCTGGCCATGCTGGCTGGGAATTCTGAGAGTTGTGGTCCAACATGTCTGGAAGGTACTAGGTTGTAGAAGACTGCAATTGACTCTTCTAAACCACTTCCAATTGGGTCAGAACTGTAAAGTATCCAACTTGTGTTGCCTGAGGATCACAGACACTGCAACATGTCAAGGGCTACAAACTTTACCAGTGCTAAAGTTCAACATGAAAGATGACCTCATGTCTATCAGCAGCAAATGGACACCAAGTCACGGCTAGTCTCAGATTATCCCACAGAACATTAGCAATCAGCTAAGCGAACCAAGACTTTTTGGAAAAGAGTGAGAGAAGACCAGTGTAAAAACCATCACATGCAGGAGGGCTGGCTGTAGATTTTGGGGGGTTGGAAGGACAGTGGAAGTGCCCTGCAGGATCACACCACAGGTCCATCTATCCCAGCGATCAGGGCACGAGGACAACAGTACTCTCCTACCCAGGTTCCCCATCAGCTAGTGCTGTTCTGCACACTGCCTCTGCTACTACGTGGCACAGACCATCACGACAGCGAGGTCACATCGCTTCCTAGACATTATAGAGGGAGGGTTTTTCACGAAGAGAGTCTGAGAGGCAACTGAGGCGGGGCGGGGGGTACATCCTAGACTTGGTTTTGACCAACAGGGAGGAGCTGATAGATGAGGTACAGATTAGGGGAGCTCTGGATGCAAGTGATCACTCCATCCTTTGCTTTGAGATCAGGGGAATGGGGATGTGCAGCAGGTCAAGCACTAGAAGCTGGGACTTTGGCAATTGAAAAGGCTAGACTGGGGAAAATCTCCTGGGATAGGTTACTGGAAGGCAAGGGAGGTGAGGAGGGGTGGATGGCACTCAAAAGGGAGGATTTGGAGGTGCAAACCTTGATGATACCTCTGGTTAGTAAGGTAGGGAGGTGGAGAAAGCCTCCATGGATGCAAAGGGAGGTGGTTAGAGGGATTAGATACGAGAGGAACCTCTGTAGCAAATGGGTACTGGGGCAAATAGACAAAAGGGTATACCGGGGGAAGGAGGCCCACCGCAGAAGGATTCTTTGCAAGGCTAAGGTTGATTACGAGCTGAGACTTGGAAAGAATATCAAGAGAAACAAAAAGGGCTTCTATCAGCATGTAAATAGGAAGAGGAAGGGGAAGACAGGTAGTGGGACCACTAAATAAGGAGGAAGTGGATCCAGTGATTGATGTGACGGAACAGGCACAGATGCTAAATGACTATTTTGCCTCTGTGTTCTCCCCAAAGCAGGACAGGGGAGATCCACATGGGAGATTTGATGAGGCTAGGGACTTAGGGGCACAGATTAGAGTCACCGCCCTAGAAGTTGAGGAGCTCAAGGCACTGGACGTTATATAGGCACCTGGCCCTGACTGGTTACACCTGAGAGTACTTCAAGAGTTGGCAGGGATTCTCTCATGGCGGCTGGCCTCCATTTTCTCCTCCATTCGTGGAGAATGGGTGAAATTCCAGAGGATTGGAGGGTGACGTCAGTGTTCCCAATTTTCAAAAAGGGTAGCAGAAGGGACATGGGGAATTACAAACCAGTTAGCTTTACATCCATTGTAGGAAAAGCAATGGAAAGGCTCATAATAGCGAGAAATCTAGTAATGCTAGATAGGGAAGGAAGGCTGGCAACCACACAACACGGCTTCCGCAATAAGCTTCCAGACAAACCTTGTGGAATTCTATGACAAGGTTTCGAGGTGGCTAGATGGTGGGGATGCAGTGGATGTGGTTTGCATGGATTTCAGCAAGGCCTTTGACAAAGTGCCCTGTAATATCCTTGGTTGAGAAACTGAGGAGTTTTGGGATAGACCAATGCACTGTCCGATGGATTAGGGCATGGTTGACTGAAAGCAGAGGGTATCCATTAGTGGGGAATCATCAGGATGGGTGCCAGTTATAAGTGGGTTCCCCCAGGACTCTGTCCTGGGGCCAATCCTGTTTAATTTTTTCATTAATGACATGGAAGAAGGGGTGAACAGTCTGATCAAATTCACAGATGATACTAAAACTGGGGCAGTGGCCACAACTGAGGAGCAGGTACTTCATATCCAAAATGATCTGGACAGACTATGGAAGTGTGCAGAGGATAACAGAACGGTATTTACTGCAGATAAGTGCAAGGCCTTGCACTTGGGACATAGGAATGGGTGTCATAAGTACAGGTTAGGGGACAAGTGGCTGGGTAGCAGCACTTGTGAAAGGGTTCCTGGGGTGCTAGTTGACTGCAGGCTAAACATGAGTCAGCAGTGTCATGCGGCAGTCAAGAGGGTGAACACCACCCTTGATTTCATAGCCACAAGCGTGGCTACCAGATGGAGAGAGGTATTACTACCACTCTATATGACTCTGGTGTGCCAGTAACTGGAGTATTGTGTTCCGTTCTGGACCCCACATTCCAGGAGAGATATAGCCATGTAGGGTCACAAGGTTGGTGGCCAGTTTGCAGGGAAAGCCGTATGAGGCATGACTGAGGGAACTGGGTCTTTTCAGTCTGGAGAAGAGGTGATTCAGAGGGGATCTGTTGGCAACATACAGATATGTGAGGGGGTGTCACACAAAGGTGGGTAGAGACCTGTTCTCCCCTGCAGAGAAGGGCAGGACACACTCCAATGGAGCAAAGTTCAGGGAACCAAGGTTCAATTTGGATGCCAGGAAGTACTTCCTGACAGTTAGGACCCCATGGGTATGGAATGAGCTTCCACAGGAGGTGGTTGAAGCCCCATCGGTGAGGCTGTTCAAAGATAGGCTAGACATTCACATGGTGGGCATGTCGTGAGTGGAGCTGGCTGAAGCCAGGGGTCAGACTAGATGGCCCAGGAGAGCCCTTCTGACTCGCTCTGTTTGTATGTTTCTGTTTGGAAGCCTGAGCTCCATTTTCTGAGAAACCAAGCAGGAAGGTGTTCCACCATCTTCCTTGTTCAAGCTTCTTCCCCTCCCTCTCCCTCACTGGATCTAATACCTCTGGCTATCTCTTTCAGTAGCCTGGGGAAGGGTGATGAAGTAAATTGAAGGAGAAAAGTTCTACCAGCAGGTTGCCCATGCAGCTCCAACCTTTCAACCCTTGTTTTGCTTTGCCCAGAGTACCAGTCAAAGCTGATCATGGTTGAGAAGGGAAGAAAGGAATGTCTCCCTCCTCATCTCAAAGGCACACCAAACAAATAGCCTCAACCAACCATGGAAACTCAGAATCAACACATTAAGGGCTTTAGCAAACAGCAAAATAACTTGCAATCATGGACATCATGGAATACTTCAATCATAAGTTTTGCCTAGACTTAGGTTGGCGCAAGCTCTAGAATCTCTCCACAATAATAAAAACAAAAGCGGCCCTTTTCCATGCAGAAGAGGCAAAACAGAAAGACAAGTCTAAATGGGGAAATGTCAGCAGCAAGACCTGATCTTATATAAGAAGAGCCATGCTGCATCATAGAATCATAAAAACACAGAATAGCAGAGTTGGAAGGCCATCGAGTCCAACCCCCTGCTGTTGCAGGACACCACATTACACCATCCCACTCAGATGGCTGTCCAGTTTCTTTTTGAATGTCTCCAGTGTGGGAGAGCCCAGCACCTCTCTAGGCAGCTGGTTCTACTGTTGTATTGATCTGACAGTGAGGAAGCTTTTCCTGATGTCCAGCCTGAATCTGGGTTGTTGCAATTTGAATTGATTATTTCATGTCCTACACTCTGGCATCAGCAAGAAGAGATCTTGACCTTCCTCTTTGAGACAGCCTCTGAGGTACTTATAGAGGGATATCTATGTTGTATTTATTGAATTATTATATTGCATTTATTGAATGGTTGTTGTAAGCTGTCCAGATACATATAGTGATTGGACAGGTTAGAAATACCCAAACAAACAAACATAATGTCCCCCCTCAGTCTTCTCCTTTCAAGGCTGAACATGCCCAGTTCCCTCAGTCTCTCCTCATAGGGCAGTGTTCCCAAACCCTGGATCATTTTTGTTGTCCTCTGCTGGGCCCTTTCTAATTTACCTACATCTTTCTTAAATCATACCAGGGTCCATCTAATCTAACTTTCTCTTCTCACAGTTGTCCATAGGAAGCCTGGTGTACATATTACTCTGATACTAGGAGTAGTATAGAGCCATCAAGCCTAGTAAAGTTGGGTTGCTTGCCTGTAATTGTTGAGTTTTCAGAAGTCATCTGTGCATTCACATGTTGTGCCTGTGCAGGACCTGTTGGGAAGATTTCCTAGCTAGATTCATTCTTTTGGGAGCCCCTCCCCTCCCAACTGCGGTATCCATGTGAGGGGTTACCACTGACTTCCTCAGTCCCTTAAGAACAATCTTGTGACTTCAGAACCAAGAGAAGGCAGGTGGATGGCCAACCTTGAACCCAAGGACTGTGGGACTGAGGAACTGCAGTGTCAAAACTGACTGGCACTGACATGGGGTTTGGAGGTGGGTTGTGTGAATGCACAAACGACCACTCATAGAATGACAGTTACAGGTAAGCAACCTGACTTTCTTATTCATGGTCTCTGTGCATCACACATATAGGTGACTAGCAAGCTTACTTTCAAGTTGGAGGTGGGAAGGTGTCATCAGCAAAAGACAGCAGATACGGCTGCCCTGCTGAAGGAACAGGCTTGTCTGGTACAGACATCAAAGCAGTCGTGCAGGATGAATGTTGATGGGGTAGACCCCATCACCACCTTGAATAGGTCCTGCAGGAGAATGCCCACATGAAGTGCCATCGAAGTGGCCATTGCCCTGGTGGAGCGAGCTCTAGGCTCCTGAAGGAGCTGCAGTCCTGCAAACTGGTAGACAAGCATGATGGTCTCAATGACCCAATGTGTAAGCTGTTGAAGGGCTGACAGGTTTGCCTCTGGACCTCTTGCCATAGCCAAAGCATGCTCATCAATGGCACCTTCTCAAACTGGATGGAGATAACTAGTGGGGTGTCACAGGGTTCAGTCCACAGCCCAGTGTTGTTCAACATCTTGACTTAGATGAAGAAGTATGAGGAAAGATAATCAAATTTGCAGATGATACAAAACTGGGTGGAATAGCAAACACCCTAGAAGACAGAATGAAGATCCAGGGGGATCTTGGTAAACTTGAACACTGGGCTGAAAGCAACAGAATGAGATTCAATAAGGACAAGTGCCAAGTCCTCCACCTAGGCAAAAGAAAACAAATGCATTGACACAAGATTCAGGAGAGACTGATAGCCTTCTGCTCAATCCTACCTATGTGGAAGAGGAACTGTTAGGGAAAGAAAGATCCTTCAAGTAAATGACAGGCTATGATGGTGGTGCCATAAAGAGAGATTTGGATTCTGGAACCACAAACTAAGCTTCCTGGAAGATGGACTATTGGCAAATGAAGGGCTGCACCTCACAAAGAACAGGAAGCAGACGTTTGGCAAATATATGAAAAACTTCATCAGGAGGGCTTTAAACTAAAACCTATAGGGGAGGGAGATGTGCAGCATGGCATACCATCACCTGGCAACGACTTATATATTTCAACAAAGAAAAAACCTCAAGCAGGGCCCAACACCAGTCTCCCAAAAATGCAGGAAGAAAACCAGGGCACAGCCAGAATGAACTTCAATGTCTCTACACCAATGCCCAGAGTATGGGAAACAAACAACACAAACTTGTGCTCATAATATATGACGGCAATTATGATCTTATATGAATAACAGAAACTTGGTGGGATGACTCACATGATTGGAACTCTACAACTGATGGATACAACCTGTTCAAGAAAAATAGAAAGGACAAAAAGGGAGGTGGAGTTGCACTATACACAAGAGACACATATATCTGCACAGAAATACAAGAAAAGGAACTTAGTAGCCCCAATGAAACTACCTGGCTTAATTTAAAGGGAGCAAAAAATAAGAAAAGCACTGTTATTGGCATCTATTACCCACCACTCAGTCAAAAAGAGGACAAGAGTGCAACCTTTGAAAAGCAACTTGCCAGCATTTGCAAGAAGAATGATCTAGTCATCCTGGGGGACTTCAATTTCCCTAATATATGCAGGGTGACAAATTCGGCCAAGCATGGCCCCTCCAAGAGATTCCTGACATGTGTTGTTGACAACTTCCTCCAACAGAAGGTAGAGGAAGGAATGAGAGGATCAGCTATCTTTGCTTTAATACTAACAGGGAGGACTGACTGGGCAAAACAGGAGCCGTGGGAACTCTGGGGGAAAAATGGCCATGCAATACATGAATTCTCAATTCTAAGATGACCAAGAAACTGCAGCCAAACACATACCCTAGACTTCAAGAAACCCTTTTTAAAATAAACTCAGAACAATGAAAAGCAAGTTGCCAAAGCAACTCACTCACTAAGGGAAAAGGAGTCCAAGAGGGGTGGGGAATCTTGAAAAAGAAGATTCTCCAAGCACAACGACAAACAATTCCATGCTGGGCTGAAAGCAACAGAAGGAGATTCAACAGGGACAAGCACTAAGTCCTCCGCCTAAGAAAAGAAACCAAATGCATCAATACAAGATGGGGAATACGTGGCTCAACAGAACTGAAAAAGAAAAAGATCTTGGAGTAATTGTGGACAATAGGCTAAACATGAGCCAACAATGCGATGCAGTCAACAAAAGGGCAAACGCTATTTTGGGATGCATTAACAGAAGTATTACTTCCCAATCACGAGAAGTAGTAGTTCCCTATACGCCTCACTAGTCAGACCTCACCTGGAATACTGTGTCCAGTTCTGGGCACCAAGACTTAAGAAAGATGCAGGAAAATTAGAAAGGGTCCAGCGGAGGGCAATAAAAATGATCCAGGGTTTGGAAACACTGCCCTATGAGGAGAGACTGAGGGAACTGGGCATGTTCAGCCTTGAAAAGAGAAGACTGAGCGGGGACATGATATCCCTCTATAAGTACCTCAAAGGCTGTCAGAAAGAGGAATATCAAGATCTTTTCTTGCTGATTCCAGAGTGTAGGACATGAAATAATCAATTCAAGTTGCAATAATCCAGATTCAGGCTAGATATCAGGAAAGGCTTCCTCACTGTCAGAGCAATATGGCAGTAGAGCCAGTTGCCTAGAGAGGTCATGGGCTCTCCCACACTAGAGACATTCAGGGCAAAACTGGACAGCCATCTGAGTGGGATGGTGTAAATTGGTGTCCTGCAACAGCAGGGGGTTGGACCTGATGGCTTTCATAGCTCCTTTCAGCTCTACTATCCTATGCCTCTAAGATTCTATGAGAGGAGCTTGAAGTGTGCAGTGGGCAGTTTCAAAGGTTTGCTTCATAAGGGCTTGCAAAATGGCTCCAAAAGGGCCAAAAAGCTCCAGTTCAGGACAAAGTATCAGATTTGTGGAGGATATTTTATTGTCCTTTCAGGCACTGACAGGACTGCAGATGTGAAAAGACCAATACACCTTGGCAACAAGGAGATGGCAACCAAGTAGACCTTGATGGAAAATAGTTTCAGACTCTTGCTGTGAAGAGTAAGCAGGAATTCAAAGATTTGTTGGATGGATGACTGACGAAGATTGAAGGATTCTTGCTGGGCAAATGCAGAGAATGCATTCCACTTTGCCATGCACAATCTCGTGGACAGTCTCAGTGCTGCAACATGCATCACAAGTACTCCCAGTCAGAGAGATTTGTCCCAGGCTACAGGATGATCTTCCACACTATGATGCACAGGGTACTGATGTTGAGGTGGAGGATCATCCCTCGGTCCTGTGAGATGACATTCAGGTTTGAAGGAAGGAGGATAAATGTCCTGTTCAACAGCTAGGGCAGGCGTGTGAATCATGACTCTGAGCCCACCATGCAGTGATGAGGATGCAAGTGTTCCTGTCTCTGTCCATCTTCACCAATGCCCAGGTGATGAGTGGGGACGATGAAAAAAGATTAAAGAGAGTCCCATCCTGGTGAAACACAGAAACATAGTAGAGTAGTAGAGCTGGAAGGGGCCAGGGGTCCATCCCATGGTCAGTGCAGTAGTATTGCCTGTGGCAGTCTGAACATGTTGGTTCCGAAGGGCAGGTTAGAAAGTGATGGGGGCCTTCTGTGCTGCCAGGAACTCCAGATAATTGTTATGTTGAGATGCTCCCTAGCAGACTGACACCATGGGTCTGGTTGGTGCCATAGCACTCCTCATTCCCAGAGGAAAGAATTTGTTGCTTCCATGAAGCAGACTCCCTCAGTTAGATTGGATCAGTTGGTCCTCCACACTAGGCTTGACTGGACTGAATGCAAGATGACAAGACGCTTCCACCTTGAATCATGCTGGAATTGGTAAATGTGCACAAACCAGAGCTGGAATGGACACATTTGATGTCTGGCAAATGAGACCACCACAACTGTTGCTGCCATGAACCCAAAGATGTGCTGTACTTGTTGTATCATAACTTTAGGGCTGGCTTGGGACTTCAAGGCCAGGTCTATCAGGATTGCAGCTCTGGGTGCCAGGAAGTAGGCTCTCACAGACAACTAAGTTGATCTCCATGGATGTGGAGAGAATGTGCTCCCTAGACACATATGGCACCATCATATGCTTTTCAGCGCCAGGTCAAGACCTTTTTATTCACTCAATATTTTAATGTTAATCAATTTTAATTATTATTATAATTATTTTAATCTGGTTAATTTATTTTAATAATTAGTTGTATTTATTTCAATCATGGGATATCTAGTTTATTATTGTTTGGGGTATGTTATTTATATTTATCGCTGTATTTATAGATTTTGTTGTGAGCCATCCAGAGACGAAAGTGATTGGAAGGGCTAGAAATTCCTCAAATAAAATAAACAAACAAACAAACAAACAGAGAGGCAGCAAGAATTGATTTTTCTTGGTTTAGACAGAGAGCCAAACTCCTCCAAAGTTTGCAGGAGGCTGCAAGTGGTACAGACTGATTCTTTGTGCTCATCTTTCAAGGAAGTAACAAGGAGCGAGTCCTCAAAGTATGGGAAGACTCGGGATTCCTTGTAGGTGGAGGTGGACACAGATGACTGTCATGCAAACACTTTTGGGGCAGTGCAAAGTCCAGATAGGAAGACGGAAAATTGAAAAGCTTCTGTAACAATTTGCAAATGAATGAAATGCCAGTAATCCTGATGGATGGTGATTTGTTTACTTATTTATATTTCCATTTATCTGCCTCCTACTACCAAAGTCTCAAGGAGGCTTACAAATGTGGAAACAGGCATCCTTCAAGTCAATAGACATGAACCAGTCCCCTTGATGTAGCAGTGGTAAGATGTTCTCCATGGAAACCATGCAAAACTTCTTCAGGGTGATGAAGCTGACATCTCTGAGATCTAGAATCAGGTAGAGACCACCATCCTTCTTTGGTATGGTAAAATGCCTGGAATAGAACCCATCTTGAGGATCATATGGAAGATCAGGCTAGGTAGCCCCTTTTGATAGCAGCAAAAATACCTCTTCTGCTAGGAATGGAGGCAGTGGCGAAATCCATTTGGATCCAAGAGGCAATAGAGTGTCAAGTTCAATTTGATATCCTCTCTACACTATAAAGAGGATCCATCTAGCTGAAGTTATGGCTTCCCGTGCAAGAAGATAGGTAGAGAGCCATCCATCCAACCAGATGGGGATAAGGGACTGGTCAGTCAGACTAGTCAATGTTGCTTTTTTGTCTGCCTTCAGCCTCCTATTAGATTGAGGGTGCAAGTATTGCCCCCATGGTTGATAGACAGTGTAAGGGGCCCCAGTTGACTTACATGACCTTAAGGGTTGCTGGCTAAAACCTACCATTCATGGGACGGCATCAGCAAGAAGGCCTCAACATGCTGCTGAGGTGAGATGGCAGCAGAGGGATGCGGCAAGGTGAGGATTGATCTCCATGGAGAATTCTTTGAGGGAGGTCACGCTGGTGCACCTGGCAGTGAAATCAATGTCACCAAGAGCATTTCCATTGCTGGCACAGGGGGTGGCATGTCCAAGACCTCTTCTTGTGCTTGGCCTTCTCCAACTTTGCCATCTTCTTAGTTTTGAGTTTTCTTGGTCTTGCAGGCTTCAGCCAAGCACCCTGGAGTAGATGAGGTGAATGGCATGGCTAGAGGAGCCCCTGTAACTGCAAAAGGCAGGACTGGCAATCCTGAAGCCTGGGATGTGGGCAGGTGGTCTTGCAACACAAGCCTGGTTGAGATAGTAGCCTGGAGGGCACAGTTCCATAATTCAACCTGCAGTCTGCTCACTCTACTCTTCTGGGCCTGTTAAGCGAAGTCCTGGCAGTGCAGGCAGGCTTCCACGAGGTGCCCCTCTCCCAGGCAGAAGAGGCACAGAGGATCTCCATTGAGGGCAACTTGCTCCTACAACAGTCATGCTTCTGAAATGGCACCTTAGGTGCCATCAGAAAAGAGAAAAAAGGAGAAAGGAGACAAGAGCATTTGGGACCAGAAAAGACAATAGAAAGAGGATTCAATTTTTGGTGGGGGATAGAACATAGAAACAAAGGAAGTCAGAAGGGGATTCCCGAGCCATCTAATCTGACCCCTTGCTCCAGCAGGCTCCACTCATGTAATCTCCAACATGTGGTTGTCCAATCTTTCCTTGAACAGATGGGGCCTCAACCTCCTCCTTTGGAAGACTATCTGATATCCCAAGGGTCCTAAATGTCAGGAAAGGCTTCCTGATGTCCAACGTGAAGCCTAGTTCCTTAAACCTTGCCCCTTTGGAATGCATCCTCCTCCACATGACATCCCATCACATCCTTACAAGTTGCTAAAAGATCCCTAAAAGTCTCCTTCTCTCCAGGCTGAAAAGACCCAGTTCCCTGGATACAGTAGTTTGGGTTAAAAGTAGGAGAACCAAGAACTGTAACGTAAGTTAGTAGCAAGAACAAGAAAAAAGAATTAGGGAAAAGTGGTAGCTACCAACAGAGGAAAGTCCTGCGGCACCCACAATGCTAGTTGGAAGAGAACTGAGGAAATGGGTGGGAAACCCTCTCAGATATATAGGGTAGGAGGGGAAGGGGTCCCACCAGAATGAGTGGAAATCTTCCCATGCAGGCTCAGAGCCCACACCACAAAGAACTACCGTATTTTTTGCTCTATAAGACTCACTTTTTTCCCCCTCAAAAGGGGAAATGTCTGTGCGTCTTATAGAGCGAATATGTGTGTGCAGTAAGTCTGTCAGATGTGCAGCCCATGGGGAAGTGATGGGGAATGTGCCTGTGATTATGTGCCCATTTGAGTCAGAATATTTTTTTTCTTGTTTTCCTCCTCTAAAAACTAGGTGTCTTATGGTCAGGCGCGTCTTATAGAACGAAAAATACGATATATTCTTTGCAATTCGAGCAATATGTCCAATCCATTTTTAAAGGCATCCCTTTGGTGGCCTTTGATTGTTTTGTTTTGTTTTGTTTTGTTTTGTTATTTATTTATTTATTCTATGATTTGATAGTTTTACTATGTGCGATGTGAAGATGCAATTCCTTTTCATCAAGTGGTCTACCAAAACCATAAGATCAGTCAGTTGCCTCTAGCTTGTTATACCATAAACATATACAAAAAGATTGGAATTTCTTTTTGCTACTTTCAGCTTTCTATTCCTTAATCAGTTACTAAGCCATAAGAGGACCTCTTCCATGACAGTTATGTTTGTTCAGGTGTCTCTGGTAAGAGACTTTATTAATGTAAACAATGTCAACTGGATCACCCTTGTCCATATGCTTATTGGGCTGGGTGACTTACTAACTTTCGGTAGGTCAGTAAGTTTGGGATCTTCATCTTTTTCTCTCTGCTATGTGCCTCAGTTTCTCAACCTTTCTTTCCCAAAACATCATTCAAGCAAAGGCATCTTTCCTGTATCTTCTGCAATGATGGCAGATGAGAATAATTCATTCAGCATCTCTGCAATTCTCCCTTAGTGCTTCTTTAACTCTAACAGTCTCACTGCTTCCCTAATTGGTTTGATTCTTATGTATCTAAAAAATATTTGTTTGCCTTGATATAATTAGTTGATACACTCCTCAAAATGCTTTTCTGCATCTCTTACTGCTTGTTTGCATCTCTTTTATGTAACTCTGTGCTCACTCTCCTCCTCCTCCTCTTCTAATCTAGGCAAAACTTCCATTTTCTGAAAAAAGTCTTCTTCCTCCATTAAGTTTTCTGGCATTGCTTGTTAACCATGCTGGCAGCCTCTTGCACTTAGTAATACCTTTTCTACCCTGTGGTATACATCAGTGCTTTTCAGCCACCGGTCCACAGACTGGTACCAGTCTGCCGGAAATTTCCTGCCAGTCTGTAAAAGAGCTAATCACCCTGAATGTATTCAGAAAGTTTAAAACTTTAAAGTCCGAAATAACATAATCATATTGAATATTTAAATACCAGAGATTTATATAATCATGTAAATTTAGGCTTTAAAGTTCAAGTTAAGATAACGTTTTTGGACACATCTTACAATATGATTTTATTCAGCACAGCACTGTCCAGGACAATAAGTATAGGTAGCACTGTGTAGGGATTCTAGGTGAGTAAGTATTAACCTCCCATTGGCTTAGGTATGATGCACACCATCAAATACGTGCATGTCACTCACACGGTACCTCCAAGTTATACTTGGTAGGGATACATACTATCCGCTTGTCGACAACATGCACATATTGTTCACAAATACTTTGTTGTGGTATTTCTTAAAGCAAGTTATGTCTTGTGTCATTGTGCTCTAATTTTAAACCCTATAAAACAGAAAGAAAACAACAACAAAACATTTTATCCTTCTTCAAAAGTGAAAACAATAGTCAAAAGAAAAGTACAGTGGTAGCTTGCCTCACAAACTTAATCCGTTCCAGGAATCTGGTCGTGACCCAAATTGGCCATGAGCCAAGTTAAATTTCCCCATAAGGTTCAATGTAAATGAGGTTAATCCGTTCTGTAACCTTTCTTTTTTAATCAGAAAAATGTGAAGCAAAGTGACAGAACAACAAAGGTCGCAGCCATCTCCCCCCATGCCAAGCACAAGCGCGGCCATCTCCTCGCGCCCCCCCCAGCACAACTGAGATCGCGCCCATCATCCCTGCACACGCCAGTCATCCCGGTGAGCAGGGGGGAGGGAGAGATGGGCGCGAATGGGGCACCCTGGGGGAGGGAGAGATGGGCGTGATCTCAGTCACCCCCCCCACCCCCAGCACAATCGCAGCCATCTCCCTAGTCAGGGGTGGGGTGGGGAGGTGACCGCTATCATGCTGGTTGGGGAGGGGGAATGGCCGAGATTGCGCCCGTCTTTCCTGCAGGAGTGCGCCCGTCATCACGCACGTCTTCCCTGCATGAACGCAACTGCGATCAAGGCCAGCTCCCCACTGGTGGGGGGGGGAGATGGCTGCAATCTTGCTCGCCACCCAATGCAGAGTTCGTGACCCACGGCAAAATTTTCATGAAATGTTTGTTCGCGACCCGATCTGGTCATGAACCAAGGCGTTCGTGAGCCAAGGTACCACTGTACTGATGATGGGTACAGTGCATCGGAGTGCTTGGACTGGGGAAAGCACATTGCAGCGAGGATGGGCATGCTACAAGCACGAGTGGACATTGCTCAGGGGCAGTGGCAAATATAAAGGAGGTTGCACATCCAGAAATGTCCACTCACGGTGTGATTCCCCGGCAGCACTTAGTTGAAAAGAGACGTTCTGTTGAGCTAAACACTGCGATGAATGATAAACTGAAGATCACAAATGAAACACGTAGTACAGCTTTGTACTCCAGGCTGTTTATGACACCATGTGAAAGTATGGACTCGCGCTACAGACTCCTTCTTCTCTATACTGAAGTAAGGTGGCTATTGAGAAGAAGGGTTCTTTCACATCTTTTTGAACTGAGAGAAGAAGTAAAACAAATTCTGCAGGAGTGGAACTCTGCATTAGTAGAGCCTTTGTTGGATGAGGAATGGATGGCTAAGCTTGTGTATATGGTGGATATATTTAGCCTTTTCAATGAACTAAGTATTTCTCTTCAGAGGTTTTGCACAAATATTTTCATACTGAGAAATAAAATGGATGCATTCAAAAAGAAACTGGTTCTTTGGGATAATCACGTACAAGAAGACATAGAAGTGTTTCCACATATGCAAGAATGTTTGACTGTGGCTGATGTAAACTGGAAATTCATATTTAATATAGTAAGTCAACATTTAAAGGTGTTCGTTCAAAACTTTAACTATTATTACCCTAAAAATGAGGGTCCCCGTAAAGGCAATCTCTGGATTAACAACCCTTTAATGGAAAGAATTAACTCATGTACACTTAATCATCATGAAAAAGAAAAATTGATTGCGTTATCTTCTGATGTCACTCTGGTGTCCAAACATAAAATGCAATAATTACCACAATTTGGGATATCACTGGAAAAATAATATCTGCTTCTAAGTTACAGAGCTATTAAATTGTTAATCATATTAAGAACAGGCTGGACATGCACATAGTAGGCATGTCATGAGTGGAGCCGGCTGGAGCTGGGGGTCAGACTACATGGCCCAGGAGGCCCCTTCTGACTTACTCTTGTTTCTGTTTCTGTGCTTCTATATATTTTCTACTATATATTTGTGTGAAAAGAGTTTTTCAGCCCTGTCACTGATAAAAACCAAACAGAGAAACAGAATGGATGTCAACGCAGTACTTCATCTCATGGAAACAACGCTGCAGCCACGATTATCAAATATTATTGAAAAGAAGCAACAGCAGATTTTGCACTAGCCCTATTTGAATTAAATATTGCTCTATAAAAGTTTGAGTTGTATTCAATTACATTTAATTTCAATATTTTATTCTTTTATTAGCCTTTTTACTGCTCAGTTTCTGGTTATCCTAGAGAATTTTCATTTCCTGGAATTATATTTAAAAACTAATATACAAAATACTTTATTATGTATGTAATGCTTTCTGCCTCAGTGGTCCCTGAAATATTTTTTCTATTTTCACTAGTCCCCAACTTTTAAAAGGTTGAAAACCACTGCTCTAGACCCGTCACCTTCCCCAACTTGCACTTAGCACAAGTGTATCCTGGCTCCTCCTGGGGAAGGTACACAAACATGGCACAGGTGCCACAGGTAACCGCACCACCTGCCACTCTGCCATGGCCTTCTCCTGGTCTGGCATAGTTCATCCCACAGTGAGTCTAATATCTGCTCCCCTCCACCCGATTTGTCTTACCTACACTACCCTTCCTTGAGGCTTGATACCCTGTTCCTTCAGGGAAGACAAAGTCCCTGGGGAAGAGAGTCCCCAGGCAACCCAGGTGGCAACTACAGGATGCAAACAAGGGGTGATTCTTAGTGCATTGCCCACCAGTGCCGTTCTGCTGGGACCACCAACAGCTGTGCTGGACCTAAAGTAGGCCTTGTGAGCAGCTGGTGCCTAGCCCTGACCCCTTTTGCTTCACCTGTAGGTGCATTGGGCCTATATCAGTGCAGCGTGCCTTCCAGCTTTTACCTTTACTTCCCTGGGACCATTGCTGTTTTCCTGCACTCCCCTGGCTATTTCAGCTCCTTCCCACTCCACTCTTCTGCCACTGCTGCCAGGATCCAAAAAATTTCCTTCATTTTAGACAAGTTTCCTTTTTTGAACTCAAATGTAACTATACTGAAATTCTTTGGCAATTTTCTATTTAAATAGGCATTGAATCTGATAGCACTGGGGTCACTGTTCCCTGCTGGATTGACAACACATCTTACACTAAATGCTGGCCAGTACTTGCATTAAATCCAGGGTTGCTTCCTCGCTATTGGTTGCTTCTCCTGGTCTGGCATAGTTCATCCCACAGTGAGTCTAATATCTGCTCCCCTCCACCCGATTTGTCTTACCTACACTAGACCAGCTGTGCTAGGGTACTGTTAGAGCACTCAGAAGTTTAACTATTTCTCATGACTGGAACCTTTATTTATTGTGGGGGCAACTGAAGTCACCCATTATTACAACACTTTCTAATATGGAGGCCTCACTAAGTTTTGCTTTCCATGCTGAGCATTCTGATCCTGGGATGACAGCAAGCTACCAGAATCAATTAGTTTTAAAGCCTGGCATTTTCACCCATAACACTTCTATAGAACAGTTTACTCCCTTTAGGTTTTCTAGTCTGCTTGATACTGTTACGTCTTTGAGGTAAAGAGTATTATCTTAATACAAGGAGTCTAATTGACTGTACAGGGACTGATGCAAGTAACTAGAGGATTCTCTTTTCAAGATACGCACTCATTGGGTGTTCCCTTCTGGCCACAGAATTGCCCACGACTGTCTGTTGGATAGATCACCTTCCGGGGGTCTCCTTGTGTCCATGCTGAATTGGAGACAGAGATTGAAAGTTAAACTAGATACTTTCCTTCATGTCTTGCAACATCACATAGTTGTCTAAGCAATTCAGCATCTTCTATTCATATTTACATTTCCCTCTTCTACTGGGTGAAGACATAAGTTATTTTACGCTCAGGAAAAGCTGCAAGTTAACTTGCCCAACTCTACTCAGCGATTTAGCTTGCATGTGAACCTAAGTCCTTGCATTCCCTTACAAAACTCAGGGAACTGCACAGTTTGCTCCACATAGCTCCAACCTTGCTGGAAAACAGCAACACGCAGCTGACCAAGATACTAACGCAACAGCTTTGTACTATATGCTAGCAAAGTTCTCTAGAAAGACGTGGTGGATGAAGCAACAAGAAGACATAATTAAAGCTGTTTCATGGGAGTCTATATATGCACATTTCAACTCACAGAAAATGTATTCCTGTGAATTGCAGTACAGTAAAACCTTGGATTGTGAGTAACTTGGTCTGTGAGTGTTTTGCAAGATGAGCAAAATGTTTTTCTAAATTTTAACTTGATAAACGAGCAATGCAGTAGGTATATTATGTGCGCTTTGCCTGCCGAGCATCACCACACAACTGAGCACCGGTTCTTCTCTCTTTCACTGCGGATGTGAGTACAGCATCGTCTCCCCCCACGCCCCGAGCGCGCCCGCTTGAAATTCTTGTGATTAAAAAAAAATATTACAGAACGGATTAACCTTATTTACATTGAACCTTATGGGGAAATTTGCTTTGATATACAAGTGCTTTGGATTACAAGCATGTTTCCGGAATGAATTATGTTTGCAATCCAAGGTTTTACTGTAGTTCTTTATAAGTAAAAATATAGTTTGGTCTTTCATGGCTGGGAAGATATAGCATAAGCACAACACACTCCAAAAATATCCAGTGAAGTATATTTAAGAGGCACCAACATCTGGGAGTAGAGCTAAATAACAATTTCTCCCATCCTTTTGGCCATACCTCCTGCAATAATAGTTCAACCTATATCCAGATTACACATAAGCCACTGGACTAAAAGGCAGAGATCTTTTAAAGTGCTCATCAACCTTTGGTTCTTCTTCGTTTACTTAAAACCCCAAAGCTACACAAGGTTCCACTTTTTTGCCCTACTCTGAAATGGTCCATCTTAAGCAACATTACCATTACCTAAAGTCATAGAAATAAAGAAAACAGTAGGATACATACCCACAATCCCTATGATGACATAGCCCACAATGAAAAGCAGGAGCAAGATGCAGCAGATGATATCTGTACAACCCCTGAGGAAGAAAGCAAAATCATCTAAAGGTTCACTAGAGTGTTAGTATGCTTTTGGAGATTGGCTGATGGCTTTGCTATAACAACTCCCTCTCCCAAAGTGGATTTGTAAGTTTAAAAGAAACGTATAAAGCATATGAACGTTCAATTCGTATAAATTTGTAAGTGCTACTTCTCCATTGTAGATTTAAAACCAGAGATCTGGTGAGGGTGAGGGTGTGTGTGTCTGTCTGTGTAAAAACCCAATCAAACCCACCTAGCCCTTAAATTGAAAGGGGCCAACAGAAAACAAAATAAAGCGATCCATAAGTGAGAGCAAAGTGCCTTACTGGGTTTAGTGTAGGAATACATTTCTTAAGAACATCTTATGATTTCTTAGTTTCATCATATGGAACAAGAAGCATGACACTAAACAACACAATCAATTACTCTAACATTGCATACTGGCAATATATGCATTCAAGTATTTTGAAAAACTTGAAATGATTGAACAGGAAAAGTGGGACAAGCTTAGTGTAATTTAAATGTTATGTTATATAGATACTTTATTTGAATTCTTCTAAAATGTTAAAAATTATAGCACATACATTGATTAAATTTAAGAAAAAACAATAGTGTGAACAGTATTCACACATTCATAAAAACACCTGCAGGCTGTTGAGAACCACTCATCTCTCAGCTCCCATCCACTGAGGTCCTAGGGTACTGTTAGTTTTGCTGTCACTACTTATTTGTACCATTTCAAACTTACAGATGTTTCACTGACACATATGATTGCCTCAGATACTTGCTAGAGTTAATTACCTGTAAAACAATTGCAGCTTTAAGATTGCCAAGCTGCTCTAACACCGTATTTGCTATTAGCACCCATTCATTACTAATTAACTTCAGCAATGGAACATTCTCCATAGAAAAATGAAGCAATAGAAAAATGTTCACTCCACATTATTGGTAATTATTGCAAATTATTGGCAATTATTCTTGCTGTATAATCAAATAGTTTGTTGTTGTTGTTAGTCGTGAAGTCGTGTCCGACCCATCGCGACCCCATGGACAACATTCCTAGAGGCCCTCCTGTCCTCCACCATCCCCTGGAGTCCACTCACACTCACACCAACCGCCTCAGTGACTCCAACTAGCCACCTCATCCTCTGCCGTCCCCTTCTCCTTTTATTTTACAGATTTTTATGCTGCCCCCTTGCAAACTAGCCTCTGTTGTCTCTATTGTCTAGCCTCTAGCCTTTTGCCATCTATTGTTCCCAGCATTAGGCTCTTCTCCAGGGAGTCCTTCCTTCTCATTAGGTGGCCAAAGTATCTGAGTTTCATCTTCACTATCTGGCCTTCTAAAGAGCAGTCCGGGTTGATCTCCTCTAGGACTGACCAGTTTGATTGCCTTGCGGTCCAAGGGACTCGCAGGAGTCTCCTGCAGCACCACAACTCAAAGGCCTCAATTCTTCGGCATTCAGCCTTCCTTATGGTGCAGCTTTCACAGCCATACATTGCAACTGGGAAAACCATAGCCTTGACTATACGCACTTTTGTTGGCAGTGTGATGTCTCTGCTTTTTAGTACACTGTCTAGATTTGCCATGGCTTTCCTCCCCAGGAAATCAATCAAATAGTTACACGAAAACAAAATATACAATGAGTGTCGTGCATGAGGCCATGACAGGAGCTACTACTCATGAGGAGGACCTGATTGTGACAGCCGGCGTTCAAGAGACCTCGCCACGGCTCAAAATAAACACAAACCAGCCTGTTGCTGAGAGCTCCTCTGGTATACAACCCTCTGAACAGACGCCTGGCCCTTTAAGTCAGCCAGACCGTGAGAAGAAGGGGGCTGCCAGAAAAGAGAAGGAACAAGATGCCTCCTCCTCTTCTGAAGCGGAGCTGACAGGACCGGAAGCTGAAGGGATCATGGGATATGTGGATCTTAAAACTGCAAAAAACAGGAGGATTCTGAAAGCCTATGAGGTGAAGACAAAAAGAGAACAAGAAAGGAGGGAGGAACGAATGATGGAGGGAGATATGACGTAGAGGAGAGAGGCTATCGCCATTCAGAGGTGAACATCTGTTCATCAAAGACTATCATTAAGAAGCTCGTCAATAGAACTGCAAATCTTGTAGATAACTAGCAATAAACAGATTTAGTTTTATTGCTCTTGCAAGTGTGGTTAATTACGACCAGAGCGGCCGGTCCTCCAGCCCCTTGACAATAAGCCAGGAAACTTCTTGGCAGCTGTATAGGAGGGTGAAGAGAAAGAAACCAGGCAGCTACTAGGCACAGGTTCCATGGAAATGAGAAGCAAAGAAGGCCAGCGAATATTCTGACACCAAGAAAATTATCTGGGTCTCCTGGCAGCAGAAATTGCATTTTCAGTACTGCAACCTTCTCAACATCATTGCTTTTCAGAAGCATGTGTGAGGAGAGAAATCAGGAACAAGAGTCAATCTTCCGTGACATCAGGCTGCCCCTCCTCTGCATGCCCTGCCCAAAACAATGCTATATTTAGGCAAGAGTGTCTTCAATGCTTTCATTAACATGTTGCCTTACCTGTCATAGATGGGGCCTTTGAAAGTTGGATCATACTTTTGGGGTGTCCCTAGAAAAGAATGTGAAATAAAACAACATACTGGGTTAGGCAGCTATACAAGGCAGGAATACAGAAATCATTTACAGCTATTCACCAGTAAGTTCTGAAGCTAAAGCGCCACTAAAATGAAAAGAATCTGGATGAAACCATGGGAAGGATGTTGGTGGATTGTGCTATCTGTTCCTTTTCTTTAGGATATATATAGGGAATGTGAGGGATTAGATTAATAGAGTAGCAGGAAACCAGCAACATTGAGGTTTCGCATAGATGATGAACACCCTCTGGATGGGCTGAACAAAGGGCTGCTCGTTCTTTTCTGAACTGCAGCATTCAGCTGGGCAGGAATTCAGCTGAAGAAGCTGCATTTTAAAAGGCAGGGATCAGAGCAAGACAAGTCTGATCTCCAGTCAAATCACCTGCATTATTCTAAGAAAGACACCAGAGTTACTCACAAAAGGTGGGATATAAATACAGCACAAGCAGCAGCAACAGCATCTTTGCCATAGTCCTCCCTTTGTTCAAAGTGTCCAGAGCAAGGGAGATGGAGGGCCTGGGCAAGCATTCCCACAGGACACGACCCGCATCAAATATGCTTATTCAGATTCAGAGGAGGAAGAGGAACGTCTCAGCAAGACTGGGGAGTTTGGGTTGGCTCAAGGTCCTGGGATGCAACAGGAGGAGTAGGGGGAGGAAGATGAGGGGATGATTGTCTCAAAACCTTCCATGTGGGAAGGAAGCCAGTGGGAGGGGCTGTAGGGAATGGGGTTTCTTCTTTAACCATTTTTGTCTTTGGTAAAGACTCAAAATAACCGACTGGCACTCCTCCACTTCCCCGATTAGTTGCTACCAGTGGAGAGAGGGAGAGAAGCGGCACCAACTACAGGTGAGGTGATTGTTCCAGAGATGCCTCATCACTCCGCAGAAAGGGAGTTTGGGGGCTATCTCCCACAAAATTTGTTCCATGGTCTGCCCTGGAGCAAATGGAAGGAATAGCCCATTCATGGTCCCCCACCCTCTGAGAAAGATTCCCTTTGCTTACTAGCCAGTGTTTCATCTAGCAAGAAAAAGAATCAGAGGCGTAGTTGTAGAACACATTCCCAGCTGATTGTTCCAGGGCAATATGGAATTTTTCAGAGAAAACACATAAATCTATCACACTGATGTATGATGGAAACAATGGATGAGACCCCAAAGTGTCTTCTCTAAAGCTACACCTGAGCCTGTGCTTTCCTAGGAAGCTATTTTCAATGCCAGTTTTTACTCCTGAGCAGCTTATTCAAGGCCATGTATATGAATAATTAATATTCTCATTATTCAAATGCATGTCTTACCTCACCCCATGGGCTTGGGGGAGAAGTAATAAATGAAGCATAGTAAACTTCTGAACATGCACAGAGTACTATTTCCTTACTGATAAGCAAACACAAGCCCTGACACATATGAGATTAAGCGCAAAGGTCCTTCTGTGGCAAAGATGGGGACATGGAGCCTTACAGATATTGTTGGACAGCAACGCCCATCATCTCTAGCCTGCCTAGCCACTGGTGAGGGGTGAGTCCCAACAACAACAGGAAAACCTCATGTTCCTTACCCTGCCCTAAGGTGTAATGCCTTAAGCAGATGGGAACTTTTTTCATTTTAGACATTTAAACCAGTGCCTTCCCACTGAGCTTCCCTAGCCCAGCAAGCAATCTTTCATCAGCAGGCTTCAATCACCATTGTTTAGATGGGTAACACATGAAGCAAAATAGTTTTCTCTGTCCCAGTGTTGACTTCCTGATGAAATGCCCAGGAATCACAGGAAAACTCAGAAATGATAAGCTGGGATGAAGCATTAGAGCCCTGAAAGCAAAGCCACCAGAACTTCCAGGAGGAACACACAAACTAGCAATAAAGGGAAATTCCCAGTCAACTTTTTATTTTGCCCCAATACAACCACACTAGCAATAGGTTCAGGAATGAACAAGCCTCCCAGTCACCAGCACAACCGTTGGAAAGGGCATGGCTGCTGTCTTGGCTACAAATACATGGATTCTTGCCAGCCTAATTTTACTCCCCCTGAAACAGCATCCTTCCTCTCCCTAAATCTGCTTTAAAGGTGGAAATCCCGAGTAAGCTAAAGTTCATAATTTGAGATTCATAACTCAGAAATTACTTTAACATGCAAAATAAAATACAGCATAGCAAATGTTTTTCATATTGAAAAAATTGTTTTCAATAGAAAAAAAGTTTTTCAAAAAAATCACATTTTTGGGATTCTTCAGGAAGAATATTCATCATTAAATATAAGTAACCTTTTGAAGGACTAATTTAATTTACCTAAGCAGGTCCGATGCAGCTTTTTTGTTGGGCAACTGTAAACAAAAGCATTTGCTAACAGCAGGGTCACCTATAGGTAATTCTGGGTGTAACCACAGGGGCATCACCCTCTGTCAGTGGGTGGGGATTTAAGGCCTAGTTAATACCCACTAATTCCATCCATCAGGTTTAAAATTGTATGGATTAATATACCCAATTAATAGATACATGGTGAATCCCTTATTCATGTTAAACACTGGGAACCCTTTGTCTCTCCTTGCTTTGTTTCTCCTCAGACAGTTCCCAGAGAATGCATCAAGAACACATTCTTACTATCCTTAGAATACTTTGTTTCCAGGAGGCCCATGTCGAAACAAACATATTACCACTTAAGTGGCAGTTTCTCTCCAGTCTGTTTTTACAATATTTGCCCTCTTCCCAGTGTAGGAGGGGTTTGGGACTGCATAAAGAGGCGTGATGTAGATGTCATGTCTTCACTACATTAAGGAAGCTGCAGCTGGTAGCCGAGTTAGCTTTATGGAAGGATGCAGAACATGTGGTCCACCTTAATGGGAATTTCCATCAGTCCTAACCAGCACAGCCAAGGCAGAGGAGAGCCATGGGCAGTGCATCCCCACCCTGAAGGGCCATGGGGGGGAGATCCTTGGCTTCTCTCCCCAAGAGTGAGTCCTTTCTCCAACCCCACCCCCCCTTTTGCTGGGCATGGAGGGAAATACCACCCTTTTGCCTTGGAAGGTTCCTTCTGACAGTTGCAACTTTGCCTGCTTTCCCTAGTGAATGTTTCAAGAAGCAAATCCTTTTATTTTACTTTATTCTCTTCCACTCCCTTGACCTAATAGGGTGATCCATATTGTTCAGAAAGATACATTTTTCCCAGCTCTTGGGGTCCCAGTACGTTAGCACCCTTGTAATCTGGTTTCAGGTTACAAATAATTAAAAGACTGGTGGGAAGGGCCGTAAGTACCATTTAACAGCGACATTATGAAAAAGTCGTTTCCCCTCCCTTTCCAATAAAACAATAATAAAACACTGGGTGGAGGCAGCTGCAGGACGCACGTGGGCCGTCCATTGCTGGGAAAACGACGAAGGATCTTCCAAACACTGCCCCCACCCCGCCCATCACAGATGTTTATCTTACTTTAGGTGTTGCTTGAAGATGTTGGCTGGATTAACTACCCGTCCCTCCTTTCCCAGCCATTAAATTGGTGCAAAAGAAGCAAATGGACTTTCCAGAGCCGTCTTTCCCACAGAATTTAGTGCCAAATTTGGAGCGGCGGGACAAAAGAGTGCACCGCGGCGGCGAGGGCGCCCCCAGGGCCTGGCGCAGCTCGCGTTTCCGGCGTCTCGGTAAGGCGCTACCACGGATGATGCCTTTGGCCAGAAGGCCGCGGCGCGAAAGCCATGCCCAGCCGTGCCACGCTCCGCCACGGAGAGCGGCCGCCTCTTCTGCAGGCATGCCGAGCGCTCTCTGCCAGCACCTCGTCCCTGGCAAGGCTGCCCTTCCTGTCGCTGGGCGGCGGCGCCACTCTGCTGCCTTACCATGCTTGCCGTAATAGTTCTCCTCTTCCCCCGCCATGCTAACTGAGTTCCCCTCTCGCTCGCCCCCTCGCCGGCCTTCCTTCCTTCCTTCTCTCTTCCTTGCGTCCCTCCTTCCTTCCACCGTCAGCTGACCAACCGCCCAATGAGGCGCCTAGCGTGGCTTCTCCCTCAGGGGTTCAACTGGCCAAACCTGTAAAAGACATTTGGGGAAAAAGGAGGCGGGCACAGCCTTTCCAGGAGCAGGCTGGGGCGCGGCTTCTTTTGTCAAGTCCTAGGAGACGCCTTTGCCAGCTCTTGCCGCTGAGCTGCCCCGTTAAGGCAGAAGCCGCCCGCAGGAAACGTGGCCCTTCGAAAGACCCTCCGCATCGAAGACGTTCTTCCAGTCTCTTGCAAAAGAGCGAAAGTTTGCAAGTACGGTTCTCTTCGCGAGATGCAATCCGGAAGCGATGAGTTTGTTTCACATTTGAACAGGACTGAAACAGCAGCTCCTGGTTGCACTGCCGGGGGACAGAGCATTCGGTTAAAACGAGCCCGCCAGTTGTGATAGGGTGCATTTGGGTTTTTTTCGGACTAGGGGGTTCAGGAGACAAATTCTCGCTCCGCCATGAGGTGCACAAGGTGATCTTGAAGCAGCCGCCGTTTCACAACTGCATCGTGAGTTCGGTAGAAAAGTAAACAAGACGATGACAAATTATCTAGTGCCCCAAAGAATACAAGGCTCTATGGTCTCTCTAACTTTTCTCTCTCCTCTTGTAAGCCAAGCACTCCCACACACACGTTGTTCCAGACCTGGATCTTACCACCACTTTCAATATGTCTCATTTCCAGCTTGCCAGAAGGTCAGAGCTATGGCTTGGCATGAGGGGAAGCAGTGTGCAGTGGGACAAAGAAGCAAGGGCACCTAACATCAGCCTTGACTCCATGACAACTGCAGTGTGCCCTGGGCATGAGAGGGGGAGGATATCCATGTGCAGGCTAGAAAGAGGGGCAGGAACCATACAAGGCAAGGTGCACAAACCTACCACTGCCAGCCTGAGTTTCTGATTGCTCACTCCATTTTTCAGGTTTTAGTTCTTGAAGTGTCGTCATGTCCAAAATGTTACTTCTCCTTAAACTGCCCTTCCCCTGTTCACCACTCAAACGGATGTCACTGTCTTCTTTCTTTTTTTCTTTACATTTTCCCAATAGCCAAAATTTTCTGGGCAGTTCAGAACAATCTGTTGTTGTTAGTCCCAAAGTTGTGTCCTGACCCATCGTGACCCCATGGACAACATTCCTCCAGGCCTTCCTGTCCTCCACCATCCCCCGGAGTCCACTCAAGCTCACACCAACCACCTCAGTGACTCCATCCAGCCACCTCATTCTCTGCCATCCCCTTCTTCTTTTGCCATCTATTATTCCCAGCATTAGGCTCTTCTCCAGGGAGTCCTTCCTTCTCATTAGGTGGCCAAAGTATTTGAGTTTCATCTTCAGTATCTGGCCTTCTAAAGAGCAGTCCGGGTTGATCTCCTCTAGGACTGACCGGTTGGATCGTCTTGCGGTCCAAGGGACTCGCAGGAGTCTTCTCCAGCACCACAATTCAAAGGCCTCAATCCTTTGGCACTCAGCCTTCCTTATGGTCCAGCTTTCACAGCCATACATTGCAACTGGAAAAACCATAGCCTTGGCAATACACTCTTGTTGGCAGGGTGATGTCTCTGCTTTTTAGTATGTTGTCTAGATTTGCCATAGTTTTCCTCCCCAGGAGCAAGTGTCTTTTAATTTCTTGGCTGCAATCCCTGTCTGTGGTGATCTTGGAGCCCAGGAAAATAAAATCTGTCACTACCTCCATTTCTTCACCATCTATCTGCCAGGAAGTGAGAGGACCGGATGCCATGATCTTAGTTTTCTTAATGTTGAGTTTCAAGCCAACTTTTGCACTCTCCTCCTTCACCCGCATCAAGAGGCTCTTTAGTTCCTCTTCACTTTCTGCCATTAGAATGGTATTATCTGCATATCTGAGGTTGTTGATATTTCTCCCAGCAATCTTAATTCCAACTGGTGATTCATCTAGCCCCGCCTTTCTCATGATGTGCTCTGCATATAAGTTAAATAGGCAGGGCGACAGTATACAGCCTTGCTGAACTCCTTTCTCAATTTTGAACGTATCAGTGGTTCCATGTCCAGTTCTCACTGTTGCTTCTTGAGCTGCATATAGGTTTCTCAAGAGACAAATAAGATGGTCCGGTACTCCCCTCTCTTTAAGAACTTGCCACAATTTATTGTGATCCACACAATCAAAGGCTTTAGCCTAGTCAGAAGTAGATGTTTTTCTGCAACTCTCAAGCTTTCTCCATGATCCAGTGTATATTGGCAATTTGATTTCTAGTTCCTCTGCCTCTTCGAAATTCTGTCTGTACTTCTGGTAGTTCTCGGTCCACATACTGCTGGAGCCTAGCTTGTAGGATTTTGAGCATCACTTTGCTAGCATGTGAAATGAGTGAAATGGTGTGGTAGTTTGAACATTCTTTGGCATTGCCCTTCTTTGGGATTGGAATGTAAACTGACCTTTTCCAATCCTGTGGCCACTGTTGAGTTTTCCAAATGTGCTGGCATATTGAGTGTAGCACTTTTACTGCATCGTCTTTTAAGATTTTGAATAGCTCAGCTGGAATACTGACTCCTGCACTAGCTTTGTTGTTGCTCAGACTTCCTAAGGCCCATTTGACTTCACATTCCAGGATGTCTGGCTCGAGGTCAGTGACCACCCCATCGTGGTTATCAGGGACGTTAAGCTCTTTCTTGCATAGTTCTTCTGTGTAATCTTGTCACCTCTTCTTAATCTCTTCTGCCTCTGTTAGGTCCTGCCATTTTGGTCCTTTCTCATGCCCATCTTTGCATGAAATGTTCCCTTCATATCTCCAATTTTCTTGAAGAGATCTCTGGTCCTCTCTATTCTATTGTTTTCTTCTATTTCTTTGCACTGTTCATTTAAGAAGGCATTCTTATCTCTTCTAGCTATTCTCTGGAATTCTGCATTCAATTGGGTGTATCTTTCTCTTTCTCCCTTGCCTTTTGCTTCCCTTCTTTCCTCAGCTATTTGTAAAGCTTCCTCAGACAGCCATTTTGCTTTCTTGCATTTCTTTTTCTTTGGGATGGTTTTAGTTGCTGCCTCTTGTACAATGTTGCGAACCTCCGTCCATAGTTCTTCAGGCACTCTGTCTATCAGATCTAATTCCTTAAATCTATTTGTCACCTCTACTGTATATTCATCAGGGATATGATTTAGGTCATACCTGAGTGGCGTAGTGCTCTTCCCTACTTTCTTCAATTTAAACCTAAATTTTGCAACATCAGAACAATTAATCAAATACAAAAGATGCACTATAAATGCAAATACAAAAAACAGTGTAAAATCTCCAATCACAATAGTCATTTTTGTGCAATGCACATTAAATGTGTGGTATCTCCAGGTGATCTTGACAAATAAATAAATGGAGGTATGAACCTTACAATAAATTTCAAGTTACCCTGAATGATACACATACACATCTAAGAGATTACCAGATGATATTGAATTGCACATAGAAACACAGAAACTGAAAAAGTCAGAAGGGGCCTCCTGGGCCATCTAGTCTGACCTCCGGCTCCACCTGGCTCCGCTCATGACATGCCTATCATGTGCATGTCTAGCCTACCCTTGAACCCCCTGTGGAAGCCCATTCCATACCCTCGGGGTCCTAACTGTGTACTGGAACATTCAACTGTACAATAATCTTTGGGTTACCAAAAATCATACACCCACACAGAGCATACTTTGCTGGATAGCATGCAATCTGGCTTGTCTCAGAGATTCATGTGTCTGCATAACACTCTCCAATTGGTGCACCCTCAGCAATTATACAGTAGTTGAAAGAAAAAAAGGAATAAGGACCTGGTGTTGTGCAGCCCACAGTGAACTTTATTTATTTTATTTATTTATTTGGAAATTTATAGGCCGCCCCTTGCCACAAGCCTCGGGTCTACACTCACACATCTAACAGAATTTTTAAAAATGAGATTGACTCTTATATGGTCAAAAAATTTCTGTACATGCAGGGTACTTTTAAATATAGCCAAACGTGCTTATGCTTATGTTAAAAAAAAAATAAAGAACTAGTGCTCTGCATGCCAAAGTAAGCTAGAGCCACCCAAAATCATATACCCACATGTCTAGGAGAATGTTCTCTATCAGATCTCATTGAACCATGTTTGGCCCAAAGCTTTCTATACACTCAGGACACTGTCAAACATGCAAATAATAGCCAAGCAGGTAGAAATTAATAAAGCACGGGGCTTGTATACCACACAATAACCTTTAGACTGCCCCAAATCATTTACAGATCCAGAACAATCCTCTATAAGATTGTATGGAGTCCTGCCCAGCCCAAAGCTATGTATATAGAATGGGCAAGTATAATAGTAAAAATACATTCAATATGGTTTTGGGCAATACACTCCAGAACAAGTTAGGCCCCCTATCTGGTTTAGTTCCATAAAACCATCAGACAAACCATGTTAGGCTATCTTTCTGTTAAAATTAACTAACACCATCCAGCATTACCTTAACTCTTAGCACAATTCAGGCCTGGGAAAGTTCCTTGAAACCTCCTATGGGTCCCAAATGGGCCTACAAATTTGCTCAGAGCAGTGAATTTGACAAATTATCAAAGCTTGATAATGGCTACATTAGTTGGTGACAGAATCTGCACCTGCAGGAAGTGGTTTGGAGATCAAGTCCTCATAAAATAATTTCCCTGAAAGAAAAGGGTTCTGGCTTGGAAAATCCTTTATAACTCTAATGTAGCTCCCAAATCTTTGCAAATGCTGAGTAAAAACCTACAGGATAGAGAGGCAGGAGAGTTAGAACAGCTCAGAGAGTTAGATCTAGTCTGACGCTCAGCTCCAGCCAGCTCCACTCATGACATGCCAACCCTGTGCATGTGCAGCCTATCCTTGAACACCCTCACTGATGGGGCTTCAACCACCTCCCACGGAAGCCCATTCCATACCCTTGGGGTCCTAACTGTCAGGAAGTACTTCCTGCCATTCAAATTGAACCTTGGTTCCCTGAGCTTGGCTCCACTGGAGTGTGTCCTGTCCTTCTCTGCAGGGGAAAACAGTTTTCTACCTACCTCTGTGTGATACCCCCTTACATACCTATATGTCACCAAGAGATCCCCTTGGAATCTCCTCTTCTCCAGGCTGAAAAGACCCAGTTCCCTCAGTCTCACCTCATATGGCTTTCCCTGCAATCCAGTCACCATCCTTGTGGCACTACACTGCACTGACTCTAACCTGGCTATATCTTTCCTGTAATGAGGGGCCCAGACCTGCACACAATACTCCAGTTGTGGGTGTACCTGAGTCATTTAGAGTGGTAGTAATACCTCTTCCGATCTAGAAGCCACACTTCTGGCTATGCAACCTAGGGTGGCATTTGCCCTCTTGACCACCGTGTCACACTGCTGATTCACATTTATCCTGCAGTCGACCAGTACCCTGAGTTCAATCTGCAGACCTTCAGCCACTGAAAAAAGAAGCTATTGTGTCATAAAAGTGGGGGTAGTAATTGCCAGAGAACCCAAAGAATATAATCCACCTTTAGGGGCCTCACAAATATTGCTGAGAAAGGTTTCCAGTTAAGGATATCCCTAACTTGCCTTAATCCAAGTCTTTTGACACATTTCTCAAGCCCTCTTCTGACCTTTCCTAGCCTGGTGCTTATTTCAGAACGCTTTATCCATTAAACTGAATAAAACCAAGTTTATCACATTCATTATCCAATATGATGCATTATCACTTCCTCCCCTCCATGAACCACTTACTCAGTTCATCCCTGCAAAGCCCTAGACTTCAGCACTGTGTGGCCCCATTTAGACTGGTTTTCATTTAATTAATATAGCTTGTGCTACGTGCGAACAGCAACATTGGACAGCATCCCATCTTTCCACTGCTAGCTCTACAGTGAGATAGGAATTTGAAAAGGAACTGCAGAATCCAGTAAAAATATTTGTTTCCAGTTCTGGAATAGGCCAGTGGAACTCCCTTCTATGTGCTCTGCTGACCTGCTCTGTTCTGGAAAAGAGTCTTTCTGTCATTTCTAGTTACTTTAAAGTGCTAGTTCCTATTGCACTAGTGGAGGGTTCTGCTGGTAGATGAACAGCATGGGATACTGCCTATTACCCCTGGTTAACATTTATTTCTATGTGATAAAAAGCTTCATGTACTGGTTTCTGTAGATCAATCTGTTATTAAAGGCTGGTGCTAGGCCATTTGTCTTTTTTGATTAGTTTGTACTCCTGTTGAAGCCTCTCTTATTGGAGTGACAGGGGCAGAAGCCCTTGCTCAGTGAACTCCAGCAGCAAATGCTATGGCTTTTTTAAAAGAGGAAATGGTTGGTTGTTCACCATCCTGCAAGGTACTTAGGAAATTAGTCAACCCATGATGGGAATGAGAACAAAGTTGGTGAAGTCAATAGATTCCTTTATTTCTCTTAAAATGCTACTAGGATGCCAGTTGTTTAAAATGTTTGATCATTAACAATGTAGAACACATGTGGAGACCCTCAGGCTGTCCTGTGTTGTATAGCAACATGGCTAATACCCGGGGATACCAATATCTCCTGCACAAAGCTGCAAAAGAGGGTAAGATGCATTTTTCACCTCTAACTATAATCTTTACAGAGAACAAATGGAACAGACACCTGGACTCAAACTTTGCAACCCTATCTGGGCACATTTTCATCCTGTTGGCCAAGCTACCTGAGAAGGAGGAGAGAGTAATACGGAACTGGCTGAAGGAGGAAATCAAAAGCATCCCAAAAGGATGCTATCATAGCTGAGAGTGAATAGCCTCTGTGAGAGCCAGTATGCTGCAGTGGTGAAGCGTACAGGACTGCAACTTAGGCGACCTGGGTTCTAGTCTGCACTCAGACAGCTGGGAGATCTTGGGCCAGCTGCAGACTCTCAGCCCAACCTACCTCACTGACTTGTTGTACAGATAACATTGAGAGAAGAATGATGTAAGCTGTTTTGAGTTCTTAAAAAAAGGCAGGATATAAATCTAATAAATAAATAAAGTGAGGTATAGAATAGAAGGTCTCCAAGATCTTAAATGCAACCCTCATAGGTGTTGAGCTCCCAGATTTCCCTGCACTGATCTCCCACTGTTCATATCATGATTTCTCTCCATGCCTTCCACTGACCCTGATACAAATTATTTTTCTGCTGCTTCGCGCAATGAGGAAGAAGCAATCTGCATCTAGATTGCTGATGCATGCATTCATGTGTGAAACATCTGACCCCCAAGCTGGCATTTGAGTAAAAAGAGTCCTGTACCCCCAGAGCTGAGTGTGGCAATTTAAGGACCAGATAAGATGTGGGGCAGGGATTGAAGCATAGGTGGGAGGGAGTGGTGTTGGAAATACCTGGATGGCTAGCATTAAGTCCAGGCAGGTTGGTCATGTCTCCAAGTGTTGTCAGTGTAACTAGAGCCTCAATGCAGTTAGGGATTAAGAGAAATCTCTCTCCAGAGGTTCCAGCCCAAACCTCAGGCAGCCCAGCCTCCCAGGTAAGCATGGGAATTTCAATCCAGTGAGCTGCTGTCATCACTACCTGGTCATCAAGGGTATAAAAGGGGACTCTGCCATGCACTCAAGGTAAATTGCCATTTTGCTATGCTCAAGCTTTATTCTTGAGAATAAATACAGTTTTTTCATCCCTCACTCTTGTCATACTTAATTGGGTGTAGCATGCCAGGTCCAGACCCTCTGAGTCCTTCAGCTGTTGACCATGCAGGGACTAAGGTCACAGCCTTGACCTTGGCAGCCAGGAAAGATCAGGAAAGCCTCCTCCACAGGACTGACTCTGCCAATGTCAGACAAATTGTCTGTGAGTACACTCCTGGGAGGAGAGGGGAAGAACAATCAGAACTGACTCTAAGCTGCAATGCCCAGCTGTGGGAGGATCAAGGGGTCTAGCCATTCAGCAACCAGTTGGTGAGTAACTATGACCTCTGCTCATATGTAGAGTTCCCAGGAAAAGGCAGTCAGGAAGACATCTGAGGGAGCTGTCGTTGGGGTAGTTTGGTGCAGCCCAGGAAAGGCCGTGCCCAGGGGACCCAGGAAGGACCCTCCATAAGGCCAAGCCTGGCAAAAAGCGAAACTGTTCAGTGGGATGAGTCAGGGTAACACTAAGTCAAAAAAGGGATGCCTCTGGATCAAATGTACCAGGAATTTAAGGCACTGAAAGGTGGAAGTGGCTATCCCACCAAAAAGGTTAATTTTCTTCCGTTGGTTTTTTTAATGACTGTGCTATGAACATAGAGGAAGAAGGTCATGGCCATGGAGAACGGGTTGAAACAGGGATTTGATTTCGTTGTTGCAACTGCTTTATAGACAGGAAGAAAGAGCATGAGCATGTTTTGTTGTTTTTTCTCTGGCCTGATGTAATAGTTTATTTATTTTATTTAAAACATTTATATGTCACCCAATTGTGCCACGGCACTTCTGGGTGGCTCACAACCATAAGGTAGTTGCAGGGTCTGTGCATGTGCCTGAGAGTGGAGGCACTGGATATGAGGGATGGTGAGAGATGACATCCCTCCCTTGCTGCCAACTGAAGAGCCCAGTGCTGCCTTGCCCTACTGCCTCTCCAATGGCTCCCTTTCCAAGGAAGGGGAAACCTTGGATCATTCAGCAATTAAGCCATGATTCCACATGGACAGACTATTGTGCATTTTCCTTACTTCTGAGGAGAGGGCCTTGTGAAGCAAAAGGAGGTCTTGAAATGGCTGAAGACTGGTTGCAAGGGCCAGGGAGAGTTGGGCAAGCAGACTGCATTTTTCCTACTAGTTGACCGCTAGATTAGGACCCTAATAACCACACTGATTACCACAATCTGGTCCAATATTGTGAACTCCTAATACAGGCAATCAGATGTAGGGTCCCAAGGCAGAAAAACATGGCCAAACTTTACTAAGTGTTTCAAAAGGCAAAGGAGTGACTGTCAGAACTTTTAGAGAGCTTAAAGGATGCTATGTGCCAATTTACTGGGTTGGATCCTGAGGCTGAAGAAAATAGAAAGCTGCTGAATATGTTGTTCACGGGACACAGTGCAGATGAGATAAGAGGGAAGTTGCAAATGATGAAAGATGGGCTGGCTGAACCAATGGTTGAAATTGCCCCTCAAGTGCATACAAACAGGGCAAGAGAGGGAGAGACAAGCTGAGGGACGGCACAGAGTGCAAATGGTGGCATTTGTGGGGGGGGGTGACAAGTGCCCACCCCTGAGTTGGGGGTCATTGAAATCCCAAGTGGAAGCAAGGGACAAGGTGAAAGAAGGATTGGAGAAGACAAAGAAAGTGAGAGATGGACCAGCATGCTGCTTGGAAAAGGAAAAGCACACCAGAAGAGTTAGTACTCAGAGAGAAGTCAGCCCCTTCTACCTTAACTCACCCTGGAAGAGAGGTGCAGGAGAACCACCAGTCTCTGTAGGGGCCCAATTGCCTACCTCCCTTTTGGATCAGGATATACTATGTAGCATGAGGGCAGAGCTAAGGCTGAATCCGGAAGGCAGTGGAGGTTCTCAATAGGGTCAGGCAACTCTAAGACCTTAATATTGCTTTTCTCCCTCATTTATTGGTTAACTAAATTATTGTGTATATTAAATAAATATACTGCAAACGCTTTAATTTATGATAGGGAAATGTAATTCATTGTGTGGCCCCCAGGTTCAATGTTGACGCCTCAAGGTATGAAAAGTTGGACTGCCCTGATTTAGAGCCTCTTCAGAACAATACAGCGGTGCTGGGAGGGAACCAGCCTCTGGGGAGGCGACGTGGCTCAGAGGAAGATCCCACTTCCCTGCCCTGGCTCTTGCCTGCCAGGGCCCTGCTTCCAAGCCCACCCATTCACCCGTCCTTCACTGCTGGGATTTAAATTGACAGGAATGGAGGCCTAGGGGAGCAGACACCTGCCGAAAGTGCCTGCTCAGGCAAGCTCCCCCGTTTCTGTGGGGCGGAAAGTAGCAGCCTTCCCAGAACCTTGTCATGAGCCTGACAAAATAAATGTTGAACTAAATGGACAATGACGTGCTAATTAAAATGAACAAAAGTGTTTCTAAACAGCGTTCATCTTTTAGTGGCTGAGCAACCTAGATCAAAAAATTGCCTGATCACCTGATGGCATTTTATTGGTGCCAACAGCTACTTCAGGTCTCCTTAGTACACACCTTGTAACTACAGGGAAGAGCCCCTGTATTCTCACTGAAGATGAAGGAGAAATGGTGACACAGAATCATGCAAGTCTGAGAGTCAAAATATACCAGAGTGAACTAGTCCTAAATCCTCCCCTTGCCTCCCACCTTGAACTGTTTCTAGTTTATCTTAACAGAAAAGACCAATTGGTAGAAGCTTCTAGAGGTATGACTAGGAAAGCAGCAAGGTGGAACAGGTTATGGAAAGCTTCCCCCACTTTTGCTGTTGTGATTCAGTTTGACCACTCTGCAAAGGCAGTTTTTAAGTTTTGAGATTTTAGTTTAAGCTTTAAAGGGTTTTTTTAAAGTCTAAGAGGTCATCACAGGCCTCCAAGCAAAAGCTTTATAGCCTCTCCACTCCATTTACTTTTCTACTGATTGCACATTCCCCAAGAAAGGGGAAAGGCCCCATTTCAGCTACATAGGTCTACTGAAGGGATCCCCTGCTAGTCCTTGTTCTTCCATTGTCTCCAGCTGGAAAGATGTTTTCTACACTGGCGATAAGTGTCATGGCATGCCAAAGTAGCTGCTGGACTCCCCCAGTGTCTGTGTGACTAAGCACTTTGTTTCCCTATGGGGAAGAATTTCTACTGCTGAAGAATATGCCAAAAAATGTCACTACTGTACTGTGCAGTGTCAGGAAGAAAATGCAAATTTATCACATGCTGCATTTCTCAAAAATGCCTAACCATCAGCTTGTTTCTAAAGAGTAGAGTTAGCTGGTGATTCATAGATAACAAACCTAAAGCAAACAGGGCTTTTCCATCTCAGTCCCTGGTTCCCTGCTAGCTCTGACTTTCCCACGAGCACAGGTCTTCTAAATGGTCCACCCTGCTCTGCACAACAGAATGACAGCAGCTCCTCATCATCTTTCCTTTCCTCTGTAAAACAGTGAGCCCTGACTGGCTACCTAGCAGAGTCAGCCCTACCATGAGGCAGAGTGAGGCAGTTGCCTCAGGAAGCTGATGCTGGGAGGTGGCAGCACGTGTTGGAGAAGAGAGTGGTGTACCACCAGGGAGTATAGCAGGGCAGGGCAGGGGCAGGTTTCACATGAAGCATGATTAGCTCACTCCAATGCCCAAGAGCCACTGGTGGCTCCAATTCACCTCAAGTGTGGCTATTTACCTCCTTATCTTTACAGCAGGTGCTCAATCTCAACAGTGACTCGCTAGTTTCCCTTTGCTGTTTGCTTTACTAATGGGTCAACTACTATGGTCTGGGGTACTGGAGGAAGCGTGGGAGTGGTAAGTTAAAAGCACTGATGCTTGTCAGCCATAAGATGACAATGAGGAGGGGAATGAAGGAACAATCGGCCAATCAGATGTGATAGACAAGGAAGCCAGAAGTCAAAGAGCAATGGAATTGGTTAACTGCAGTGCTGCACTGAGCTGGAGATGGAAGGGAAGTTGAATGCATGACAGAGCACAACAGGGAGCAGTGCCGGAGATACTGCAGCCTTGAGCAGAACAAAGCACTCTGTCAGTGCCAAGAAAGAGATCTATCCCAATCCAAAGACCAAGTGAGACTAGAAATGTGGCTGCCTTAAGGACGTGTTTATACAGCTTTCCTAGGGCAACAAGGAGGGGAGTAGGGAGGAGAAGTCCCCAGAAGCCTCCAGCCATGTCTTGTGTACATCATCATCACTTGACTGGAAGGGGAAGAAGAGAGCTTGTGGCCTGGCCTGGCAAGGCCCCCAAATGTCCTCAGTGGTTAATGCCTGGTGCCAGAGTGGTTCCTGCTTGAAAAATAATGAAGATCATGGTACTATGCAATTAAACAGGTATTTGTCCTTCATACAACCTCTTTCATATATTTTACTATGAAAAACTCAGAAAGTTTCCCATTATCCTACCTTACCTCCTCCCCCTCCCTTTGGAGCTATTTTAATCTGGTTGTGTGCAAGTCTAATTGCATATGTAGACTTTATTTTGCTAGGCTTAACTTTGGTTTTTACTTCTACTTTTACTGTAGTTTTAAACTTTTATATTGTATCCTATGCTGTATTGTTGCGCTTTAATTGCTGTGAACTGCCTTGGCAACTTCTGCTATTAGCTGATATACAAATGTAATTAATAAATACTAAAATTCAGCTGTGCCTCTTTATGTACAGCTACACATTTAAGCCACTCTGGTGAACTCAGTCCTAAGAACAGCTCCAATCCTGAAAGATGGAAACCTGTATTGTGGGAAATGCATAAAGAGAAATGATACAGAACAACTAATAAAGCAAAGATTTAATACTCTTCTGCTGCAGAACTTCTCAGAATGCACTCTGGAATGCTTAGTCTCAAAACAGGCATTGGACTGACTGGGAAAAGCCCAGGAGCCAGCAGACCAGTCACCTGCTCTCTCTGGGATCTCCTCACAAGGTCAGTTTGTCATGGTTGTGACTTTTGGCCTCTCACTATAAAGCAAGACATGGGTGTGTGTCTGATCTGCCAATCAAGCTTTTGTCTTGAGAAAAAGAAAGGAAAGAATGACAACATCATGATCAAATGTTATGGCGTGGGTGGGGAGGAAGACAGCACATCCTGTGTGAGATAGAAAGAGGCAAACACAGTTCAGAGGAGAAAGATAATCTCTAGAACAGGGGCCAGCAGAATTTAGGCTTATGAAATCTACTCTGTTTTTTCACTAGAACCCCAAAGTCTACCAACTAAAGCCAGGTGCCAGATATTGGCTCAGGAAGGCAGGCATCCAATTATGAAGCAAGGTGCCTTCACACACTCAGCCCAGGAATTTGTTTTTGGGACCAGAATTGCAGCTTGCACATAAACCCTTCCACATATAAATCCATTCCTCCCCCACCTGTTTCTTGATTTCAGCATTTAGATTAAAGAAAGGCTTTTTGTTGTCACTGCTGTTCATTGGGAATCAAAGCCCTTGTTGATCTACTACAAATTACTCAGAGGTCAACCACAAGATTTTACTGCTTTTTCCTGCACTAGAAAAGGATCAGAAGAAGGATTTAAAGAAAGTTGCCACTTCAATCTCTTCATAGTGGATACATCTACATGGCAAATTCCTACCTCAGTCACACACACATGGACAACACTGATATTCTGCTCTGAAAGCAGTAACTTGGATACTGCCATCAGTCACTGTCCAATACCAATACTGGGCCTTCAGTTATCTAGAATGGCTGCGTGGAGAGCTATGGAAAAGCTTTCAGTATGTCAATCCCACATCCCACAAACTGACCTGCCAAGCACCTTCTGTTGCTATTACACCACTTCTGTCACATCTTTCCTTCCAAATCGGCAATTTGGAAGACCAAACTGCATCCCACCCCCTGCAAAAATCTGGATTTGGCAAAGGAACTTCCTGTTGCTGAACCCTAATAAAACATCTTGAAGCATGCCTTCCATCACCCCATTTACAGAGACCCAGTTCAACCTTCCCCACATGTTACCTTCCAGATGACTTGGCACTCAGCTCCCATACTAGCAAGGGATGATTGGAGTTGTAGTGCAACCTGGTCACAGGCTGGGAAACACTGAGCTAATTCAATGGAGCTTACAGAGAACAAGTTTCCTGTTACTGTTACTTGGGATAAACTTATTTATTTATTTATTTATTTAAACCATTTATATCCTGTCCTTTCTGATGAACGGCTCAGGACAGCTTACAATGATTTAAAATAAAATATAATATTACAATAATACAATAATTAAAATGGTAGATATTAAATCAACATAAAACAACACTTCATAAAGCTAAGGGAAAGAAAAGAAAGGAAGAATAAAAAATGTGACTCTGGAAAAAAGATCTTAAAACATCTAAAAACCTTAATTATTAAAATGATGGCTGAATAAAAAGGTCTTCACCTGGCGCTGAAAAGAGTGTAAAGTTGGTGCCAGGCGAACCTCTCTGGGAAGCACATTCCATAGTCTGGGAGCCACTGCAGAGAAGGCCCTCCTCAGGGTAGACACCCTCCGTACCTCCTTCAAAGAAGCTTCCGCAAGGCCTCTCCTGCCAATCTTAAGGGGTGTGAGGGCATATAGGGAAGGAGGCAATCCTTCGGATATTCTGACCCCAAGCCATTTAGGGCTTTATAGGTTAATACCACCACCTTGAATTGGCCCCAGACTTCAATTGGGAGCCAGTGTAGCTGATAGAGGACCAGTGTTATTTGAGAATGGCTTAAAGATGGCTTCAAGCTGGGCAGGGGAATATCCCTCCTTCTCTCCAGTAGAAAATTTCACAAGGCACATTCACCAGGAAACTACCTCAGCCAGGTAACTGTTGCTTTCATAACTCTTCCCTCCTGCCAGTTCCCTGTTTATAGGTTCACAAAAACATCTTTTCTCCAGCAAGGGATCACCCATTAGCCTGTAGCAGCAAAAATTAGAAAGAATCTTGTCGTACCAAAGAAGGCAAAGGTTTTAGCAGATTAGAGTCAAGGTCCGCCCAAGACATTTTCCTGCGCAAGGCAACAAACAAGATGGTGCCCACTCTCAGACCATGTTGAAAAACTGATTGAGCTGACAATTGAATTCATTTTCAGTGCAGATTAAGGGAAGGTAACAGGTAG
>JAIXND010000001.1:907630-941784 GCA_023646645.1 Varanus salvator macromaculatus | reverse complement strand
AGATGGTGCCCACTCTCAGACCATGTTGAAAAACTGATTGAGCTGACAATTGAATTCATTTTCAGTGCAGATTAAGGGAAGGTAACAGGTAGCTGTCTCCTCCCACAATTTGTTGCAGCCTCCCAGCATCCACCACCTGATCTGCCTGCCTCTCTTTGCCTAATGACACAACTGACTCTCCTCCACAAAAACAGAATGTTAACACTCCCCTTTCTCACATGGGGCTGCAGACTGGCAGTGAGAGTGTGTTCCTCCACAGCATCACAGCTATACCACCTGTGCAGGTACATGAGGCTACAAATTGGAAATGTGCTGTCTATTAGCCTTCCACAATCTTCAGACGTCTAGGCGTCACAGGTTGCAACGTATCAGCCTCAGTCAGCACAGCAACGTTCAGGAGTGCTAGAAGACCCAACCGATCTGGGAGACACGAATGTAGGAGAGAGAAAGAATCCAAGCAAGAGGGCCGGTACCTCCCCTGGATGAGTGAAAACCAGCAAACGTCCTTCTGCTTCGCATGTCGGCCACGCATGTTAACAGCGCAGACCTCCTCAACGGAGCCTGTCTAGCGGGAGGCCCGCGTGTTCCTGCCAATCCCAGGCTGAGAAAGGAGAGACCGAACCGACCTGAGGGAAGAGGCCAGCCTTTGCGAGCGGAGACAGAGCCGGCGCTCATCCACCCTGCCCGGTCGCCGCACTCGCCAAGGGGGCTTTCTCCCCGCAAGGCTCCTAGGCAAGCAGGACGAGCATCCGCCGCCGCCGCCCGCCGCCGAGCAGCAGAGCAGGGCGCGGGGCTCCGGGCAGAGCCGCCGCTCCAGCTGCACATCCCGCACGGCCGGCGCGGGCCACCCGGCCGATTCCCGCACGACACCAGCCCGCCCGGGCCGCGGCCACGCGCCTTTACCTTCGGCATCGTCGGGCTCTTTGCTGCTCGGATCCCCGTCCATCGCTACCGAAACCAGGCGGCGGCAGCAACGCGCGAGTGCAGGAAGAGGCGCAAGCGAAGCGCTGCTCCCGGGGGACAGAGAGGAGGCGGGCAAGGCCGACGGAAAGAGCGGGCGCGCCGGCAGGGAGGCGGACGCCCCTCGGCCATTACTGGCTGCCGCCGCTTCGCCGTGGTCACCTCCCTTGTTCCAGCGGTCCAGGCGGGGCTAACGCAAATAAAGAACAACAGAAAAAAGATGTTTTTTCATATTTGTACACACTCCTTTGCGAACAACAGCCGGCGTGAAAAACAAACGGGATAGACAGCGAATAGACTTGTCAGAAAACAGATCGACCAATTTCCCCCAAAAAAGGGAAGTGGGAGCGGGAAAGACGTTAGTGTCCGCTGGTGGCCTGTTTATTTGGTGATACAGTGGTTTTTAAACACTCCTAGCGGGTTTCCGGAGCCGGGACGCACCAAATACCACATAGCAATGTGAGAAGTAGGGACAGTATCTTTTTAAAGAAAGATAAAGAAATTTGCAATAGAATGTAATCTGTCTGTCTCATGAAATAAGGGGAGGAACAAGCAGGTACACAGAGTCTCTCATGGGAACATAAGGAATGAGTCAGCAACTTTTGAAAGACCCTTAAACCACTGATAACAGGGGAAAACACTATTAAGAATGTAGCCACTAGGGTTTTACCATATAAGGCGCCCCGGAAGATTGTACCCTAGAGAGTAGCCAGCCAATGGAGAAATGAGAGTAGAGTTGAGTGGCGGGGAAAAAAGGGATGTATAAAAACTCTTATATACTGAAAAAGATTACTCTTTGTTCCTCAGGTGACTGGGACGCTGAGCCAGCCTTTGCAAACGCTTTTTGTATTAAATAAACTGCTTGTACCTACCTGAATCCTGTCTCATGGAGTTTTGAATCTCACAATTGGCGCCCAACGTGGGGCTTGAGGCATCAATTGGAGGAGATGAGGAGGAATGATCCGGAGGTGCCCCGCCAAGTTCGGCGGCTGGTGGTGAGTCTGTTGTCGGCGCCTCCGTCGACTGCCCGAACCGAACAAACTGAAAGACAAGGATCCGGCAGGATACAATTCAGAAACAGGGGTTAGAAACAGGGTGTGGAGAACTTATTGACCAGGCAACTCTGTGCACAGACCCAGGTGAGTAAAGCGAACTGCTGTGTGATCGGTTCGGTAATGGTCTCACTGAGTGGTCAAGGGACAGTCTGGCCAGGTGTGGTAAAAGACCAAGTGAGTCACAATAATCCTACTGGTGCGGTGTCCTAGGGTGAGTTACTCGAGCTGCTGTATGATCAGTTCGGTAATAGTCTCACCGGGTAAGTTGGAACTGTTGGAACTGCTGTGTAGTCGGTTTCTGGGGTAGGGAAGAATAAAACCACTGGTGACTGTGTGATTGTGATGCCCCAAAGTGTGAAAGAGAAGTCCAAACGGATGCTGAGTGTGGGACATAATTGAAAATAAAGCTGAGTGGAGTACAAGAGTGCTGAAATGGGCTCTAAAAACACAAAATCCGTAAAAGGTGTACCTACTAAACAAGAAATACTGGTATACTCTCCAATAGGATTCCTGCTAAGAGAATGGGGTGAGCCCTATTTGATTATGTGGACACGTCTGTTAAGCAAAGTCCAGATGATAAACTATTTTAGAAAGGTCTGGCCAACCTATATTCTACAAGAAGCAGACTACAGGTGGGACAAGGATGGGAATTCAGATATATATTGGATCAGAAAGTTGAAAGAATATATAACCCAACAACCAGGAATCCATAAACAACTATTATGTGGAGGCTTGGTTCCATATCCAATATCCTAATTTGCCAGCGTCTAGGACGCTGCACGTGAAGGAAGAGAAAAAGGAAACAGAAGAAGTCCCTAAATGGGATCCGTTAGACAACATGGCAGGGAGAGATTCCATTATAGACCTGGGGCTGTATTTTGTTTTCTGGTGAAGAATTGAGTTTGATCCAACAGGCAGCTAGGGATGTTTGGAATAGAGAAAATCTCAACAGAGCAGGTGATGCTCTGTGCTGTTTTCTAGAAGGGAGAGTTGAGAATTGTTAATGATCCAGGGAATCAAAGAAGCAGTACCTCAGTCTCTTTATGTACGTAAGACTTTGTCTTTGGAATAAAAGAAAGATGATACTCCATCTGAGTGGCTGGAGAGACTGAAGCAACAGATGCAGAAAAATGGGCAACTGGATCCAGGAATCCAGCCCATTAGATACATATTGCTGAAGTTCAGTTTGCAGGGAAGGCAAGGGAGGATATTAGGCAGAACAGAAGTTGCAGAAGATAGATGGAAGAGAGGCAAGGACGTTGGAAGATTTGTTAAGAGAGGCACAGAAAGTGTATGCGAGGAGAGAGGATGAGGAGAAATGGACTCAAAGGATGGAATGTAGTGGCAATAGAGGAAAATAGGAGTAAGTCAGGTAAGGGATGAGGTTGAGGAAGAGGACTTCAGCCCACACCTAGGAGGATTAAGGTGTGGCGAATGAATGAAGGGTTAGGCTCAGGATGCTATCAATGTGGAAAAGTTGGGCACTTTAAGTGCCCTGAGCTGAGGGGAGGGGAGAGGTTGATTTCTCTCATGAATATGGACAAAGATTAGGAAGGTCAGGGGTCTCCTCATAGGAGGACCCACTGGGAACCTTTGATAAATTTGAAAGTGGAATCATTTGGGAAAGACATGGTATTTATGGTAGGCTCTGGAGCTACCTGCTCCACAATGAATATGATTCCAGATGGAATGAGATTGGGAAAAGGGGAATTGATGGCTCAAGGAGTGGCAGGTAATCTGGTAAAAGCAAAAATATTTGAACCTGCAAAGGTAAAACATGAGCATGGTGAAACTGTTGTGTGGTGTGATTTTGTATTGCGGGAGGAAAGTTGTCACTTGGCAGGGAGAGATCTCCTAGCCGGACTGGGATTTTTGGTAAAAGGTGTTGAAGGGGAGGTAGAGATGAAGCTAATGAGGAGGACCGAGTAAAAAAAAAACCACAGGCAGCTGGTGCTTGTGAGGTCTGGAAAGAAAATTGAACAGTTTGTGGAGAGAAGAAGGGAGGGGGGATGATGCCTCTCCCTGCAAGAATTTATTGCATTGGGCTTGAGAGTGAGCAGGCCATGACTTAACAGCAAGAAAGGGCAGATGCCACTGTGACAGGTTCTGCCTGGGTTTGTGTCTATGTTTTTGTGTGTGTTTAACAACCATTTGCTACCTCTGAGTTGTATAATTAAAAGAATCAGAATCCTAGTTTTTCCAGAGGATTCTGAAAAGGCGATAAGTTTGTTTCAAAGCACTAATTGGACTAATGCTTGAAGGGCAGAATGTATTCGAATAAAACAAAAATCCAGGAACTGGGTTTCAGGTTAAGTGTTAGAAGATAATCTCTGAGGGTCAGGAACCCCCAGAAAATGGGATGGGTTTCATGGGAGGTGGTTGAGGCCCATCAGTGAAGAAGTTTGGACAACCACATGATGTGGATTATAGGAACAGAGTTGGCTGAAACTGGGGGGGGGGGGGGTCAAACTTGATGACCAGGGGAGGACCCCTTTCTGACTCACTTTGTTTCGATGTTTTATCACTCAACTTGGAATGATGTGCAAATGATGCTGCACATCTCCTCTTGAAGGGCTCAGGTGCCCCATGGAAAAGAGAGCTAAAGGAAAGTTTGTGAGGCTATGGTGAATAGGAGCATTTTTTTTTATTTGCTCCTGCAGTATTTACTGAGGAAGGGGAGTCAAAGAGGGCTAGCATTAAAGGGATGGGGGAAACAGCCTGTGCAGCCACAGCCCTATTGGTGGAGGAAGCCAGGAAATTAGCTATTGGGGAAGCTTTGGTGGTAACAGTGGCACACTCAGTGCAAGCTCTGTTAGCCACCAGGGCGGGAAGGTAGCTGACTCCTGATTTATTAAGTATGAGGCTGTATTGATGAATCAACTAGATTTGATTTTTATTTATTTATTTTATTTATTTGGAAATTTATAGGCCGCCCCTTGCCACAAGCCTCGGGCTTTGACTACTGGAGCAGGTGTGACTCCTGTAGATTTCTTGATAGGAGGCAGTTGCGACTTGGAGTAAGAGCATGATTGTGCGGAATTAGTGGATCTAGAAACTAAAGTAAGGGGAAAGGCATCATGGATACAAAGTAATAAAAGGGAACCAGGTGAGGGATAGTGGGAGACTGTCCTCCTCTTGGTCAGCCCAAATTTGTGAGTTATGGACTCTGAAGTGAGCCCTGAAATTGTAGGAAGGAACTGGGAACTGAGAAGAATCTAGACTCTGGAAGATGGGTAATGTCTGATGGCTAAGAATGGCTATCTAAGGGACTAGCTAGACAAGTAATTCAGAGACTCCATGAAAGTAGCCTTTGGGGGAGCTAAGGCTCTTGTAGATCAATCTCTACAAACTGATGTGGCAGTGGGATGTATTTGGGCTAGCACATGCCTTTGGGAAAATTTGGCAGGAAAGGAGTTTGATCATGAGTAGAGGAAAAGTTTTAGTGCATGAGAAGTTGGTGCAAGTGCTGTAAAAATTGGCTCTGCTTAAACAATTGGCAATTATTCATGTGAAGGGAGATCAGTCTGGGAATGGTGAAGAAATGAGAAGAAATAGACGGGCAGACTTGGAAGCAAAGAGGGCTTCTATTGAAGAAGCTGAGGCTCTACTATCAATACTGAACTTGATCCCCTTGGTTGAAGTTCCTTTTATAAGGCTTAAGTAGGATGAGGCTGAAGTAGCAAGGATGAAGGAACTGGGATGAGTCAGACCCTAAAGCAGCGATTAAAGAAACTAATGTTGGAACTAAAATTGCCATGGACTAAGTGCCTGCCTCTAGCCTTATTAAGAATAAGAACTAAACCTAGGAGGGACATTGGGATCTCCCACTATAAGATGTTGCTTGGAATGCCTTACCAGGGAACAGTGGGCTTGCCAAGGGTGGAATTGAAAGATATGGTAACCCGTAAATACATTCAAGAATTGTCCAGATGTTTTTCTGATTTAAGGTCCAAAGGATTGTTGGCGCAGACCCCACCATTGGATTTCTGTGTCCATCCTTTCAAAGCCAGGGATTGGATCCTGGTAAATGAGTGGAAAGAAGAGAAGTTACAGCCCCATTGGGGCGGGCCATACCAAGTACTTTTGACTACAGAATCGGCGGTCCAAACTAGGGAGAAGGGCTGGACACATCATACTTGGGTGAAGGGATAGGTTCCGGATACAGTGGAGTGGAAAGCTGAATCCAACCCAAAAGATCCCTCAAAACTGGTGGTGAAAAGGAAAAGCTAACCAGAATTGAAAAAGACCAGTTGGATGTGCTGGTTCTGTGATTGCCAGTGTTGGTGTGAATGCTGTTGCTGTAGCCATTGTTGTGATTGTGGTCCGTTACATAATATATGTGACACTGAGTGGGATATTATAATAGTAGAAGATTGAATAGAAGACCTAGTATTATCTCCTCAGCCGCTTCCTCCCAAATCTTCCAATCCAGTCCAAACGGTTAAAAATGTGGATAATCATTAAGGCCCATTTATTAATGGTGTTGATTGGCATGGGAGAACCCGTAATAGTGTGTCTAACTAATGAAGGCAAATGGAACCCTGAGATCCTGGAGTAGGACCCAAACCTTGGAGAACCACCAGCTCCGCTCTTGAAAGGAGGATGGAGTGTTGGGTTAGGAGCTCAAGGGTGTGACATGAGTATGGGGATAAAACCCTGAGACTGGTTGAAGAAACCAGTGGGACCACATCCATGTAAGGACTGCCAAGGGTTTGACCTAGCCTTATGGCAAGAATGCCACAGTCAGCTACCTAAGGGATCCTCCCAGGAAATTTGCAAATATGTGGGTCCTCTTTTAAGAGGTATGTCTAAGAATGCTACCTCAGGATTGGGCTGGAAAGAGGCAGGACTTGGAGATGTGACTTGTGGGACTAGGATTTCTGAGATAGAACAATTAAAAGCAGGATTGAAGGGAATCTGCAAATTATCACAAAGAATGAGGTTTAGGAGAGAGGTTAATAATCAATGTAGTTGTCGAGATGGCACTCAACATGTAAACAACCCACACTTTCAGGAGCAATAAAACTAGAGTCCTTTATTGCTACTTGTCTACAAGATTTACAACTCAATAGATAAGCTCTTTAGCTGAGGTCCTTGAAATGCAGATGTTAACCCTCTAGTGGTGTCTCTCCCCAGCCCATGTGGGACTAGCTCCCTTCGTCCCGCCTTTCTTCCCTCTGACATAACTGTCTCTGCTTTTGCTCGTATCTTCTTAGACTTCTGCGATTGGTCACTAGAGAAAAGTCAACCACACCCCCTGCATCTTCTGCTTCGTGTTCAGAAAGTTCAGTGTTAGAGGGAAGAGGGGCAGCCTGCTCTGACCCTTCCTGAGGTGTCTTTTCCCTCAGGGGTTTCTTGCTTTGATGAGGGCTCGGGTGTTTGCTCAATGGGCAGGGAGTCAGGGGAAGGTGCGGCTACCTGCCCAGCCACCCCCAAGCTAGGTTGCGGGGTTTGCTTTTGGATACAGGGTCCCAAGCACAAGACCTCCTCGTGAGGTGCTGTCTCTGTCGGGGCTTCAGGCACGACAGTAGTGCATGTGTAACCACTACTTGACAGGGTACCAACATAACACAGACTTTGGTATACCACACCCAATATGATTGTAAGAGAACAAAGGGATAGTGTAGGTATAGTAATATGGAATATAGCACTTGCCAGTTGAGTGACAGGATAGAATGTTATGACCCTAAAACGTTCAAACAGGAATGGGCATTACAAATAAAATCACACCGGGGCAATGTAGATAGAAGCCAGATTGTGTCGGGGCAGTCAGGGTGGAACACCAACCGAAGTGGAAGATTTTCAGTAATAATTGATGTATGCAAGGCTGCCAGTAAATGGGCAGCCATAGATGATTGTGGCGACATAACATGGATACAAAGCTATATTAATGAAAAGAAGTATATGTGTGCCCCCGATAGTTGTGCTGTTAGTACGGTTAGGTGTAAGTGGTGGAGTTGTGTGGACTGGGAAACTAGCATAAGACCCAAGGGTGAAATCATCACAATTCAGAATATCCGCACTAATGGTACTGTATGTGGAGTGGAAAATTGTAATCAGATAAACATTACTATTAGGAATGGTACAGAATTTTTGCAAAAAAAGAATTGGGAAATTAAAAACTGGATGTTTGGATTAGGGATAGATGGTAAAGGGGCAGACCCACTAACCAAAATACAGATTCAGTTATTGAAAAACCAAGAACACCTGGAAAATATAGATTATTCTACTCTTTCTATGAGGAAATGGGGAAAAGAGCCAACATCTCCACGATAGTTAGGAATTTGTTCATAACCCTAGCAGAAAATATAGCACAAACTTTAGGTGTTAAGAATTGCTTTGTGTGTGGAAGAACAAATATGGGGGGGAAATGGCCTTGGGAAGCCAGAGAAATAGATCTAATCAACATGACTGGTATAAACATAACTTGGAGAGACTGGGAGCGACCAGGGACATGGATTTTGACCACGTCCATTATAGAAAATATCTGCTTTAATTGAGAGACAGTAAAAGAAAAGTTTGATACTCCCTTGGGAAATTTGGTATGTAAAAACATGTAAACCACCAATGGGACAGGAGTGGAATGGTGGAGTGGGACAAATAGATCAATACCAGAGAACCCCTTTGACTCTGATAAGCTTATCAGATCGATAAGCTGAAAAGCTTATGGGAAAATTTGAATAATGAAACTGCAGAATGGGATGCCCCGGATGGCCTGTATTGGATTTGCGGGAAGAGGGCTTATATAAAGTTACCCCATAAATGGGGAGGAACATGCACATTGGGGACAATAAACCCTAGTTTTTTCCTTCTCCCCATCAGTAGAGGAGAACAGTTAGGAATACCGGTGTATGATGAATTGGGAAAGAGGGATAAATGAGACCTGCAATTAGGTGGGGGACAAACATGGAAAGATGATGAATTGCCACCTGAAAGAATAATACTGGTATATGGACCCACAACATGGGCGGAAGAAGGGATGTGGGGATACCGAATTCCGATTTACATGTTAAACAGAATAATTCAACTACAAGCAATAGCAAAGATCTTAACTAAGGAAACTGAGATAGCTCTTAACCTAATGGCCCGACAAAACACTCAGCTTAAAATGGCAATCTATCAAAATAGATTGGCCCTAGACTATTTGTTAGCTAAGGAAGAAGGTGAGTGTTGAAAGTTCAACCTAATGAACTGTTGCCTCGAGATAGATGACACAGGGAAGGCAGTAATGGAAATAACAGCCCGTATGAGAAAAATTGCTCATGTTCCAGTACAAACATGGAGAGGATTACCTAACTTAGAAGTGGGGGGATGGTTTACACAAATATTCAGAGATTCGAAAAAGATAATGGGAATTATAATAATAGGATTTTTTGGGTTATTGCTGTTACCATGTTTATTGCCTTTACTAAGGAGTCTCATTAACAATGCTGTACAAAGTGCCATACAGGCAACCACACAGAAGACGGAACGAATGCTATTACTGGCGATGAGTGGCCAGGAACCTGACCCCAATACTGATGACGAAGAATCACTGAAGCAATTTAAGAAGCAATTTAAAAAGATACAGTTGTATAAAGAGAAAAAAGGGGGATTGTGAGGGGCAGGGACAGTATCTTTTTAAAGAAAGATAAAATGTAAACTGAGTGAAACTTGCAATAGAATGTAATCTGTCTGTCCCATGTGATAAGGGGAGGAACAAGCAGGTACACAGAGTCTCTCATAGGAACATAAGGAACACTAGGGTTTTACCATATAAGGCGCCCCGGAACACTCGAGAGTAACCAGCCAATGGTGAAACGAGAGTAGAGCTGAGCGGCGGGAAAAGGGGGATGTATAAAAAAAGCAGGTTGCTTACCTGTAACTGATGTTCTTCGAGTGGCCATCTGTGCAGTCACACATATGGGTACTGCGCCTGCACAGTGTCTTTGGCCGGAAGATTGATAGCTAACGGTTTGGTGGGAAAACTGCGCTCCCCTCCCCCTTAACAGTATATAGGGAATGGAGTGTCCGCCATTTTCCAGTCTTTGACAGACCGGATGTTCGCTCTCTAAAAAATAAATTGTAACTAAGTAAGGAAAATTTTTTTTGTCAATATTGATGACAGGAAAGAAAAATATTGTGTAGGTACCGAGGACAAGAATATCACAGTACCGAAACAACACCACCCAGTGACATCGAGTGGAGCCGGTGGATGGGTTGTGTGACTGCACAGATGGCCACTCGAAGAACATCAGTTACAGGTAAGCAACCTGCTCTTCTTCGTCGTGGCCTCTGTGCATCACACATATGGGTAGATTAGCAAGCTTGCCCTGACTGGAGGAGGGAGGTGTCATCAATGAAGAATAGTTGAAAGAACGGCTCTGCCAAAGGAACAGTCCTGTCTAGCACGGACATCCAGTCGATAATGCCTAGCGAATGTACATGGAGTGGCCCAGGTGGCAGCTCTACAGCCAGCATCAATAGGAACTCTCGACACAAAGGCTGAAGAAGCAGCTACAGCTCTAGTAGAATGACCCCTTGGAATTGTGGGTAAGTCTATCTTAGCCAACTGATGGGAGAGAATAATGGTGTGGACTATCCACTTGGAAAGTCTCTGAGGGGTAACTGGAAAACCTTGATTTTGCTCAGAGTATTTAACAAAGAGCTTGTTGGAATGTCGAATAGACTCGGTCCTTGGTCTATAGAAGGCTAGGCAGCACTGTACGTTGAGCGTGTGTAAGGATCTCTCAATCAGATTTGAAGGAGATGGAAAAAAGGCAGGTAAGACAATCTCTTGGCCCATGTGAAAGGAGGTAGCCACTTTTGGAAGAAAGGATGGATCCATTCGCAGAACTACTTTCTCCCTATGGAAGTTCAAATACGGAGGGTCTACCCTGAGGGCACAGAGCTCACTAGCTCTCCGGGCTGACGTAACTGCTACAAGGAATTCAGTTTTCCAAGAAACAAGGCGTAAGTTGATTGTTGCCAAGGGTTCGAAAGGAGGTCTTGTTAGTGCTTGTAGTACCACTGAAAGACTCCAAGTAGGCATAAGCGGTCTGACCGTCAGATGAAGGTTATGGAGCCCATTAAGAAATCTCTTTATCAGTGGTTGAGAGAAAATGGAGGAACCTTGAACTGTACCATGGTAATAGGAAATTGCTGCCGTGTACACTTTTATGAAGGATGGCTTAAGTCTGGAATGGTGGAGTTCTAAGAGGAACTGGAGAATATGATCTATGGACGCAGAGTGTGGCAGAAACGAGTGAGATTCAGCAAAGATAGAGAATCGACGCCACTTAGCCGCGTATGATTTTCGAGTGGACGGTCTTAGTGCAGAATCGAGAATGTGTTGGATGTCCGGGTGAAAAACTGTCAGACCTGATTCCAAACACCTTGAGTGAGTAGACCAGAGCACAGTGCTCCCCATCCAAGCAGAGATGCATCGGTACCAAGAGTCACTGTAGGGCACCGAGATCAGAACGGGACTCCGATGTTTAAGTTGTCTGATACTGTCCACCATAGCAGGGATTGTAGAATGGAGGACGGGAGTCGAATCAAGTTTGTAGGCAAATCTGTTTGCGGCTGGAACATCTTGTTGAAGAACAGCTGAAGGGGGCAAAGCCGAAGCCCGGCATGTGGAACGATGGCAATGGACGCGGCCATGTGCCCCAAGAGTCTTTGGACAGATAGGGCAGGAACAGTTCCATCTCATCGAATTTGATGGATGTGTCGAGCAAGAGTGCGTTGTCTGTCTTGAGGGAGAAATGCTTTCGCCACCGTGGAATCCAGATGGGCTCCGATGAAGTTGATCATCTGCGCAGGAACGAGAGGATTTCTCGCTGTTAATGCAAAGTCCAAGATCCTGCAATAAGGAGCAGGCCATGTTTATAGAGGAACAAAGTCCTTCTCTGGTCTGGGAAACCAACAACCAGTCATCAACGTAGGGGTATATTTGAACCCCGCGTAGTCGGAGGTATGTGCTGACAGGAGCCATACACTTCGTAAAGACCCTCGGGGCGGTGGCCAGTCCAAATGGGAGCACCGTGAATTCGTAGATTTCAGAAGCAACAGCAAAACGGAGGAAACGCCTATGACACGGATGGATCGAAATATGAAAATAGGCATCCCTCAAGTCCAATGAGGTGAACCAGTCCTCTCTCCTCAGCAATGGCAAAATATTTTGAAGTGTGGTCATCCGAAATTTCTTTGGTGTTATAAATTTGTTAATAGCTCTTAGGTCCAATATTGGCCAGAGACCTTCATCCCGTTTCGGGACCGTAAAGTATCTAGAATAGAATCCGTGGAATCCTTCTGATAGAGGTAAGCGACAAATGTCTCCTTTAGAAAGGAGCTGATGAACTTCATCTAACAACACCGGCGAGCATGGAGTAAACCGGATGGGACTCAATGACGGAACAATGTCAAATTCTATTCGATATCCATGCTGAATGATGGATAACACCCACCAATCAGATGTAATGGACTCCCAAATGGGGAGTCGGCCTTTCAGCCGGTCCCCAAATGAGAGGCCCCATCAGTGCTGGCGTTTGTCCCCATCAAATCGGCAGCGGCCTTGTTGGAATCGCTGGGGTGGTTGCTGTCTGCAGCGTTGGTGGTGGTGCTGTGGCTGTTGTCAGGGCAGATATTGTTAATGATATTGTGGATGGGTCCATGACCACTTACGTTGAGGCTGAGGTTGCAAGTCCATACGCCGAGCCATCATGCTCAACTCGTGAATTTTCTTCAACTTGTGGTCGGTCTTTGCGTTGTAGAGGCTGGACCCATCAAAGGGCATCTCCTCGATCCTCCTCTTCATCTCTTCCGGGAAGTTGCAATTACGCAACCAAGCATGCCTCTGGAGAGAGATGGCACCGATGAGAGCCCTCAAATCTGTGTCCACATGATGTCTGGCTGTGGATAGCTGTTGCACCGCGACCTGCATGGCCTCCTTTACGAAAATCTGTGCCAGGTCACCCTGGTTGTCTGGGAGAGCGGCAATGATATTGTCCAGGTGCTGCATTATAAAATATTGATAGCGCGCCAATGTCGTCTCATAGTTTGATATTCGCAAACCAAGTCCAGAGGCCGCATGGACTCGGTGCGCAAGGGAGTCGATCTTCCTTCCCTCCTTGTCGCAGGGCATGGTGTGACCCCGTGTCTCCCGGTCCTCAGAAGACTCCACCACGACCAAGTTTGGTTTGGGGTGACGAAGGAGGAACGGAATGTCCCCCTCCCGAACCTGGTACATGGCTTCATATCTCCTTGAAGTCGGTTGTGGGTGAGCCGGGATGTCCCATGGCTGAGTCATCACTTGGCGCAGAGTTGTGATGAGCGGCAAAGCGATGGAGGTCGATTGTCCGCCTCATACCACATCATAGAAGCAATCGGTGCTGGGACCGGGCTGTTGGTGGGCCTCGATTTCAGCGGCCTAACCAGCCTGGACATCAGCTCTGCGAAAGAGATGTGCGGCTCTTCTGGTGACGCAGGGCCTTGCGAAGTGACTGCAGCATCGGGTGAAGTCGAATTGACCTCGGACTCATCCAAGTCCAGCCAATATGGAACCGGGATGCTGGAGGAGAAATCTCCTGGCGACAGCGATCTACCGCTCTCCCTAGACGGTGTGCACGGGGCGTCTCTCGGGGCTGTAGAATGGACATGATCCCGAGGAGCTGGTGGAGAGGATCGATCTCTAGCAGCCAGGTAGTAGCTGACAGATTGGTAGTCACCTCATCTTGGAGTGGAAGAATACCGGGAGTGGTACCAGTCATCGGATCGGGCATCGGAAGATCGACTTCTATGACTTCTCGGGGGAGACATTCCAGTCTCGGTATCGAGCCGAACAGGAGGCATAGGCGTCAGAGACCTAGCCCTCGGCGGAGAATCTTGTATTTCGCCGTCGGAGATTGAACCGCGAGGTGGATCCTGGTGAAGTTCAGATCCCGTATGGTATGGAGAGCCCAGAGGAGTAACCCTCATAGCCACCTGAATGGTCAGACCCAAGAGTGTCGGTACTGCGACCGCAGTCGGGACCAAGGAAGTCGCCGAACCCGAGTGTCGATGTTTAGAGTGCTCGGGTTTCTTTGGTTTCTTAACCGGCTTTTCGGCCTTATCTCTTTTGGGCTTCTTATGCACAGATGGCTTTTCAGGGCCGCTGTGTTTCCTCTTTTCCTGCTGTTTCTTTGGTGGGGAAACAGGCTGATCGCCCATGATGGGAGCACCTTCATCCGAAGGGCATGAGGGCGGAGCAGTAGAGGAGGAGGCCGGATGTTGCGGCGGATCAGTTGAAGTCGGATGGCAGTCAGGTGCAGCCGAAGTTGTAGCAGGCTTAGCCACCAGCCGGTCTGATTGTAGGAGAGCCTGGTCCCACAGGAGTTTACGCAGGCGGTTTTCCCTATTGTTCCTTGCCTGCTTAGAGAAGGCCAGGCAGTGGCCTCATTTGTCCATCCTGTGGCCTTCCCCTAAACAGAGGAGGCACAGGTCATGAGGGTCCACAGCAGGCATCTTAGAGCAGCACTCTCCGCACTTGTGGAACGGCACTCGTGCCATCGCAGAAGTAGAAAAAAGAAGATAGTATAGAGGGAGCAGATAATATTTTTGGTTTGTTTGGTTTTTTTATAGGAACAAGAAGAAGAGGAAACGAAGGGACTAACTGGAACACTAAAGAGTAACATGAACGAGGGAATACTAACTTGGAAGAGAGAAAGAGAACTCGACAAAGCGAAAGGGAATGAGTAATGATCTAAGCGAGAGCGAAGCGGCATGAGGGACAACGAACAGCGGTCACAAAGACTGAAAAATGGCGGACACTCCGCTCCATATATACTGTTAGGGGGGAGGGGAGCAGAGTTTTCCCGCCAAACTGTTAGCTATCAATCTTCCAGCCAAAGGCACTGCGCAGGCGCAATACCCATATGTGTGATGCACAGAGGCCACGACGAAGAACTCTGGTATATGGAAAAAGATTGTTCTTTGTTCCTCAGGCGACTGAGACACTGAGCCAGCCTTTGCAAATGCTTTTTGTATTAAATAAACTGCTTGTACCTACCTGAATCCTGTCTCATGGAGTTTTGAATCTCACAGCAAGGATTTCAGTGCGGGTAGCCTGTGTACATCCACTGTCCATTGAGTTCGATGGGGCCTATTCCCAGAGTGCCCGGAGGTCCCCAGAATAAATTCGAAGCAAAGCTGAGAAGTGGCCTATATAAGATATGGTCTCCAAACCTTGAAAGGGTAGTGCAACAGCACCTTGCATTTGACCTGGAAGATGCTGGAAAATGACCAAAGATATCTGTTGTTCATCAAGTCCATAAAATGTGTTCACAATTGCTTTTGTGATATCTGTGGCCAGGAACCAGGGAACTCTGGAGTGGGTTTGCCACAGAAAGAGATAGTAATAGAAGCATATAGCTCAGGAGGAGGCTTTAAGGGGGAAATGGGTAATTTTAAAGCGAAGCAAAGCAAAGCAAAGCAAAACAGCCCTACAGCAACTGCAGCAAAAACAGGATCTTAAAAATTTGCTCTTGCAATCCAAAACAAGAACATTCAACCACAAAATTATATTACTACAGAAGATGGCCTGTAATTTTCTGCTCCCAATTTGGGAATGACTCTTCAGGGATTGGCAACAAGCCCTCTTGCTTCCTGGCTTTTTCATTATCACAACTTTAAATAGGTGATGCAAAGGCCATTTAGAAATTTATTTTGCTATTTATGTGTCAAAATATCTAGCCGAAGTAGAGCAAAGCTAATTAGCAAAATATTCTTTTTTAACATTATAACTGAACTAAGTATTTAGAAAAGATCTGTGTGTGAGAGCTAAGAATTAATTACAGACAAGACAAGGTGGGAGACAGACAAGGCAGGAGAAGAAGGTAGGGCCTGCGAGGGGTGCCCTGTGTCAGGCCAGGAGATGGCCATGGTGGGAATCACCACCATTGGGACACCGGTGACATGTTTGCCCTTCTCCCTCAAGAAAGGAAGGGTGTAAGCTGGTGTCCCTCCTAGAGGAGGAAGTGAGGAATGTGAGGGCCAAGAGAGCTCTTCAGGCCACCTGGGAGGAGCCCCCCTCTGGGCAGAAGATTGAGGGAGGGGCAGAGGGAGAAACAGATGGGGAGACATGGAAGCATGTCACCCACAGGTGGAGGAGACCGGTATGGAGCCGACCTGGAGCTGGGAAACAGGTTTTCTCTGCTTGGGGAGGGTGGGGATAGTAAGGACTTGGGGGACCAACCTGTCCAGAATCTCTAGCCTGGGGCCAGTTGCAGCCAGGGGGTCACTGCAGGAGAGGCAAGGGCCAAGGTATGGCCATCTACCACCACTCCACTTTTCAGCCTGGAGAAGAGGAGACTCCAAGGGGATCTGTCAGCAACATATAGGTATGTGAGGGCATGTCATACGGAGGTGGGTAGAGACCTGTTCTCCCCTGCAGAGGAGGGCAGGACGCATTCCAACAGGGCCAAGCTCAGGGAACCAAGGTTCAGTTTGGATGCCAGGAACTTCTTCCTGACAGTTAGGACCCTGAGGGTGTGGAATGGGCTTCCATGGGAGGTGGTTGAAGCCCCATCGATAAGGGTGTTCAAGGATAGGCTGGACATGCACTGGGTAGGCATGTCATGAGTGGAGCCAGTTGGAGGCAGGGGTCAGACTAGATAGCCCAGGAATTCCCTTCTGACTCACTTTGTTTCTATGCTTTCCCCCTCAAGCATTTTTGTGTAGTTTTCACCTTTATTCTAAAAAAGAAAGAAAGGAAAAAAAGTGGAGGGCTTATAATTTTTAAAACAATTTTGTCTCAACTGCCTTTTTTATTTAACCCCACCTCCTTTGCCTTCTACCCAACCCACCACTGGAATGTGCACTCCCAACAGCTACTGCAACATTGAATGGGATTCTTGGTACTAGGCCCCAGCAAAAATGAGGAGCTGCAAAATTGGCTCTCCTTCATAACAGAGCATTACCCAGGCATAGTTCAAGACTTGGCCTCCCTCCCCTTGGCCAGCAGCTGAATGACAACATTGTAATCATATTATAGGACTGGGAAGCCCAAACTGCACAGCTTCATTTTGGAGTGGGCAGCAGAATGTGCAAAAGCATTAGGCAGGAGGGCAAAAGAGAGCAGAAAAACAGAAGACAGACCCTACAGTGCCTGTACTGCAAGCCAGAGGCTTAATAAAGCACGCTTTCATATAATCATGGATCATGGAATAATAGAGTTGGAAGGGGACAGAGGGTCATCAAGTCCAATCCCCTGCTTGGTTCAGGACACCATGTCAAACCATTCCTCTCAGATGGCTATCCAGTCGCATCTTGAATGCCTCTAATGTTGGAGAGATCACAACCTCCCTAGGTCATTGATTCCATTGTAGTGAACCTTGCATCTTGTTTTTGTCTTCCAGGGTATTAGCTGTCCCACCCAGTTTTGTGTCATCTGCAAATCTGATAATGGTTCCCTGTACTTCCTCATCCAAATAGTTAATAAAATGTTGAAGAGCAATGGGCTCACATCCAAACCCTGCATTACCTCACTCGCTCCTTCTCCCCAGTTCGAGAAAGTGCCATTAATGAGAATTCTTTGAGTCCAATTCTGTAGCCAGCTGATAGCTGTTCCATCCAGTCCATTTTGAACTAGTTTGCTAATCAGGCTATCATGAAGCACTTTGTCAAAAGTTTTTCAGAAATTAAGATATATTATGTCCATAGCAGCCTCACAGTCCATCAATAAAAAATGAAATCAAATTAGCCTGGCAGGATTTGTTCTTAAGAAATCCATGCTGGCTTTCAGTAATCACTGTGTTGTTTTCAAGGTGTTTGCAGAATGACTGCTTTATAATCTGCTCCAGAATTTTCCCAGGGATTGATGTCTGTAGTTCACCGGTTTGACCTTGATATGTAGGCCATGTTGACCTCAGATAGAAAAACAAATATAGTGCAGACATTGCAAGTCACCACTGAAGAAGATACAGGATGATTTCTGAATGGACTTAGGCAGCCATAGCCTTCAAACATTCAGGACATATGCAAAGTGCTAAGGGAGGCTGAGGTAATGAGAAACTGCAAGTAACAAGCATCATTTTAACTGATAAAGGTAGGAGCTTCAGCAAATTTTAATTGGTAGAAATAGTTGTGAGCAGGTATATTAAGAAGACCTGCACTGAAGAAAATTATAGCCAACCAAAGTAGAGCTTCTGACATTCTTTTTGTGGGAAGGTATATAAATGATGTGAAAATTTTGAGCAGAGCTCTCTGTGACCATGACATGTAAGGGAACCTTTATTTTGCAAAATAAGTCTTTTTTTCTCTCTCACTTTTTTCTTATGTATGATTGAGCTGGGATGCCAAGCCAGAACTCCATTGTGGCTAACACCACCACTTAAGAGTTTTCTTGGTCAATTCTTTCTGCTACCTTTTTGATTCTAGCTTGTTGGGCTTGTTGTAACAACCTGTGCCTTCTCCTGTCTTTCCTAAGGCTAACGACACAGTCTTGTTTATTTATTTATTTGGAATGTTTGTATGCCGTCTCATTCGCATAAGCCTCAGGATGGCTTCCAACATTATAAATAAACAGTGAAACAGACAAGAACATATAAAATCTGGATTCATCCTTGGTAAAAGATGTTAAAACCAATAAATAATATTAATAATTATTAAAATATCGTTAAAAAAAAAAGGTCTTGGCCTGGCGCCGAAAAACAAATAATGACCTACCAGTAAATGGGAGCTTGTTACAAGGAAGCAAACAAAGGGAGTAAAAATGGGTGGGGCAGGGAGAAGAACAAATTTAAGGACCTCCCCTTTGATTCCCCCCCCCCCCCCCCCCCCCCGTTTGATGTCCCTGCTCGCTTACTCTGGTTGCTCAGATCCTGGGAGCTTGGCTGCTTGTATCCCAGAGTCTCTAGACCAGTTGGGTCAGCTCAGCTTAGAGTCAGGAACCAGAAAGGGTTAGGTTTAGGGTCACTCTGTCACTCATGATTTGTTCTGTTTCCTCACAAAAGCTGAAGCTGCATTTTTATTTATTTAAAAGCCTCTGTTATCATCATGCTCTCTGGGTGACCATTACATATCCAAGATCCATTATACGTTTTGGGAGACCATGGTGGAGGGAGATGGGATATGTATGGTACACATAGTACAAAAGAAGGGGCTTACCCTCCCCTTAGCCAGAGCTTCTCTCCTACAACTCTTCCCCTCTACCTCCCCTGATGGTTCTGGGGTTTCCAGATGCTGCTGATTTGTCAAGTGGGAGAAAACAGCCAGAAGAGGAAAGATAAAGCCAGTATCCTCCGACTCAGTGCTTCTTCTCTGCAAACCACACCCATCACAGCCACAGCTACTTCTGATAAAGTAGAAACCACAAAGTTGATGTAGTTCTGCCTTAAGGTTGCTTTCATGCTAGATCCCTTGAGTGCTATTGAGACATTGTTTTCTGCAATGAGCAGCAAGCAGAATTAAAACCAAAGCTCCACACAAGTTCACCACGTTATCCAACAATACCCTTCCCTATTGCCAAGATTCTCTACTGATATTAACTCACAAACAAGTTCAATTCAGCCAGAAGGGCTCCCCCTCCCCCCCAATCATCATTAAAGGTTTCCTCCTTGTTTGTTTCATTTGTTTGAGCATAATTACCCCAATGTCAGTTTTATTATAGGGGTAAGCTTAGTGTGGAAGCAGCTACGCTTTTTAAAGAATAATTTGTCTGAATGTGTGGTGCTGTTTGAATTCTGAAAAAACAAAACGTTATGTTGTATCCACTTTAATTTCCATATCACCTTAGTCTCAATGCCAGAAGAATGCAGTGGCGGCGACCGTGGCGGCCACAAGAGTTTGCTCAGTTCTGCACTGACTGTATCAGCTCTGCTGAAGAAAGCAACAGCTTCTGAAGTGCAGCTGCACTCTGCTTCTGGCTTTGGTCAATTGATCTGCATGACTGGAATGCTCTTCTTACAGCAGGGAATGGGATTCAATGGCCAGGGTTCCCTCTCAATGCTGTGATTGTATGTGGGCAGGCCAGGAGGGTAGGGACTTCAGCCCCAATCATCCCTGGCCATTGGCCATGCTGACGGGGGCTGATAGGCATCACTGTCCCATGTTGGGAGGACCATAGTGTCTCCATTTCCACTGAATGGAGATCCAGCCATTCCAGTTTCCCCACTGCTACACACCTTTCCTTGAGTTAGAAGCAACATGTCTTCATTTTTAAGTTGCATCCGTGCTGTCACAATTAATCATGTGAAGGTCCCCGCAATGATTTTCCATTTCAAAAAAGGCTTTTTTGCCAGAGCTCAGCTGAACAAATCTGGTTTCAAAGGATATATGACAGAAGAATTCAGCACCATAATAGTTTGGCCAATAGGAAGCTTTGTGGATGAAGGATATAAAATTTGCAGCCAGTCAAGAATTGAAAGAAAATTGGTACAAGATGTTTCTTGGATGGTATACTACTCCAAATGAATTACCGTACATCAGGAGATGCTGGAAATGTAAAGAAGTAGACAGAACTTTTTACCATATATGTTGGTCATGTGATAAAATTTAATGAAATTGGAAAGAAATACATGTTGAAATACAGAAATTTTGAAAATCAATTTTCCCATGACTGCTAAGACCATGCCGTTGAATATTGTACTGCAAACTCTGCCAAGGAACACAGTAATTTAAATACATGATAATTGCAACCAGAGTAATAATTGCTTCAAAATGGAAAGCAGAAGAAAACTCAACTATTGAAGACTGGAAAAACAAGTAACTGACTATGCAGTAAGGGCAAAATTGACTAATTATGAAAATAGAAAACCAGCCAAAGAATTTAATGATAAGTGGAAACTGTACTATGCACAGCTTAATTTATAATGAGGATAATAATAATAGAAACATCTATATATAAATGGAGTGGAATTTTTTTGGAAAATATGGTGAGAAACTTATGTTCATGGCAAAATTTTACTGATATAGCTAGGAGAGTTATATATTGTGAGAAATCAACTCTTGTACTGATGCTTTGTTGTTACAGTAAGTTGAGTTAAGATGAATAGGGATACTTAAGTAGAGTTAAATTGTTTTAAAATGGTAAGCAAAAGGAAATTCAGTTAAAAAAGATTGGAAAAAGCAAGTTAGTGACTAAGCAGTAATGGTAAGACCAATTAATTATGTAAAAAGATAACCAGCCAAAGAAATTAATGATAAGTGTAAAAATAATGACTATTATATAATTGGGGCTCACCCAGGCTTAATGCTGGCCAGCCAGGTATGTCCTGCACCTGGAAATAAATTAAGAAAAAAATGGGAAAATATATATTTTCTAACCATTTTCCCCCCTGAAAATTTGAATAGATTTAGAATAAAAGACAAATTATACATATATATATATGTTACTTAGCTTTTAGAGAAAGATTAGATATAAAATGTCTGGAAATAATGAGGAGATAGTGGGAATGTTTTTAATCCATTCTGTCAGATCCTCAGCATTGTTATTTCTTTAATTCCTTATTAAAATCATAGTCCCATCGTATCTTTTTCTGGCAGGCATTTAGTAATGATCCAAGTTACCCTAATCCTAAACCTAACCCATTTCCCTACATGTGAGTAGAGTCACCATATTTACTATGGGAGAAAATGTGCATTCCTGACCATCTGGATTTTGTTCTAGAGTCTTATATTTCTAGGTCTGTTCTAATTAGAGACTAGCAATAGTAATGAATTATTTCTACTAAAACTCACATATGAAAAAATACTGAAGGTTATTTTGACACTGTCACCAGGTGCAAAGAAAGAGGATGTGAATTATCCCACATGTTTCTTTAAAAATAATAATTTTGAAGCACTTTTCCGCCTAAAGAAAATTAGTAACCTGGTTTTTATGACATAGGTAAGGGTAAGACACTACTCCTAGAGATAACATTTCAAAATAAAATTTGTTCATTAGCATGAATTATGTATATAAGTGAATAAAATGCTGCTTATCAGATAGTATGTCAAGATTGCTTAAAGATTCTGAAATTCATAGACTCATACAATAGTAGAGCTGGAAGGGGCCATGAAGGCCATCAAGTCCAACCCCCTGCTGTTGCAGGACACCAAGTTACACCATTCCACTCAGATGGCTGTCCAGTTTCTTCTAGTGTGGAAGAGTGCACTACTTCTCAAGGCAATTGGTTCCACTGTTGTATTGCTCTGACAGTGAGGAAGCTTTTCCTGATGACCAGCCTGAATCTGGGTTGTCACAGCTTGACTTGATTATTCCATGTCCTACACTTGGCATTAGCAAGAAGAAAGCTTGACCTTCCTTTTTGTGATAGCATCGTGTGCGTATGGCACTATGTTGAAAGGTTTGCTGTAGGTAGATTATGTCACCAGTGTTCCCTCCGTCCATTTGGAAGCTGACCCCATCAAAAAATGAAATTAAGTTAGTCTGACAGGATTCATTTTTGATAAATCCATGCTGGCTTCTATTAAGCACTGCATTTTCCTCAAGATGCTTGCAGACTGATTTTTAATACTTTGATTGTATTTCATTGTATCCCATATTACACTTACATTACTACCTCCTTTTTCATTTATTTTCCATATTTCTTTTAATTCTTTTTCCATTTTTTCTAAAAAAAAATTCATTTTAAAAAATCTTTAAATCTATCCTCCATCTATTTGCCTGACTATAATCACATTTTATTTCCATTTCCATTGTTATGATTGCATGGTCTGATATTTTAATTACTTTTATATCTGCCTTAACTATCTTGGACAATATTTCTGATGTTACAAATATATAATCTATTCTTGTGAAATTTTCATGTCTATTTGAATAAAATGTATAACTTTTCTGTTCCCTATTTAATTCTCTCCAAACATCTTTAAATCTGTTTTCCTTAACAAATCTACTTAAATCTGTATTCTTATATTTTATATCTGACTTTGATGGGTGAGATTTATCTTTTTCTTTATCCATAACCAGATTATAATCACCCGCCATTATCACATATCCTTTTTTAAATTCTTCTATTTCTTTATATACCTTGTCGTAGAACTCCCTTTGATTTATATTAGGTGCATATATATTACCTAGCATCATCTCTTGTCCATACATTAGACCTTGTATTATTGGAAATCTCCCCAAATGGTCCTTTTTTATAACTTTTATTTTAAATTCACATCCTTTGGCAAGAATAATTGCAACACCTCTAGCTTTTGAACTACCATATGATTTCTTGTATACGTCTGTCCAGTATAATTTTAGTTCATTTACCCCATCTTTCTTTTGATGCATTTCTTGTAAAAATATAATATCTGCTTTTTCTTTATATAAAGATTTTTCAATTCTGGCTCGTTTATGTTTTTCTCCCAAGCCATTTACATTGCAAGACACAATCTTCAGTGTTTTCCCATTCTTTCAGTACATTAAATGTTCTTTTTTTCTCCAAATGTGATAAAATAAACACTCCAATAAGACAATAAAAACCACCCAAATCAATTTAACCCTACCCCCACCATATTCCCCACCACAACTGTGTATGGAGGCCCCTCTTGCCCATCTTCAGGAGATTCTCTCCTCCCTGCCACTTTGGGCTTCCAAGGGGATGGGGGGAAGAGGAGCCTCCCCTTCATAGACCCCAGACACCTATTCCACCCTCCCTAATCATCTATACTCATTCATTCTATACTCAAAATTCTCTTATATTTTGGTAATAATTTCAACAGCAACAAATACAATATATTCTATATCTATTACATATAAATCTTCTCTTTTCATCCTTCTTCTAAATCTCCTCTTCTTCTGGATCTCCTCTTCTTCCTGCCTCTGTGGAGAGGATGAGCATCCTGCTGCTATGCTCAACTTCTCCTTCTCACTATCTCTTCTCTCCTCCTCTGTCTTCCTTCTTGAAAATGTGGATATGTCCTTTCACTTTTGCATCTGTGGTACATATTCCTCATCCAGGATAATTTCGAGCATCTTCAGTAATTCCAGTGCTTCTTCCTTTGTGTCCACTCTATAATATTTTCCATTATAAGCAAACCTCATAAAAATTGGGAACCCCCAACTATATTTTATGGGATTCTTTTGGAGTATTTGACAGACCAGAGACATACCTCTTCTCCATTGCAAAGTCTCATTATATAGATCAGGAAAGACTTGAATCTGATGACCTTCCAACATAATTGATGTCATATTCCGTAATTTCTGCATCAGTTGTTCTTTTTTTGCATATGACCAAAATCTAACCACAATGTCTCTCAGTATTTTGCTACCTGGTCTTCTTGGGCCAACTCTATGTATTGCATTGATATCATATCTTGTAAAGGAAACATCTGGAAGAATAGTTTTAGCCCAATCCAATATTGATTGGATCAATTTATCTTCATTCTCCTTCTTATCCTCTGGATATCCTTTAAGGCATATATTCGATCTTCGTTGTCTATCTCAGATCTCGATCACACTTTTAGAGACCTGGTCTATCATAGTCATCTGTTTTTTAACTCTTTATCCTGTTCACTCACCTGAGCTTTCACTTCTGTAATTATTTGGAGAGTCTCTTGATTTTGGAGAGTCTCTTGATTTTGTTTAGCTAATTCTTTTATTCTTCCATCCATATTATCTATTTTAATATCCAACTTCTTCATCTCTTCTTTAACACCATCAAATCCAACATCCATTTTTGTTTTTATTTCTCTTATTTCTTGTGTTGTAGTTGTTATCACAAAGTCATGTCCGACCCATCGCGACCCCATGCACAACATTCCTCCAGGCTTTCCTGTCCTCTACCATCCCCCAGAGTCCACTTAAGCTCACACCAACTGCCTCAGTGACTCCATCCAGCCACCTCATTCTCTGCCATCCCCTTCTTCTTTTGCCATCTATTGTTCCCAGCATTAGGCTCTTCTCCAGGGAGTCCTTCCTTCTCATTAGGTGGCCAAAGTATTTGAGTTTCATCTTCAGGATCTGGCCTTCTAAAGAGCAGTCCGGGTTGATCTCCTCTAGGACTGACCGGTTTGATCGCCTTGTGGTCCAAGGGACTCGCAGGAGTCTCCTCCAGCACCACAATTCAAAGGCCTCAATTCTTCGGCACACAGCCTTCTTTATGGTCCAACTTTCACAGCCATACATTGCAAATGGAAAAACCATAGCCTTGGTTATACGCACTTTTGTTGGCAGGATGATGTCTCTGCTTTTTAGTATGCTGTCTAGATTTGCCATAGCTTTCCTCCCCAGGAGCAAGCGTTTTTTAATTTCCTGGCAGCAGTCCCCGTCTGCAGTGATCTTGCAGCCCAGGAAAATAAAATCTGTCACTACCTCCATTTCTTCCCCATCTATTTGCCAGGAAGTGAGAGGACCAGATGCCATGATCTGTTTTCTTAATGTTAAGTTTCAAGCCAACATTCAGCCAACATCTGGTGGTGATCATGTGTAGAGTCGTCTCTTGGGTTGTTGAAAAAGAGTGTTTGCTATGACCATCGTATTCTCTTGACAAAATTCTACGAGCCTGTGCCCTGCTTCACTTTGTACTTCAAGGCCAAACTTGCCTGTTATTCCGGTTATCTTTTGGCTTCCTACTTTAGCATTCCAATCCCCCATGATGATAAGGACATCATTTTTTTGAGTTAATTCTAGAAGGTGTTGTAGGCCTTCATAGAACTGGTCAACTTCAGCCTCTTCAGCACCAGTGGTTGGGGCATATACTTGGACTACTGTGATTTTGAATGGTTTGCCTTGGATTCAAACTGAGATCATTCTGTCATTTTGGAGATTGTATCCCAGGACTGCTTTTCCTACTCTTTTATTGACTATGAAGGCTACTCCATTTCTTCTGAGGGATTCTTGCCCACAGTAGTATACCTGATGGTCATCTGAATTAAATTCACCCATTCCTGTCCATTTTAGTTCACTGATCCCTAAGATGTTGATGCTCAGTCTTGTCATCTCTTGTTTGACCATATCCAGCTTGCCTTGATTCATGGATCTTACATTCCAGGTTCCTATGCAGTATAGATCTTTGCAGCATCGGACTCTCCTTTCACCACCAGATACATCTGCAACTGAGTGTCCTTTCGGCTTTGACCCAGTCGCTTCATTCTTTCTGGCACTACTAGTACTAGCCCTCTGCTCTTCCCCAGTAGCATATTGGACACCTTCCGACCTGAGGGGCTCATCCTCCAGCGTCATATCTTTTTGCCTTTTGGTACTGTTCATGGGGTTTTCATGACATAGATACTGGAGTGGGTTGCCATTTCCTTCTCCAGTGGATCATGTTTTGTCAGAGCTCTTTGCTATGACCTGTCCATCTTGGGTGGCCTTGCACGGAATAGCTCATAGCTTCATTGAGCTATGCAAGCCTCTTTGCCATGACAAGGCAGTGATCCATGAAGGAGCTTATTTCTTGTAGAAGTATCCAATTGTACTGATGAAGTCATTGCTTTTTCCGGTGATGTTTTCTTTTTTCCACTCATCTCTACTCTTTTTTGTCGCAAATCTGATGGATGAGGTTCGTGAAAAGAATCTTGTTTCACTCTGGCTATTTACCAAACAGTTTTCGGTTCTCAAGTTCGAGATCTCAAGTTTTCTGCACTTTTACTGCACTTGGACAAACAGTCTACAACTATTACTTCCAACTAAGTGGAGAGAGGGCTCTTGGATTTAATGATCTTATTTGCAGTCCATCATTGAATCACACTTTCAATCAATAAATGAATTAGCAGCTGCAATTTAACAATTAGCCAGCAGAGGGAGCTCAAATTCAGATGCAGTTCAGATTCAGATGCAATTCCGTTACATAGTTTATTTTGTCTATCATACTTGCTTATTTGTTAGATTTTTTTTTGCTTTTTTTTTAAAAAAATGCTAGTTATTTTCTTATAATATAAACAACTTAGCAGAAAAGTTAGTCCTGGGATGTTAATTAGCTTTAATCTGCATTCCTTATAGCTCTGTCCAACTGTTTTCTGTATTGGCACTCTCTCAGCCTTCCAGCTACCTTGGGGGAGAGAGAAGAGTAATTTTTTATTTAAAAAAAAAAATCTTTCAAGAAAGTAATCTTTTATTTATCTCCACTTCCCTAGCTGTTTTTAAGCTTATTTTAATAAGTGGCTGGAGTATTTATACCATAAACACTGTTTCTCAATCCGTAGATGGTTGAAATACAGCTTATTCTGGGCTAGGCCCAGCAGTTTCAGATCACAAAAACAACTCTTAGTCCATGTCTGTGTTTCAAATCTTCCCAGGAGATAAACAAGGAACTGACTTACGTTTTATGCATTTATCCAGTGTTTCTTTATCTTAATTTGAGTACATTTTAATCATGTTTTTGTCGATGATCAGAAGTACAGATTTTAGCATCCGGAATCCATTCCGAGCTGGCTCCACCCCCCTCCTTTTCCTTTCTGGATTGGCTTTTTGTCTCTTTTTCGGAGTTACACAGTGTGTTGTGTAGTTCGTTCACAGTGGGCTTTTCACACATCTCTTCCTCAAGTAACTTAAAGTGGTTTGAGAGTTCCACTGCTTCCACTGGTGCAGAGTGTTTTCTAGGTCTGCTGCATCTGTCACCCTGTTCCAGTGAGTTTCCGCATTCTCCCTTCCCTCAGGGTTCTCTTCTGCTGCCTCAGCTCGTTGGTGCTCTGGACTACGTTTTGCTGTTGCAGCTCCTCCGCTCTATCTAAAAGCTTTTCATTTTCTTTTATTATCTGCAGGGTGGACAGTTGCTGCTCCAGTGCTCTCACCTTTTCTTGTAACAGGGCTACTAGTATGGAGCTGTTGCGGTTGTGTCAGGCCACCACCACTGTGGAGTCTCCTTGGTCCATTGTTTGTGAAACCTTAGTGATTCTTTGGGAGTCCCTTCAGTCTGTACTTCATTTTTGATTTGGGGCGGGGGGGGGAGGTTCATAGACCCGCTTTTGGGAGAAGATTGAGCTGAAGTAGGCATTGAGCCACTCAGTCTCCCCTTTGTCATCTGTGATCAACTTGTCCTTATCACTGAGAAGTTGAACCACCTATTTATTTATTTATTTATTTCCATACTACCCCACACTCAAAGCTCTCTGTCTTTTAGTGTGCATGGCTTTTTTTCTTTTCTTTTTTTGGCTTCTTTGACACTCTCAAATGACCTCATCACATTAAAACATGCATCTAAGAGGGGAAATAGAAACTACTAAGCAATAATAGCAGCCTGGCAGCCAGGAGCGAGATGGACTTGATACTTTCTTGGCACCACATGGAAAGTATCTTTTCCTTTTCTCAGATATCATACTGAAGGGCTTGGAGCTGGTTAAAACTGTTCAAAATAGGGATATAGACTGTGTGGCCCTCTAGATGTGGTGGACTCCAACTCCTATCATCCCTCAGCATTGACTATGCTGACTAGTAACTTGGGGAATTACCTGATGTCAAGACCATCCATCCTGGCTTATTAATGCTGACATTAGAAAAGGGCTGTTCGCCATCATATTACTTTTATTTTATTTATTTATAAAATTTGTATGCCATCCAATTACTTGCGTCTCTGGATGGCTTACAACTTAGATAAATTGACAATCCACTCTGGCTGCATACTAATCTGATGTGTGCCCTTGGAGCCATGGATAAGATCTTGATCCCCCAAGGACATGAATGCCAAGCTTCATATGTCTTTAAGAATTATTGGAAATAAATTCCTTCTAGACAATCAGACTTCTGGCAAGACAAAATATCCAGAGTGGGACTGAAATGCTTACTCTAATTGGATATGCTCAGGGTTTTTCTGATGTTGTACTGGATTACATCCAGGTAATAAATCTGCCCTGATCACTCTTGACATATACTGTGATATTATTTAATTATTTCATTAGAATTGAGATAGAGATCTTTGAATCTTGATTTTAAAAGGAAAGCATTCTTCTGTACTTCACAAGGACCATCTTTCTGGCTAGGGCAAGACTGGAATTCTCACCTCTTTCAGTGTATCCGGAATTACTCCCTCTAAGGTTACACTGATATTTAAAACTACCAGTTGATACCATTCCTTACCATTATTTCCACTTTGGGCATAAAACGTCTTCAGCAAACACAGATTCCACACACTTCATTTTCTCTTGGAGGGGAGTCCTGTTTCCCTCCTCTCCACTTTTTTTTTTCATATGGGAGACCAAGCCAATGCACTTGACCCACAATGCCCAATTTTAAACCCATTTCAGGTGGCTACTGTAGCGAGGAGTACTTTCCATTAGTTTCAGCTGGTCCATCAACTATGTCCTTACCTGGACAGGCAGAGCCTAGCAATGGTAATCCACACTCTGGTAACCTCCAGCTTAGACTATTGTAATGCACTCTACATGGGGCTATCCTTGAAAATGGTCCAGATACTTCAGTTGGTACAGAAAATTGCTGTTAACTAGGACTGGCAGACAAGACCATATACTATCAGTCCTATATTATCCTCACTGGCTTCTGATTGAAGTTTGGGCCCTATTTAAGGCATTAACATTGACGTATCAAGTCCTAAAAAAATTAGGGCCTGGATATCTGAAGGAATGTCTCCTTCCATATACACCTGCCTGGACATTAAGATAATCTGTTGAGGTCTTTCTCCAGAAGCCCTTTTTTGAAAGAGGCAGGAAGAGTGGCTAACCCAGGAAGGGCCTTCTCTGTGGTAGCACCCCAACCATGAAACCTGCTCCCCAGAGAGGTGTGCCAGGCACTGATGCTTTACTCATTTTTGGGCCAGGTCAAAACCTTTTTATTCACTCAGTATTTTAATGGTTGAGTGGTTTTTTACTCTATATTGAAAACTATGTTTTACTCAAGTGCTGTTATGGGTTCTGTCTTTTTATAAGCCATCTAGAGATCCAATTTGAATATAAGATGGAATAAAAATGTTTAAAATAAATACATAAAACATCCCATAGTGTTTCCAAGGGATGCAAAACAGTTAATTGTGCCTTAAACTTATAAATTCTTGATTTCTAAAGCAATGCCATCTGCTGTCAGTTTGTTGAGCAGCAATGAGCCATTCAGTTTCCAGCCCAATAGCTGCATTCACTTGTCTGCACCAGGACATGGGCAGGAGGTATCTACAGCTAGGACATCGGGACTAGGGGTGCGGAAGAATGGCACTCTTAGGATAATGTGGGAGGACCAGAGGCAAAAGAAGGGCCCATACACAAGCTGACATCAAATATTAGTAAGGCACAGCAGGGACAGAAGAAAGGGCAGAGTCCTGATACTACCACAGACTGAATGGCACCATTAGAAGCAGGCAAAGTCAGGAGCAGCCAGGAGCCAAGGCACAGGTGAGGGCAAGGCAAGCTAGAAGCAGGATCAGATGACAATAAAACTGCTACAAAGGTCCATGCTGCTGTTGCAACCAAGCTGATTGTCACAGAGAAGCCTTTCTAAGTCTTCCAGAGCTTCCATGATTACCCAGGTTCCAGTCGTTACAAGGAGCTACAGTTCTGGGTGAACCAGGTTGCCCTTTACAATCATATCAGCAGGGGGAGCTGTGGCACTGCTTTGGATCCTGACACCTTTGCTTTGTTTACCTGCAACCAATTATTATACCAATTTGGGGGTGGGGGGGTGCCTACATTGTGAACTCGATTAAGCAAGGAGAATGTAAGTTTTAATTAGGAATGGGTTAGGTGAACAAAGTCAAACAAGTCAAACACCAAATGACATGAATCTCTGAAATAAAGCACAACAAAGCATCTTCCCTAAAGCCCATCTACTCTAAATCCTCACAGGACTTTCCCAGTTGAGTACTGGTCATTGATTATCTATTGCATATTACTGTCCAGGCAGGCTGCCAGGCTGCAGTCCAGGCACCAGTCTCACAGCTGTTGAATAATGTCTTGACAGGAGTGAAAAAAAAAACACCTAAAGAAAGTCTGCTGGGGGTGTATAATCAAAAGAACATCTACAGTTTATTCAGATTTACAGGAAATACATGTAGCATTTAGGCAATCCCTGAAGGGACTACAAAGATAGAGTCCGTACAGGATGCTTTTATAACCCATCACTTACAAACACAATTTGGAGGAGTGGTGGGGGATCACATACACAGCATGCTAGAGGGACATGAGAATAAAACATATGTGTTCAATGGGATTAAGTCAATGCAAAATAGAAAGATCCTTCAGGACTGGCAAAAAATTAGCGTATCTAAGAATGTACCTCCAAAGGAAGACTTTTCAGGCCAGGGACATTAGCAATTCTATGGAGTATGTGGGAAGCAAGACTAGTAACATGGATTCCTGATTCTTAGGTCCAAAATCATTCTTACAGTGTCAGACCTTCAAAAGTCATGTTATGGCAAAGCTTTTGCTCATATAGGATGCATAAGGAAACCAGAAGAAGACAGGAACAGAATCAGGGAAAGCGACTGCATTTTCCATCACAGTTGCATAGCTGTTAAAGAGGCAAACCATTCTCCTCTTTTGCACCTGATCAGCGTATGTGGCAGAGCAGGATGATTTCTCAGCCTGCATGACAAGCATCATTTATCAGAATTAGGTGCAGTGTACTCATGTACACCAGTTATGGGGAACTTGGGCAGGAGAATGCTATTGACATCCAGCAGGCAGCTGATTGTGAACAGAATGCCAGAGCTCATGGACCTGTGGTGTGATCCAACATGGCAATGCTAAAGTTCAGATAAGGGTGCCAGCTTCTTCTTTGTACCAAACCCAGCTTCTGTGCCTTTTAACAGCAGCTCTGTAAAAATGAGCTGGTGATGGGTGTCATAAGTACAGGTTAGGAGACAAGCGGCTGGAGAGCAGCACTTGTGAAAAGGATCTTGGGGTGCTGGTTGACTGCAGGCTAAACATGAGTCAGCAGTGTGACACAGCAGTCAAGCAAGCGAACACCACCCTTGGATGCATAGCCAGAAGCATGGCTTCTAGATCCAGAGAAGTATTACTACCACTCTTTAAGACTCTGGTGCACCTGCAACTAGAGTATTGTGTTCAGTTCTGGGCCCCACATTACAGGAGAGATATAGCCAGGATGGAATTGGTGCAGTACAGGGCCGTAAGGATGGTGGCCAGTTCACAGGGAAAGCCGTATGAGGTGAGACTGAGGGAACTGGGACTTTTCAGCCTGGAGAAGAGGAGACTCCAAGGGGATCTGATGGTGACATATAGGTACATGAGGGAGTGTCACATTGAGGAGGGTTGAGACCTGTTCTCCCCTGCAGAGGAGGGCAGGATACTTTCCAATGGAGCAAAGCTCAGGGAACCAAGATTGAAGGTGGATGCCAGGAAGTACTTCCTGACAGTTAGGACCCCAAGGGTATGGAATGGGCTTCCACAGGGGGTGGTTGAAGCTCCACCAGTGAGGGTGTTCAAGGATAGGCTGAACATACACATGGAAGGCATGCCATGAGCGGAGCTGGCTGGAGCCAGGAATCAGACTAGATGGCTTGGGAGGCTGCTTCTGATGCACTATATTTCTGTCTTCCACAGATATGATAAAACCCATCTCCAAGCTATGATAACTCCAGCTATTGACTGCTGCAGCTAAACCCCCTGTTAAAGATCCAATAGCAGGACAGGGCATGTTTTGCTTGTTCACTCAGCAACCTTATAACCACCATTCCCTTTCCTGTTCATTAAGGATGAATAGAATAGAACAGATTACATATAGAGTTGGAAGGGGCCTAAAGGCCATCTACTCCAGCCACCTGCCCTGCTTCCACCTGTGGCCACCCATCTGGCTGCAGGCCCGCATTTTTTCCAGCTTAGCAAAGGTGACTTGACATGCTATTTCAGTGTATAGCTATGCAGGCAGGATGCTAGCAGAGCCTTGTCTCCTTGGCATCTTGTCAATATAGAACTCGTAAAAGTAATAAGATCAGCTGACTACCCATTTGCAGGTGCAATGATGGAATAGATGAAACATGTTTTCCCTGCTATAGCCTAGACATGACCAGTGTCAAGACTTCGTAGAAATGATGGAAGCAAGTGCCATTGTTCCTCTAGCAACACAGTATAAATCGCACACAATAAGAATACACCCACACAACTGGTTTTACAGCTGATTGAAACCACCAAAGATGACCAAGCATCACCAAAAAAGAGAAAATGCAAAAGCAAGGAAAGAAGACAAATATTATAAAATTCACAAATGCTAATTTAGATTTATACATGCAAGAATTAGTGTTACTTAAACAGAAATACAGTTCAAGGTGTTGGTTATGACCTATAAAGCCCTAAACGGCTTGGGACCTGGATACCTGACGGAACACTTACACCCATATATGCCCTCCCGCCCCTTGAGATCAGCAACACAGGCCCTCCTCTGGGAACCTGCTGTGAATAAGATTAGGAGGGTAAGCACCCGGAGAGGGCTTTCTCTGCGGTGGTGCCCCATTTATGGAATGCGCTCCCCAGAGAGGTCCGCCTGGTGCTGTCGTTATTTGTTTTTCAGCGCCAGGCCAAGACCTTTTTATTTAAAAGGTATTTTAACTGTTAAATTATTTATCAAATTTTAAAGTTTCTAGCCGAGATGCACTGGGGGGGGGGGAGTTTTAACAAAATTGTTGTATTATGTTTATGTTGTTTGTTATGTTGTGAGCCGCCCCGAGGCTTTGTTGCGATGGGGCGGCATAAAAATGTTTTAAATAAATAAATAAATAAATAAATTTAACCATAGTGAGGAAGACTGCAACCAAGTGCTAACTGCCGATGGGCAGTTTCAGTGACACTGATCCCCCTTTTTATAGCTCCTTTGTCTTTAAGCTGGACTTCACCTGGGCAGCCCTTCAAATAGGGTCTTGACAAAGATGGTCAAATAATGCACCATCCACTGCCAGCCCTTAAAGCAGAGGACAGTCCTCTGTGAAGTAATACTCAGGGTTATCTTAAATGACCCTGACCCTCACCTTGCAAGTATGGTGTAAAGACCCAGCAGGAAGACTCTGAAATCAGTTTGAACCCTCCATGTAGGAGTAACAACACTTTCCCTACCAGCTACCCTGTAGAAACCAAGGGACTTTGGTTCATTGCTGGGATGTCTGAGAAAAAAATGTTGCCTCCATACAGTGCCTCTAACCCAAGTCCCCTGTTCCCTAAAAAGGAAGGAGGAAGCCAGTAAGATACTTCATGGGGTATGCCAAAATAGCTAGGATTTATGCAAGAGGAAAAGGGAAAGGGGGACAAAATGAAACACATATTCAACTGCATAAACGATTTAAGTTGAATATGTATACA
>JAIXND010000001.1:865595-897583 GCA_023646645.1 Varanus salvator macromaculatus | reverse complement strand
GGGGGGTCATTGCTGAGGAGGCTAAGGAGACCCTTCCCCTTGTAGCCACCCTCTTCATATCTTTTAGAGGAAAGATATCTTTTGCTTGCTGTGCTAATACTCAGAGGAGGAGAGGATTGTGGACTTCTCTCTGTTCTAAGGGCAAGTCAGCTGAGCTGTGGACACCACCTCCCCCATCTACCTGCATCACCCACCTGCTGTTGGCCTATAAGGCTTCAGTGAAATCTGTCAGTGACTTTCCCCCATCATTGTGTTCAACTGTAGCTCCTGTAGTGTTCTACTAGCATGGGATGCTACCTGAGGTGACTGGGGTTGTAGTCTAACACATTCAGAGAGAACCACCTTGGTTAAATTTCTTGGCTAGTACTTTGGCTTCCAGTTCTCACTGCCCAGAGCTGCCTTATCTCTTTTATTCATGTCCAGCCATCCTTTGTCTTGTGATTTGCCTGTTCAGCCACCTGGCCCTACCTGTGTTTTTACTTTGGCACACTGCTCATGAACCCCTGCCCAACTACTTGACCCCAGCACATAACCCTTTTGCCACAGAGCTCCTCACAGCCAAAGAATCCTATAATCATAAAATAGTAGAGTTGGAAGGGGCCATGAAGGTCATCAGGTCCAACCCCCTGCTGTTGCAGGACACCAGTTTACACCATCCCACTCAGATGGCTGCCCAGTTTCTTTTTACATATCCCTAGTGTGGGAGAGCCCACCACCTCTCTAGGCAGCTGGTACCACTGTCTTATTACTCTGACAGAGAGGAAGCTTTTCCTGATATCTATCCTGAATCTGGGTTGTTGTAGCTTGACTTAGAAATATAGAAACAAAGCAAGTCAGAAGGGGTCTCCTGTTCTCTCAGTCTCTCCTCAAAGGGCAGTGTTTCCAAACCCTGGATCGTTTTTGTTGCCCTCTGCTGGACCCTATTATTTCTGCTTCTTTTTTAAATCTTGGTGCCCAGAACTGGACACAATATTCCAGATGAGGTCCAACTCGTGAGGAATATAGGGGAACTACTATGATTTGGAAGTAATACTTCTGTTAATACATCCCAAAATAGCATTTGCCCCTTTGGCATCACATTCTTGGCTCATACTTAGCCTATTGGCCACAGTTACTCTGAGATCCTTTTCTTTTTCAGCTTTGTCGAGCCACATATTCTTCACCTTGTATCAATGCATTTGGTTTCTTTTCCTAGCTGGAGGACTTTGTACTTGTCCCTACTGAATCTAATTCTGTGGCTTTCAGCCCAGTGTTCAAGTGTATCAAGATCACCCTGCATCTTCATTCTGTCTTCTAGAGTGTTTGCTATTCCACCCAGTTTTGTATTGTCTGCAAATTTGATTATCTTTCCTTGTGCTTCCTCATCCAAATCATTAATAAAGATGTTGAAGAGCACTGGGCCCAGGACTGAACCCTGTGGCACCCCACTAGTTACCTCCATCCAGTGTGAGAAGGTGTCATTGATGAACACTCTTTGTGTCTGGTTCCACAGCCAATTTTACATCTACTAAATAGTTTTTCTATCTAGTCCAGCTTTTGCTAATTAGCTTATCAGAATGAATAGACATCCCAGCTTCTTACTTGCTTACCTGAGCCAGGCTGTATGCTGGCTGGCATAACTCATAGGCTCAATATGGCTTGAATGTCAGTACACATGTGCACACCCATTAGTGCTTTTAAATTATGGCAAAATAGAAATAGGAGGTCCTGCATTTCTGAACCTCATTAGAAAGATGAGGAAAGAAGAAAGATCATAAAATCATAGAATAATAGGATTGGAAGAGGCCATGAATGCCATCGGATCCAATCCCATGCTCAGTGCAGAACTCCCAAATTGAACCCTCCCTGACAGATGACTGTCCAGCTGCCTCTTGAATGCCTCTAGTATAGGAGAGTCCACAGCCACACTAGGTCATTGGTTCCATTGCTATACTTCTCGATGTCAGGAGGTTTTTCCTGATGTCCAGCTGGAATCTGACTCCCTGTAACTTGAGCCTTTTACTCAATGTCCTGCAATCTGAGATTGATCCCCTCTTTCCTCTTTGTGATGACCCTTCAAGTCCTTGAAGAGCATTATCATATATCATATATGGAACAGTACAACAATGGAACCAATGACCTAGGGAGATTGTGGGCACTCCTGCACTTAGAGACTGTCCAGGTTGCAACTGGACAGCCATCTGAGAGGGATGGTTTAACTTTGAGTCCTGCACTGAGCAGGAAGTTGGACCTGATGCCCTCTTCCAACTCTAATATTTGATGGTTATAGGGATGCAAATGAGCATGGGAGGAACTCAGAAGCAAAGTTTGCAGTCCCCTATGTCAGTTGTGGACATATGTTTCCTTTGCCCCTGCAGTGGGTTGAGGCCCCATTGGGATTCCTCCTCCTACCCCACTCCCATACCAACAGCTTCAGAGCTGTGGCTGGGACAGAAAGAAGTGCAGCGAGTGGGGGGAATGCTCTGTAGTGTCCCAGCTCTGATCTTGGAACACGTTTCCAATGTCATAGATGTGACCCTGGCTTATCCCAGGGCGGGCTAGTTCAGACGTTGCTGTAGGATCACACATTAAATATTCATTTCAATAAGTCTGCTTGAGGTAGGACATATGCTGGTAGGCAGGTCACAATTATAAGGTTTCTTCCCAATGAACTGAAGCCATGATCATTGGGTGGCAATGATCACTGAGGAAAAGTGTGTGGAGCTCTCTGAGCTCAATGGACTATGAGAACTTTTCATGAGGGACTTAATCAAAAGGTTTTATGGAAGTGGAAAATGGAGTGGGGACGGCGGTTGTCAAATTACCTAGCATTCTCTTTACAGAAGTTCTATAGATTCTTTTTTCTCAAGATGTGTTCGACTGTTCTAGTGTTTAAATTTGTGCTTTGTACCAATTTATGTTTTGGGAATAGTTAATCCTGGATAACCCTCTTCCTTCCTGAATATAGCATATATTCCTTCCTGAATATAGTATATAGTATATAGTATCATGGGAGTCCCAAAGGGGAAAAAATGGAAAATTCTCTCGAAATGCACCATCAAAGGAAATGATAGCTTTATACAATCTGCTTTCCTTGTCTTAAGGAACTACATGAGCACTAATGTGGTAAAACAGATCAGGTGTGCATCCACTCTTACACTGTTTTAAAAAACACTCACCAAACTTTTAAAAGTAGTGCTATGGCTTTCTGAGCACTGCATGAGCAGGTCTGTATCTCCTCATGTGTGATGGTGCATGATCTTTCCAATAAATATCTAGAGCAGTAGTGGGAAACCTGTGACCCTCCATATGTTAAGACTACAGGTTCAGTTATCCCTGGCTACTGGTAATGTAATTTGGGTTGACGGGAACTGGGGTCCAACAATAATGAGAAGTCCACAGTTTACCACCCCAAATTTGGACAATCACATAAAACATACGTCTCAGTGAGTAGTGCTTGTTTTCTTCTGGGTTGGCAAAACTCTCTTTCAAAATTTAACAGCTAGATCCTCTGATGCACTTTGAAAATCTATTAGTTAATAACAGAAATCAGTAAAAAAATAAGTGCAGAGCACATGCTATAAGAGGTGGCCTTCCATATCTCTGAAAATCTTAAATAATCTCTAAAGCACTTGACCTCCAGTTTTAATCCATTTTGTCCTCCATTCCAAGTCAAAATATTCTAAATTCCATGACCACGCAGATACCCCATTGAAAATAACTCCTGCTCATTAACTATTTGAATACATTATTTTGTGTATGAATTTGGCAAATCTGAAATTGGGGGCATGGAGAATGGAAAATGCAGGTGCCTTCTTCTTGCTTGGCAATTCTTGCAAGTTGTTACCCACATGTTTCTTTCCACCTGAAGTCGCACACCTTGGCTTATTATGTGAGAGCATGAAGTTCCCCGTCTGACTTTTCTGGACCCCAAAAAAGGAAGAATTTTGAGGGGCCAACAGTAGGATCATCTACCTTACTGTTACCAATAAGCATTTTTAATGCACTGGATGAAAATAGGTACCAAAGCCAGTTTCTCTCTCTCTCTGCTCCACATCTTCATCCTTAGCCTTTTGGGTAGTGGTGGCCATCACCATGAAGAATGCCAATGCCTCACTGGTATATTCTTTTCTCTACAAAGTGGTAGAAGTAAGCAACTATTATCATATTTTCAGGGGGAAATGGGGCATTATGGTGGGGAAGGCTGGTGCTTCCTTCTCTCTTGAAAGGAGAAGCAGTAAGTTGTTATTCCCTGTGTTTCTTGCTGCTTTAAAAAATGGCTTAGAATAGACCACACCAGCCACCCTCTACCCCCAATGCTCAGTTCTGTGTGAATCTGGATATATCAGATCATCTTGGTCTTAATGCCTTCAGGGGTTCTGAACCCTGCCATGATCCATCTGAGGACACCGATGTACCCAAAATGGTACAAGAAAGTTGTGCTTGTGCCAAGCAGCTGAATGAAGCTAAATGTACCAAACCTGTTAAGGTTTATGCTAATTGTACAATGTGCATATTGGGGCAGCAGAATTCTCAGAGCTTGACTATAGAAATGATATACCTTCACTTCTTCCATATTATGTTTGGTTGGATTAATGTCTCCATCCTCTCCTTGTCAGGTCTTTTCTGAATACTTCAAAGAGCTGGAGGAAGAAAGTATCCGTGACAATTTTGTCATTGTGTATGAACTGCTGGATGAGCTGATGGACTTTGGGTTTCCACAGACAACAGACAGTAAAATTTTGCAGGAGTGAGTTGCTTGGCTTCTATATTTCTCACCCTGTGATCTGCCTATTTGCTCCTGTGCAGATGACTTGGCCAGAGATGCTGAGGCTAAATCTGGAACTGCCTGCAGGCCAAAACCATGCTTTGCCAGTGAACTGTGTTCCCCTCCATGCAGTGCAACAATGCATTTGCTGACATTCTGTATTTGCTGTGGACAGCAGAAAGGACCTGCTGTGGACTCTGTAAAGTGAGGTCAACAGCATAGGGAAAGCGAGATGCCTGTCTTAAGAGCTTGCTCTTGTTTCTTTTCACCACATTGCAGGTATATCACTCAGCAGGGCAACAAGTTGGATACAGGCAAATCCCATGTTCCTGCCACTGTCACCAATGCAGTCTCCTGGAGATCAGAGGGCATCAAATACAAGAAGAACGAGGTCTTCATTGATGTAATTGAATCTGTCAACCTGCTGGTGAGTCCATGTAGGGATGCAAGTTACCTTTGGTTAGAGATGTAGAACAATATATAATGTGCCACCAGTACTAACATAAAAATCACACCTGTGTAAGGAGCCGCTAGTATAAAGCCAATAGAATAAAGTGGTACAATGGAGTTCCACATCCTAATCATGGTGATACACCTAATAAATAAAGATCCATGCACATTTTCCTTTTTCTCTTTGAAAGATTTGCTGTCTTTTAATATGAATATACACAGTAAAATTATATTCAGAGTGATAGACTTTAAACATCCATATCTATAAGTTATATTCAGTGCTGTGAGCTTACAAGGATGTTATGGCCTAAAACAGTAGTTCAACATTTGTAATGTAGAAATTAGAAAATTTACTTAAATACTAGGTGAGATCACTTGTGCTGTAGGTTTATCAATATATATCAAAACATAATTTCTGAATAAGACCGGGTACACACCCAGAGCCTAATAATTAATTTGCATAAAAGTGCCAGCCTTTCTTTCTTCTGAGTATACTTCATGGTGTTCCTGCCCTTTGTGCCAGGTCTACCCATGTGAGAAAGAAGAGCTTTCCCCTGCAGTTGCTCTGAGCTAGGTGTAGTTAGAGATGGTTGGTTTCCTAGATCAATGATGATACTCCAACTGGGATGTCTTATATTTCCCCCAAGCCAGCTTTTTCTTCCTCTTTAGAGTATCGGCTCTGCAAAGATGTAGAAAGATCATCTATCATCAGCTTTCCCTTACCTGGTTCCCTCTGGATGTTTCAGGTCCCAGTATAAGAAATGTAATACATAAACTAAATAAAAATTCCTGACCATTGGCCATCCTGCCTGGGGCTGATGGGAGCTGGAGTCCCAAGTGTCTAGAGCATACCAGTTTGAGGAAGTTTTGCCCACATGTGGCATTTCAGCACTTGATGATTAAACTTTTCATTTACTTGGTCTGTGTAAATAATTCAATAATTTCAGTATGGCTGTTTTTAGGGGGAGGGAGAAGCCAAGGAGTGGAGAGAGGCTTGTGGTCCCTCAGGTCCAGGCTCTGCTCTTTCTGTCTTTCAGGTCAATGCCAATGGGAGTGTCTTGCTGAGTGAGATTGTGGGGTCCATCAAGCTGAAGGTTTTCCTCTCAGGCATGCCAGAGCTGCGCTTGGGCCTCAATGACAGGGTGCTCTTTGAACTCACAGGACGTAAGTAATACAGGACCCTGAGGAAGGGACACCTGCTTTTTGGAAGTCTGGGCAGAGCAGGGGAGCAGCTCTTGACATCATTGAGCAGGTCAACTGATCAAGACTTTAGGCTAAGTAGAATCACTGTGGGTTTTGATGAGCACTGGTGGATTCTCATCTTGTGGAGGTGATTTGTCTGGGCTCAAAAACTTACCTGGGACATTAGCATTCCTCTGTGGAATGTATCAAGTTGGTCATATAAAGAAGAGAGCTGCCAGGCATTTCCTTTAGCTCCAAGGCACCAAAGCTCATTCTATATGCTAGGATCAGGGGCAGGACTGAAGTTGAGCCATATCTGTGCATTTATGAAAAATGTGCCTTCTTTGGTTTGCCTTTAGCACACTACTGGATAACTCTAAGTTAGGAGCTTGTATTATTCTTGTTTCTTTGTTTTTAAATTTAGTCACAGATCTATATCTAATAATAATTCCCAAGCATAAAGTAGTTAGTAAACAATGAAACCCCATCATGGATCACTGCCTTGCCATGGCAAAGAGGTTTGCATAGCACAATGAAGCTATGAGCTATGTCATACAGGGGTGCCCAAGATGGACTGGTCATAGCAGAGAGCTCTGACAAAAGGTGATCCACTGGAGAAGGAAATGGCAACTCACTCCAGTGTCCTTGGCATCAAAATCCCATGGACAGTACCAAAAGGCAAAAAGATATGACACTGGAGGATGAGCCCCTCAGGTCGGAAGGTGTCCAGTATGCTACTGGGGAAGAGCCGAGGGCTAGTACTAGTGGCACCAGAAAGAGTGAAGCAATTGGGTCAAAGCCAAAAGGACACTCAGTTGTGGATGTATCTGGTGGTGAAAGGAAAGTTCGATGCTGTAAAGAACAATACTCCTTAGGAACCTGGAATGTAAGATCTATAAATCAAGGTAAGCTGGACGTGGTCAAACAAGAGATGACTAGACTGAGCATTGACATATTAGGAATCAGTGAACTAAAATGGACAGGAATGGGTGAGTTTAATTCAGATGACCATCAGGTATACTACTGTGGGCAAGAATCCCTCAGAAGAAATGGAGTAGCCTTCATAGTCAATAAAAGAGTAGGAAAAGCAGTACTGAGATACAATCTCCAAAATGACAGAATGGTCTCAGTTCAAATCCAAGGCAAACTGTTCAACGTCCCAACCACTGATGCTGAAGAGGCTGAAGTTGACCAGTTCCGTGAAGACCTACAACACCTCCTAGAAATAACACCAAAAATGATGTCCTTATCATCATGGGGGGATTGGAATGCTAAAGTAGGAAGTCAAAAGATAACTGGAATAACAGGCAAGTTTGGCCTTGGAGTACAAAATGAAGCAGGGCACAGGCCGGCAGAATTTTGTCAAGAGAATACGATGGTCATAGCAAAAACTCTTTCCCAACAACCCAAGAGATGACTCTACACATGGGCAACACAGAAATCAGATTGATTATGTGCTCTGTAGCCAAAGATGGAGAAGCCATATTCAGTCTATAAAAACAAGACCAGGAGCTGACTGTGGCTCAGATCGTGAGCTTTATGTTGGAAAAATCAGGCTTAAATTAAAGAAAGTAGGGAAAACCACTAGGCCACTCAGGTATGACCTACATCATATTCCTTATGAATATACAGTGCAGGTGACAAATAGATTTAAGGAATTAAATCTAATAGACAGAGTGCCTGAAGAACTATGGACAGAGGTTTGCAACATTGTACAGGTGGTAGCAACTGAAAGCATCCCAGAGAAAAAGAAATGCAAGAAAGCAAAATGGCTGTCTGAGGAAGCTTTACAAATAGCTGAGGAAAGAAGGGAAACAAAAGGCAAGGGAGAAAGAGAAAGATACATCCAATTGAATGCAGAATTCCAGAGAATAGCTAGAAGAGATCAGAATGCCTTCTTAAATGAACAGTGCAAAGAAATAGAAGAAAACAATAGAATGAGAAAGACTAGAGAAAATTGGAGACATCGAGGGAATGTTTCATGCAAAGATAGGCATGATAAAGGACAAAAATGGCAGGGACCTAACAGAGGCAGAAGAGATTAAGAAGAGGTGGCAAGATTACACAGAAGAACTATACAAGAAAGATTTTAATGTCCCTGATAACCATGATGGGGTAGTCGCTGACCTTGAGCCAAAAATCCTGGAGCGTGAAGTCAAATGGGCCTAAGGAGTCTTAGCAACAACAAAGCTAGTGGAGGAGACAGTATTCCAGCTGAGCTACTCAAAATCCTAAAAGACAATGCAGTTAAAGTGCTACACTCAATATGCCAGCAAATTTGGAAAACTCAACAGTGGCCACAGGATTGGAAAAGGTCAGTTTACATTCTCATCCCAAAGAAGGGCAATGCCAAAAAATGTTCAAACTACCACACCATTGCACTCATTTCACATGCTAGCAAAGTGATGCTCAAAATCCTACATGCTAGGCTCCAGCAGTATGTGGACCGAGAACTACCAGAAGTACAGACAGGATTCGAAGAGGCAGAGGAACTAGAGATCAAATTGCCAACATACGCTGGATCATGGAGAAAGCTAGGGAGTTCTTGAAAAACATCTACATCTGCTTCATTGACTACGCTAAAGCCTTTGATTGTGTGGATCACAACAAATTGTGGCAAGTTCTTAAAGAGATGGGAGTACCAGGCCATCTTATTTGTCTCTTGAGAAACCTCTGTGTGGGTCAAGAAGCAGCAGTGAGAACTGGACATGGAACTACTGATTGGTTCAGAACTGGGAAAGGAGCATTGCTCTTGGCCAATTCTGGAAACAGTCCCCATTGCTCTACAGAGGAGTGTGACCAGACAGACCACTTCATGGAAAGTTACAGGTAATACTGTTCCCCTACTACACAAATACTTAAGTGCACTCATCCTCTCACCATTTGAAAAAGACTAAGAGTCCAACCCTATGGCCTCCTGACATTGCCTGGGATTATTTGGCATCCAAGCACCAAGCTCCTCTGACTGAAGCACTGGGACTCTGATTGTGGAGCTCCCCGACCCTCCCATGGGTGGCACAGAAAGAACCACAGCAGCTCTCTCTCCAGGGCCAAAAAGTCACCTCAAAGAGTGATAGGGCATTTTAGAGCACTGGGGAGAAAGTAGGGATCAACAGCTTATACCATATCCAACTGTGGCCTGGTCTTCCTTCTTTCTTCTCCATGGCAATTCGTAGAAATAGGCAAGATAGAAATGACCATCCAGGATGCAGGCACTGCACTTCCCACCCTGCATTAGGTGTTTGGAGGCCTACACATATTGGACTATGCCTTATGTAGAGATTACCTATTACAATTTGTGGTACTTCAGAAGTTTTGACCTACAGTTCCCATCAGTTTTAGCCAACAGTGAAATGATGGGAACTGCAGGTCAAACACAGGAGGCTCATAAATTGCCTGTTCCTTTAACTGACAGTGCTAGTTCAAAACACCACCTGTCTTCAGAAGCTAGGAATGCTAAAGAGACACCAACAGCTGGTAACAGGGTGCAGAAAATGAACCACAATATGGAATTAGGATTGCCTGGAGAAATATCAACAACCTCAGATATGCATATGATACCACTCTAATGTCAGAAAGTGAAGAGGAACTAAAGAGCCTCTTGATGCAGGTAAAAGAGGAGAGTGCAAAAGTTGGCTTGAAACTCACATTAAGAAAACAGATCACAGCATCCAGTCCTATCACTTCCTTGCAAATAGATAGGGAAGAATTGGAAATAGTGACAGATTGTATTTTCTTGGGCTCCAAGATCACTGCAGATGGTGACTGCAGCCAAGAAATTAAAAGATGCAGGCTCCTGGGGAGGAAAGCTATGGCAAATCTAGACAGCATACTAAAAAGCAGAGACATCACCCTGCCAACAAAAGTGCATATAGTCAAGGCTATGGTTTTCCCAGTTGCAATGTATGGCTGTGAAAGCTGGTCCATAAGGAAGGTTGAGCTCCAAAGAATTGAGGCCTTTGAATTGTGGTGCTGAAGAAGACTCCTGCGAGTCCCTTGGACTGCAAGGCGATCAAACCGGTCAGTCCTAGAGGAGATCAACCCGGACTGCTCTTTAGAAGGCCAGATCCTGAAGATGAAACTCAAACACCTTGGCCACCTAATGAGAAGGAGCAAATCCCTGGAGAAGACCCTGATGCTGGGAACGATTCATGGCAAAAGGAGAAGGGGATGGCAGAGTTTGAGGTGGCTAGATAAGGTCACTGGGGTGGTGGGTGTGGCCTTGGGTAGACTCCGAGGAATGGTGAAGGACAGGAGAGCCCCGAGTAATGTTGTCCATGGGGTCATAATGGGTCGGACATGACTTTGGGACTAAACAACAACAAAACAATGAAAATACAAAGGAATAAAAATAGCTACTATTAAGATGGAAAAGAGTAACTGGTTTCTGTTCTTTTTCCCTGAGCACCATTCATCACATAATTCTAGTGGGTTTTTATGTATTAGTATTATTTTCATTAATAAATTATCAGTAGCCAATGTGGTGTGGTGTTTAGAGAGTTGGACTGGGGACCTAGGAGATTTGAGTGCTTGTTCACACTCAGAAAAGAAGCTCACTAGGTGACAACCCCATCCGAAACAGATTGAACACTCTCCATCCAGTCAGAGAAACCATCTGCCAATAACATCTCCATCTTGTCTGAATTGAGTTTCAGTTTGTTATCTCTCATCTGGTCCATTGTTGTGGTGTGGCACTGCTTTGGCACCTGTTGGAGATGAAAAGAATTAGATCTATTTTTATATCTGTATAAATTGATGGCAGTGCACTGCAGAACTCTGATTGTCTCCACTCTGCACTTCCATATAGCTATTAAATAGCATTTGGGACAAAACTGAGCCCATGCTAGATAATCCATGCGGACAAGCATGCTCTGCTGGCAGCCATTTGAGTAGGGACAGAACCACTGCAATGAAATACCCCTGACTCTCAGCTTAAGATAGTTGCCCCCAAAGGATACCATGGTCAGTGGTTCTGAACGCTTCCAAGAGATTCAGTATTATCATCAGGGTCACACGTCTGTTTTTCTCCTGACACAGAATGAGCAAAGCTATTTCTCTGCCAAAATCTGGCCTGAACCACAATTGAAATGGATCCAGATAATCAATTTCATCCAAGAGTTCCTGGAGCTGGTTGGCTACAATTCACTCAGACAACTGGCTCAGTAAGGAAACCTCATCACCAGCCTAAAATAGTTAGGGCATTCTAGGTTCTGGGAGGGTTTTTTCAAGAAAGTCTCCACCACTTCTTCTTTTAGGCAGTGTGGGACCACTTCCTCTTTTCCAGGAAGTCAGCCGCCTGTTCCCGCTCCTCATTTGTATAAGCTAACGGGCATGGGTTCAATATGGATGTGATTGCATAAAGCTGTCCACTTTGCCAACATCCCTCAGTTTTCCAAAATTCTTTGACAGTACCTTTCGTTCTTAATGTTTGGAGAAGCTTGGAAGCCCAAGGGCAAGCAACTATTTATTAACACGTCTTAGCCATAACAATGACAGCTGTCTTTATCTGTCAGAGATGAGCTTCCTTATCTCCTCTTCTAAGAATGCTTTTTCTGGCTTCCAGGAGGGAAAAACAAGTCTGTGGAGCTGGAGGATGTCAAGTTCCACCAATGTGTGCGACTGTCACGTTTTGACAATGATCGCACAATCTCCTTCATACCACCTGACGGCGATTTTGAGCTCATGTCTTATCGACTGAACACACAGGTAAGTCTGGGAGAGACAAGCCGTAGCAGGGCAGGGGTAGGTAACACCCTCCAGCTGTTTTGTACTACAGCTTCCATCTGCCCTAGTCATCATAGCCAATGGTAAGAAATTGTAGTACAAAAAGTTGTAGCACAAAACATCTGCTCTTAGAATCTTGTGCTCACTTCTGGCCACCTTACCTGAAAAAGAACATTATTGAGTTGAAAAAATATAGAGAAGCAGGGCTTTTTTTGTCATAGAACGCACCAGAACAGCGTTCCGGCACCTTTTTTTGACGGATTTTTCCAACGGATTTTTCCAAGTGGTTTTGAATTGCCCTGTCGGGTGTAGCAGGTCGGCGGCAAAAATCATTAAAATAGTGCATGCGGGCTGCTTGTGTGTGTGCGCTGATTGTGAGGGCGCTGCTTGGCTTGGGACGCTGCTCAGCTTGGGATTGGACATGTGGTCGCGCGCTGAGTGCTTACTGCCGGCAGAGACCATTATGTTTATGTGTGTGTAGAGTGACTGGCTACGTGCAAAAGGTAAATAATTTCTTTATTTAAAAAAAAAGTTGGTGAATTGAAAATCTTTTTTTAATTTTTAGTGTAAAAGTGTGACCCCAAATTTAAAAATGAAAAAAATTACTAATTACTTCTCAACCACTGGTCCTGCTAATAAAAGATTACCCTAAAAAAAACCCTAAATAAAAGATTAACAAGATGTGAGTTCCAGCACTTTTTTTTTTTTTTTTTTTTTACAAAAAAAGCACTGCAGAGAAGAGTAGCAAAAATGATCAAGTGGCTGGAGTAACTCCCTTGTGAGGAGCAGCTACAACACATGGCATTGTTTAGCTTAGAAAAATGGCAAGGGGGAGTGGGATATGATAGAGATGTTTAAAATAAGGCATTGTGTGGAGAAAGTGGAGAGGGAGCAAAATCTCTTGAATCTGGTGTCATCCCATAAAACTGATTGGTAGGAAGTTTACAACCGGTAAAAGGAAGTACTTCTTCACACAATGTAGGTTAAACTATGGAATTTGCTAACATGGGAAGTGCTGGTGGCCATGAATTTGGATGGATGCAACAGGAGGACTGGACAGATTCGTGAGGGAGGAGGCTATGAGTGGCTACTAGCCTTACTGGCTTTGTGCAACCTCCTTCGCCATGCTTGCCTACACCAGTTGCTGAGGAGCCTGGGCGGGCATTCTTACACCCATTCCGCTTGAGGGATCCTGTGGGCAGCTGCTTTGCCACTGTGTGGCAAATGCTGGACTAGATGGACCTTTGGTTCGATCCAGCACAGCTTTATATTCTTATCTTACATCACACACCCTTTCTCCTGTGTTGGAGAATGATGCACCACTCTGCATATTCTTACTGTCAGTACCTGTGCACTTCCTGCATACTTGTTATTTCCTGAAGACGCATCTCCACCTAGACCAATTGCGTAGTTCTCTGTTGAGGGAGGAGAGAGTCTGTTGCAACCCCCTCATGATGGTTAAGTCTATCAATAGGTAATAGTCATTATAATATATATTACCTCTAGTATTGGAGTCCTCTTAATTGCAGTTGCTGGGGAATACAAGCAGGAGGGTGCTTGTATTCATATCCTGCTTGTAGGCTTCCCATAGAAATCTGACTAGCCACTCAGAAGAGTGCTATACTAGACAAGTCTTTGGTCTGATCCAGCTTTGCTTTTCTTGCAGCAGGAAATGCATCCTCTTGATGACCTGGTTTCCCGGTCAGAAAACGGTGGGCTGTCTTCAGTTTTTAAGTCTCATCTGTTGCTGAACATGTGCTATGGTTGTTGGAAATGTACTGAAGCTGTAGACATGTGTTCTGGCAGCTCTTTCTCTCCCCACAACACATGACAAGCAACAATCCTCTATTCACTGTAGACAATCTCATCATCTTATGCAATCCTAGCACTTCCAAAGCATTTTTTTCTTCCTCTGAAGTCTTTGCCTCCAACATACTACTGAGTAGAATCCAACAATATTCTGTGTTGAAGTTTAGAGGAAGGCCACCAAAGAAATTGAAGTTCCACACCATTTCTCTTGCTATCAAATGTGTTCTGACTTAGTGACTTCACATTTGAACAATAAGAAAATCTACTAGTAATGGTGATTGCAGGATAAATACTGCCTGGTTGTTGGGGACTTATCCCCTGCTGCTTCAATGTAAAGCAAAATATGACAATTCCTCAATTTTCAACATTTGTCAACAATGGCAATTTGAGTAATCTTTGCTCTTTGTGCCATTCCTCAGTCCTCTAACTTACTGACACCTCTGGATTCCCATGAATTACATATTTTCCCTCCCTCCCTCTTTTTCTCTGCATGAAGGTGAAACCTCTCATCTGGATTGAGTCCGTCATTGAGAAATTCTCTCACAGCCGAGTGGAGATCATGGTTAAGGTGAATCGCTTTCAGAGATGCCTCCATTCCTATCTATGGCCCAGCCTCCATAACAAAAAAACAAAAAACAGAGGATCCTTGACTATTTGTTCATGTAGATTTTGTTTATAATTGGTGATTGCTCCTAACGGACAAGAGTCTGCACTTGATCTAAACGTGAACCATCTGCAACAATCTGGGGGAGGAGGGCGGGGAGAAGAGCACCTTTCCAGCAAGCAACAAGGAGGAGGGCTAAAACAGTCCTGAGCTCCAGGCAGCCTTGCTCTGAAAGCTCAAGCTGCTCACACAACTGCTTTAGCTCTTTCTCTTGTGGCCAAAACTTAAGTTGGAAAAGGGAAAACATGAATGGTTGTAGGTCTCTCTTTCTGACTTTTTTTGTTCATGGAAAGGCAAAGGGCCAGTTCAAGAAGCAATCAGTGGCCAATGGTGTGGAGATATGTGTGCCAGTCCCAAGTGATGCCGATTCACCCAAGTTCAAAACCAGCATTGGGAGTGCAAAATACCTGCCTGAGAAGAACATTGTCATCTGGAATATCAAGTCCTTCCCGGTGAGATGGATGACTCTTTCCTTTTTCACACTCCCACAACCTAGATTATGTTGATCCATACTGCATTCTACTTGATGAACATTTTGCCAGGGAGCTCAGTAAGATGTGGATTGAAATCCACGGCACTTTGGCTGCATTTGGGGTGGTGCAAGAAGGGTTCTTCTAGCATGTGGCCTCCAGCTCCTCAAAATCTACTGGTAGGTCTGGCAGAGGAAGGGAAGGTAGGATTCAGCCAGACCTTCCAATGAACAGGGGATGCTATAACCGCTAGTGAATCCCTCTCCACTGAAACTCCGTAGAGCTTGAAGGAGCAAACATGAACAGGGTCCACAAAAAGGCTTCCAAAATTGCAGACAGTGAGTTTTCCTGCCTCTTTTCTGTGGCAGAGGAAGATCCTCCCTGCCTGTTAGTGCCAGGATATAGCAACAGCTGGCCTCCATAACAGTGAACCAGAGACTATGCTCTCCCTTGCATTTGGTTCCGCAGGGTGGCAAGGAGTACTTGATGCGAGCCCACTTTGGACTGCCCAGTGTTGAGAATGAGGAACTGGAGGGACGGCCACCTATCTTGGTCCGGTTTGAGATCCCCTACTTTACGGTCTCTGGAATTCAGGTGAGCTAGATTTGATTGGAGATGAAGATGTGGGAGTGATTGCACTGAGTGGGAATCGGCTTTACTGAGGGGGAGCAGAGCAAGACACACTTCAAACTGTGCCTGAATACACTGCTGGAAAGTGTTTTTGCACTTATTCAAGTTGTTCATAACAAATGGTAGGGGTGGGGGTAGGGTTTCCACAGTTGCTTGCCACTGGTTGCTACATAAATATTGGCTGTATTCACACATAATGACAAGCCATGGCAGAAGTGTGGTGAAACATAGTACCTTTGGTTACCATGATCACCACACAGAACTAACACTTTGTTCTAAGGCTTCCACATTTCCACATTGCTTCTTGTTATGTGTGAAGCTGGTTACAATGTTTTGCTATGGTTTCCCTGTTTCAGTCAGCAAGTTCAGTGGCAAGAGCGGCCGTGGCCACTCCTAGCGCCATTTTCCACTGCCCTGATGCCCTAGCAATGGCTGAATTGCTGATGCACAGGGCACTGATTGGCTGCCCCTCCCTCCCTCCCTCCCTCCCTCCCTCACAGCATACACTTCCCATTGCCTGGCCACCCACATGTCTGCTGCATGGCCATGCCTGCCACACAGCTCATCTCCTAAATATCTGCTGCCTGACCAAGCACTAAGATACCCATCTTGCCTGCCTGCCTGCCATGGCTGCATGCAAGTTGCACTGTCTCTTCTTGTGTGAGAGGACAATGTGACTTTTTACACAAGGCTGCACCAGGTGGGCAAGGTGGGCATCTCAGGAGTCCAGTCAGATGGTGGCTAGGTGACCAATCCAGCTAGACATCAGAGAGCATGTGCCGGGAGGGAAGGCAGGAAGCAGTGACTGCAGGGGCAGCCATGCTACTCTGAGCAGATGTGGCCTCCATGGAGTGGCAGACGAACAAAGTGGCAGCTGGCTAAGGGGAGCATGTGGGCCATTGGGGCAGATGTGGGTGATGCAGGCAGGAGCAGTATACGTTGGGACTGGTTCCCAGCTGTGGGGTCTGATGGGATATATATCACCATTTGGAGGGAAGATGGAGGCACACAGAAGCTACTCCTGAGTAGGCAGCTCATGAGTATGAGAACATAGGACACAAGGTAAGAAAGGTAAGTGTGCAATAACCATTCACATCATGTGTGAACAGCCCCGTTTAGTGCCTTCCAATGCAAATAACTGGCTGCTGAAAGAAGGCTGGTGGGACCGTCTCCTTTTCTGCCATTTTCTCTCTTGTGGTTCCATTCCAATCCAGGTGCGATACATGAAGATAATTGAGAAGAGTGGTTACCAGGCTCTACCATGGGTTCGTTATATCACCCAGAGTGGGGGTAAGTTGTCAAGGCTTTGAGGAAGTTCAAATGGGGTGTGTGGCTACTGACTTTCTTTTTCAGCCTTCAAATTGGTACCTAACAGCCTCTACTGTGACACCTAAGAGAAGTAAGCCAAGTTATGGAAAAATATACCCTTTGCTTCCCTGGAATGTATATGAATACAAGTGGTTGGGTAACCCATTCCACTGTCGCTTGGAGAAAAACTTGGAGATCTGAGAAGGTCCACTCAGACATTTCGTTCCACAAAGTACACCTCCCACCCCAACACACACTTGTGCTCACACAGAGGACTTCTGCAAAGGAAAGGGAAAGAAATGATAGGGCAGTCCTGCAGTCTGGCTTCTCTAGAGCCAAAGTCAGTGGAGAAGTTCAAAATTGTGGCCAAAGGCCCTAGAACCAAGTGTTTAAGAAATGATCCCCTGGCTCTGGCTGCTTGAGGGAGAAAGCTTGGCTGGAGTTGCTCCCAGGTTTTACTTCGGGTTCAAGAGCCCTCAGGCTTTACTAGTATGTGTGCTTTCTCCTTATCTAGCCTTTCCCCTCATCATCTAGCATGCCAATGGGATGCCATCCTGTTGCGCACACTTGCCGGAAGGGACCATGCAAAGGGGTCTTGGTTCCCATGGCCCATATTGCTTTGCCTTGGCCCCATAGAGACTGCTCCCTATTTTCAAGTGTACAGCCCCATCCCATGCAGTTCAACTTGCATAATGCTCCCTGTTACACACCATTATGACTCAGCTTAGCTATGTCACCGGTATGCTATTCAGGCTGGCCTGAGACACTTGGCTACTTGAGGAAAGGAATAAGGTGACATTCTCCCTCTTGGCATACAGAAGCAAACTAGACTGGAAGCTGAATTTTATTTCAGCTGAACAGGCCCAAAATTGAGAGCAACAGGCTAGTTTAGTGGGTGTAAGACAAGTTGCATAGGGCACATAGTTATGTTCCCAACAGAGGAGAAGGGCTGGGGGATTGATGCCAGTCCTCAGCTCATGCTGCTCCAGGCAGTCACCTCGCTTTGCTAAACAGCCAGCCCTGTGTGCTACTGCAGCCTTTCTCTTCTGGTCAAATTACTCTTCCTGTGGAGCAAACTGCTTGGTTCAGACTTAGGATGGACTCTAGTGGACCATTGTGCCGCAATAGCCAATGCAACCAAGTGGGCCCTGCGTTCAAGTCCCAGTGCACTGATGGATTCCTGTAACATAGTTTCAATCTCAGTCACTGCCTGTATGAAATGGGAAGAATAAACTGGCTAGAACTGCTTTAAGGATTAATGCTGAAGTGCATTGCTGAGGTCCATATAAGAACAAAATGATGGTCTAGCTACCCCTTTCCAGCCAAGGACTTTGGACTTTTGAAGGTCTCCCATCTAGCTGAGTCCAGTATTCCATTTCCACATTCTTGTTTTAGAAATAAATAAGAACTAGGAGAGTACTAGGAGCTGTATGATCCTTATGTAGCATTAAAAATCCCCATATCAAATCAGACTAAAGGTTCAAGCGTTCTGTTTTTGGATGCAATGCTTAAGACACTGCTGTCCTAAACACTGAAGCTTTCATTCAGCTATCTTGGGTGGTAACGTCCAAAAGCCTTGCCCTTCAGGAATCACGAGTCAATTTCTTTCAGCTGTCAGAGCTGGAGGTCAGTATCAGCATGATCAGCATGACCTCCAGTGCCAGTAAAACAAGGGTACAAAATCTGAGGCACAATCAGAATCCCAGTGAGGCCCCTGTGATTCCCCAGATGACCACCCTTTCTTCAGGCACCCCAATGGCTTTTGCACATCTTCTGATTCTGAAAGGATGACATTCCTCTCCGAAGGCTTAGCTACTAGCATGAAGAACTGTAAGCAAAAATATGCTGATATTTTCATATTTGGGCTCCACCCACAACTGGATTCAACTCTAAGAGCTTCCCAAAAATTGAGTATAATCTTCGGGGTGAAGGAAGTTCAAGACCCTACCTTTCAGAGAAGCAATCCTTATTGTTCTTAAGCAAAGTTTGTTCTTTGATGTGCTTGACAATTCTAGCCTTAATAAAACTTCCCATCAATTTACTCAAGATAGATATGAGACTGGCAGGTGACTTGGATCTCCTCATCCTTGGAAACAACTATTTTTTAAAATTTGGTGCATGACTGGCCACTCTCTAGCCTGCATTTAAAAGTCTTTAACTACATGCCAACTCTGTGTAGAAGATCATCCCTTTCAGGAACAGATATTTTGGGGACAAGAGAGAACAATTTCCAAAATTGTTCCTTCTCCCATTCTGCATATTCAGTTTTGTCCGTTTGGGTTTTCTGATCAAATAGCAACCCAGTCTTAACATATTGTATGGTTTTTGTTCCAGATTATCAACTCCGGACACAATAATCTTGCAATCCAGCAGACTCAGACACCCTCAAGAATGAAGGAGTCTGGATGTCCATAACCATGAGAGCTGTAACCATGGCTCTCTGAAGCATATTGTATGCATGTATGTGTCATTCTTCTAAAATGCTCCTCTGCTCATTTCTCTGCCCATTTGCAGCATGATTTGGTAACAGTTCTTAGACTACTTTGTTCAGTACTTGAAGGAGAAATTTTGGCTCCATCTGAGGTAGTATTTGGATCTGAGGTAGTATTTGTACTGCTTTTCAGCCAGCAATGGCAGTAGCTCTGTTCTGATGACATGTCAAGATGTTATGTCTTGCCTTGTGGCTGAGGTTTCCAGGACCAGTCTTCAGAACCTCTCTCCTTCAGAGAATCCCACTGAAGAGGTGTGAGGAGCCTGTCTCCCTCCAGATGTTGGACTGCATTTCCCATCAGTCCTGACCACTAGTCATGCTGGCTGGGGCTAAAAGGAGTTGGAATCCAGCAACATTTGGTGGGTGAAAAGCAAAAGAGGGCACAACCAGTGGCGTTTGCATGCTTTCAACGTTTAGTTTGGAAGTCTAAATTAGGGGTGGACAGGGAAATCAGTTCTGCCTCACTTGCACGTGGCCAAATAGGATTCAGTCTAACCTGAAAGGCAATCACAGTTCTCCACAGCTGCATGACTTCTTGTTGTGTGCTGCCTGGACTGGAGAATGGACTAGGGGAGCAGACAGAGCACAGCCCACAGATGCATGAAAGCTGGAACTAGTGGCCCTTTCCCCCTTGCTTATTTGTAATGTGAGAAGAGCAGGTGCTACCTCTTGTTGTAAAGATATGTCATACTGCTGTTTTCCTTGTCCTTGGGCCATAGTGAGCTATACATGTAAGTGAAATAAATTGATTTCAGTGTGGCGACTATCCTGGTGTGCGCTGTTACTCCCATTCCCCTTTGTTATGTCCCCTCTTCCTTCCAGTTAAACCCTGTTCTGATCAGAGAACAAACAGAGCTGCTTACTCTTGCCCCCACCCCCACCCCCATGGATCCTCCCTGGAGACATGTGGGTATGAATGCATTTGTTCCTGTCAAGAAACCTCTCTTAAAGGGAACAGAGTTTTGATGGGCAGCTGGTTCCATTTAACGGGGGGGGGGGGGGACTTCTATTTTTCCAGGCTTTCACAATATGTGGCCTGCTGTCACAAATGTCTGCTGGCAAAAATTCCAAAATACTAATTTGAGAGAAGTGTACAAAATTCAGGAAGCTTGTTGTGCTCTCAAGAACACCCAAAGGACAAAATGTGTCCATTTTGAAAATCAGGAGCTGCTTCCTTGTGGAACAATCTCAATTCTGGCCATATCTTGAGGGAGAGTAGTGCAAGGGAAAGCAGAAGCTGTTGCATGCAGTTGAGCAATCCAGACAATTTTGTACCCTGCATTCTCAAGGATAAATTTTTTCACACACATCCTTTGAGAATTGCTAGTAGGGAGTCACTGGTTCAACATGACAACCCATTGTGGGTGACAAGCCATGATGGTGTAAGGTCCTTGAAACCTGGACTGATTTTCATAGGGTAGCTTGTTTGAGGGGAAATGACAATGCATAACTTAGCTTTGGGCTTAGCTTCTATAGCCCAAAGACTCTTTGGGCAGTTTACATCATTCTCCTGCTCTCAACCTTATTTCCATGGCAACAACCCTGTGAGGTGGGTTGGGCTGAGAGTCTGTGACTGGCCCAAAGTCACCCAGTTGGCTCCATGACTGAGAGGAACTAGAACCCATATCACCCGAGTCCCAGTCCTGCATTCTTAACTGGCTCTCTTAATGGTTGTGTTCACAATGGGTTGTCACATTGTCTAAATTCAGGTGATAATGAGGAACCAATGATTAACTCACTGGCAAGAGCAGCAAAAAGTGGCACTTTAGGGTCAGTGACAGTAAATGGATGCTTCCCCCTGACCCCAAATGATTCTTTTGGCTCACTACAGCTTTTATGACATGTAGATCTACTTTTCATTGCCATCAGGTAAGGATGTGCTATCAGGGATTCCTCGTTCCCCTGGCCAACCGGGTAAAACCCTGCCCAGAAATTCCCTAGTCCCTCAATCCCTAAAACAGTCACTGGAATCAGCACACGACAACCCAAGCTTGGAGAACAAATAAGTTTATTTAAAAGGATAAAATATAGAGGAGGAGGGTACTAAAACATACAGATTAAAAGGATAAAATAGGGTAAAATGTGGGAGGGGGAAAGGAAAGTTGGACAGCAGCAACAATACAGTTTATAGTCAACCAAGAAAACCTAACTACCAGGACCTTGTTGGCCCACTTGGAAAGAAAATAACAAAGCTAATCCTAGTCTGAACTATACACACAGAAATTCTATCTTCAAGAGGCAAAGGCTGCATAACATTTTTCAGCACACAAAATCTGCAGCAGAATGGAACCTCCCAAAGGCTCTTTTCCAGGGATTTAAATCATCCCCCCTCTGCAGCCTGGGTCAGCTGACTGACCCATAGGGTGATGGCCCATCTCCCAGTCCTTGGGGCCAGTCATTTACTCCAGGTGGCTGTTGTTAGGCAGTCATTGCTGTTTTCTCCAGTGTCCATGAGGTCATAATTTCTGATAACTCCCAAAAATATTTCACAAAGGGAGGAGAATAACTTTCAAAAGTCTTGGGCAACAGATTCCTGCTAAGCTGGCACCTGGATTTACAACATTTTACCAGTTACAGTATTAACCCTTCCCTTTTTCTTGGGAGCCCAAGAGCGGGTTCACATTACAGGCCTCTGTACATAATTAAATTAAAAAATAGTAATACTCTAGGAGACTCCTGCGAGTCCCTTGGACCGCAAGGTGATCCAACCGGTCAGTCCTAGAGGAGATCAACCTGGACTGCTCTTTAAAAGGCCAGATCCTGAAGATGAAACTCAAATACTTTGGCCACCTAATGAGAAAGAGCAACTCCCTGGAGAAGACCCTGATGCTGGGAACGATTCATGGCAAAAGGAGAAGGGGACGGCAGAGAATGAGGTGGCTAGATGGAGTCACTGAAGCAGTTGGTGTGAGCTTGAGTGGACTCTGGGGGATGGTGGAGGACAGGAAGGCCTGGAGGAATGTTGTCCATGGGGTCGCGATGGGTCGGACACGACTTTGTGACTAACAATAACAACAAGGCCAGTCCTTGAATTCTTCAGATAATGAATCCTTCTATCCCCGCTTTTTTTCCTGCAGGGAACCCAGCTTACATATTCCCCTCTCTGGTGTGCCTGTGAAGGCAAGTAATTTAAGCTTCATAGTCAACTAGATGGCAAAAGAAGGGGACAGCAGAGGATGAGGTGGCTGGATGGAGTCACTGAAGCAGTTGGCGTGAGCTTAAGTGGACTCCGGGGGATGGTGGAGGACAGGAAGGAAAGGCCTGGAGGAATGTTGTCCATGGGGTCGCGATGGGTCGGACACGACTTCACGACTAACAACAACAGTCAAAGGGAAAGCAGAATCCGGATGATTATTTAGTAAAAGCATTTATATCCAGTCCATCACTGGGGTCTCAGAACAGATTATCAAAGTCCAAGTCAACAACTTTCAATGCTATGACACTCTGGCTCTCAATTATAGTTCTTTTGGAAATAATGCACTTCACAGCTAATTCAGCCATATGCAGACAGCGTCTCATGCTGCTGTGGAGGTGTAGTCTATAACTCTTCCCAGCAAATTCCTCCAAGGGAGACAGAAAACAAAGGTCATGGCTGAGGGCAGCCATCTCCAAGCTGGTGCCCTCCAGAGGTGTTGGACTGCAACTTCCATCATTTCCAGCCAGCATCCACGTTTGGGAAGGACTCATTGAGTGACAGAGAACAGAGTTTGATTCCTAAAAGAATCTTGGTAACCCCGTTGTAGCTCTGGTAGCCTGGAGTTCTTGGGGAGCAAATACATCACAGGACAGGTGTTTGGCTCACTTATATTATGGTTCTCTTTAGGAACTACTGTAATCCACCCAGGGAGCTTCAGCTGTCGGGCGGTCTAGAAGTTAAATAAACAAATGTGTTCAAAAGCAGGAACATCTGCTTTAGTTTGTAAATAGCAAGCAAGGCGGCCCGAGAACCTGAGACTACAAGCCGACCCTTCGATCCTGGCAAACGCCCGTTACCCGAGTTGGTCACGATGGGTTCAACGACTTAATGAGTTCCTCCATAGGACTGCCTTTTTAAAAAAGCGTGCCTCGGACCGGGATGAGCACTCACGTATCGCTCCAGGACATACGAGGATAGTGACTTTCAGAAAGTCAGTCGATCTGTCCCCCTGAAAAAAGACGCCAGCGCCGCGCCTCTCCTTCCAGTCCCTTCTCCTCCCAGGTCGCGACCTCTTACTCGCCCTTGCCTGGTGGGGAGGGGAGGAGCACGAGTGAGTCTCTTCCCGCCCGAACCTGCGTTTGAATCGCTGAGACCCGCCTCGTATGCCGTATCTAGACGACCAATGAGGAGGCGGAAGAAGCCGGCTCCTACCCGGAGCTGGCCTCCCATTGGCCATGCCTGGGGAAGAGGGTGGGGTGGGCAGAGCTAAACAGGTTACAATGTATCCAACTCGAAAGCGCAGATGAAAATAAAAAAACAACAAACAGCGTCCCGGCACGTGGGGGCGGGGCCAGCGGAAGGCTGCCACTCCGGTTAAGCGAGAGTGCGGTGGGTGGGGCGGGCCAGTGCCGTCTTTGCCGGCTGTTCGGACCGAAGGACAGGCAGATCGGTAGGCGGCCTGCCGCCGCCCTCATCGGCTTTCCTGAGCTCAGTAGCAGCCCCGCCCCGAACGAGGCGAGCCCCCAACGGCACCGCCCTTGCCTTCTCTTGGCATTCCATCAGCATCTACATCGAGCTGTCCGGCGGCTGCTCCTTGACCGCGACTCTGAGCCGGGCCAGCCCCGCCCCGGCAGCAGAGGCGACCCGAGCGAGCAAGAGCAATTTGCGCTGCGGGCGGCGGCGGCGGCGGCGGCCGCGAACGAGACGCCTGTTGGTTCGTCGGCCGGCCGGCCGGCCGCTACCCACTTGACAAGTGTTGGGAGAAGAGTCTGTGCTCCCGGGGTGGAGGTAAGCATTGAAGAGGCAGCTCCTCGCTTAAGTGAAGACCGCCGTCACCAGCACATCGGGCAGAGGAGTGCGGCTCACTTCATCCCGGCCGGCATACTCACAAGCAACGATTGGCGGAGTCGGGGATGATTAGATTAAAAGGGGGGTCTGGGCGTGTGCAGAATGCTTCCCTGCACCATTGAGCTAGAGAGGAGGATCAGCAGGAGGTCTAAGTTTGGGCTGTCATGTATAGATGGGAGAGGGAGGCGGGTCCTTCTCTGGTAGACGTCGGTTTTGTCCCGGTTGACTCTTAGCCGCCCCACTCTCCCTCAGGACAGCCATCTGAGTGGGATGGTGTAAACTGATGTCCCGCAACAACAGGGGGTTGGACTCGATGGCCTTCAGGGCCCTTTCCAGCTCTGCTATTCTATGGTTCTAGGTGTCGGCGCGGGCATGCTGCCGGGCAACGCCGAGATCCGCGCCGGCGACCAGCTAACCGGGGCTGCCGCCCGGGGAGACATTGCCGAGGTGCGGCGCCTCCTGCACGAGGAGTTGGTGCATCCCGACTCGCATAACCGCTTCGGCAAGACCGCGCTGCAGGTAGGCAGCCCGCGGATATCTCCTGGCCAAAGAGAAAACACAGTCTCGCCTCTATCTGCCGAATGCTGAAGGCGAGAGCCTGTCTGCTGTTTCTGTCCCGGCGCTCGAATTCCCATCCCGTGTTAGGTCAGAGGCCTGGTCTCAAATATGAGGCATCATGTCAACTAGGATAATTTCTGAATGCCTGCCGTGCAGTCTTTGTAGATTAGGGGACATGAGACTTAGACCAGTTTGGGCGGGATTAGACAGCAGTACTCCCTTGGCCACCCCATCCTAAGAGACATCTCCCCTTGCAGTATGTTTGCCTTCAAACATCTTGGTCACCTTGCACTTGGACCAGTGGATCTCCTCATTTACATTCTTTCTTCTGACTCATATTTTCATCTATGCAGGGAAATTTCACCCAAGACAAATATAAAAAACTGCTTTTTGTAAGCAGCATGCAGGCATAGATCATACAGGCTGTCCCTCTTTCCTGCTGGGGCCATGTCAAGTAGAGTCACACAAGGGGCACAGAATGAGTTGATTAGTATGGGGGGAATGGAGAGGCAAAACTTGCATTGTAAGTCAAGCAGCCCCATCAGTTCAGGCCTCATTTGAGCTGCTTATACCACCTTTCCCCAGCCTGGTGTCCACCAGATGCCTGGAACAGGAACTTCTATGATTTCCAACAAATCTAGAGGTCCATGCTGGTTGGGAATGATGGGAATTGCAGTTAGAAAATGTGTTGTTCTGACTAGAGTCTATGAATATGGTATCTGCTGGATTGTAGCCTTTTCTGCTTCCCCTTCTGACCAGAAAATGGATTTCAGTGTTATCTGCCTACCCTACCGTAGACGTCCCCTTCCTCATCACTCTTGGACCCTTTTGTCTTCTAGGTAATGATGTTTGGTAACATCTTCGTGGCTCAGGAGCTGCTGAAGCAAGGTGCTAATCCTAACATCCAAGATGAATCAGGCACAGTGCCTGCCCACGATGCTGCCCGCACAGGCTTCCTTGACACCCTGAAAATCTTGGTGGATCATGGCGCTGATGTCAACATCCCAGATGCCTCTGGCTCTCTGCCCCTCCATGTTGCTATTTGGGAAGGCCACAGTGATGTGGTCTGCTTCTTGGCACCTCAGTCAAAGTTGCAGCACCAGGACTCTGAGGGGCGGACACCATTGGAGCTCGCACAACAGCTGGGGCTTTCAGACATCCAGAGCATCCTGGAACAGCACCTCTCTGTCCCAGCTTAGCCTAAGGGGGGCATCTTGCCCAGGCTAAAAGGGAACAGGAGCAGCACTGAGGCAGCTCCTTTCTGTATATTTCACCCCCACCCCCATTCCCAGAGATTTTCCCTTTCTTGCCAGGGCCCTGGAACAAAGGCAGCTCCTCCTGCCCTACCTCAGAGTTGAATTAATTTTGCTGTTGTTTCTATTTATATGTATTTTATGAATTCTCTTCTTTGCTTCTGCTCTCCAGTTTTTCCTAACCCTGGCAGTTTGTTGGGAGCCAGAAGGCTCTTGTGGTGGAGGACTCGTGCATATATCCTCCTTGACTCTGCTTCATCTTAAACAGAGTACGGTGTACTTAAATACTCCACTGGCATAAGCATCTCCTTAGGAGAATGTGGGAAAATCTCACATTGCTGGGCTGGGACCTTCTCACCCCTTCCTTCTTGCACAAAGAATCCCAGCCCTCTTCAGGAGCACTTGGTGTTTTGCTTTGAGGAATCCCTCTGCACCTTGTTCCATTCCATATTTCCTATGGAGGGTTATATTACAATTCTCCAATGGATTCTACTCTGTGTACAGGTAGGGATGTCAAGGTGCGTGGGCTGGCTACTGTACCTGGCATTGGGGGCTAGGCAGATTTGCTGTGACATATTTGTACATTTGTGGACTGAATTGTTGGCTATGCTTTCCTTGTGGAGCATGGGATGCAAGATCTGTAACCTCTTATGCATAGGATTCTGTTTCTACTAGGATCCGCATCAAGCCTTCTTCTAGGATTGATGAGGATCTTACGATCTTTAAGCCACTTCCACTGTGGCCTTTTGGTAGTTACTCCTGCTGTTCATATATGCATTCAAACACTGCTTGGTCTGTTATCTTTGACTAAAATATTTTAAGATTTGTTCTGGCAGCTCATTCCCTTTAATGAATTTGTGGGTCTGAGCTGTGTATAGTAGATTTTAAAGGAGGAGAAATTTATTCTATTTATTGTGATTTGTGAGGGTTTGTTTTACAGAATGATTAATTTAATTATTAAAAACATTACATATATTTCTCTCTTTTTGACTTGTGATTCTGGGGGATTCTTCTTAAGGGGAATCCTTCCCTTTGCTTTCAGAGGACAGAGTCCTATTCCCCTGAACAAGAATGGGGGTATAATTATGATTGTGGCACTATAGTTGAACACATTTTATTAACATGTTGAACCTTAACAGCATATAAGACAGAAGCCACATAAGACATGTTGGGAACTGTGAATCATCGCTGTGAATCACCTGTAAGTGGAAGAGGCTTGCATCACACCCAGGTTTGCACTTAATTACAGGGCTTCTCTAGATTTTCGCACTGCTAAACGTGCACGCACCGTGCTTTTTAACACAGGAACTGTCCCCAGCACTGTGGGGCTAGCATCCACCTTGGAAGGATTCAAAGAAGTAATTTGTGGAAGTCCAAGCCACTTAAAGATTAAAAGCATGTACAATGGCATGTGCTGCTATGATAATACTTTGTCCCTTAACAGGACTTAGCAAGGTTTTATAGGATCTTCTTTATAGGCTCGTCAAATGTACTACTTAAATTTGAATCTCTTGCATCCTCTGAGAAGGCCAAGGCAGCTTTTTGAAGGGGTTGCATTTTCTTTCTTTCCAGCAACCTTCTGTGAGGAGGTTCACCTGAAAGAGAGTGGTCAGAACATGGGCTTCATGGCTGAGCCAGGACTTGGAGTGTGTGAAGCTTCCATACCACAACTTGTCTCACCTTTCTTTTTCCAAAACAAAAACACTGTCTGGCTAACAAAATACATATGGAAATACAAATTTGTTCCAGTAGGCTTCGCTCCCTATTGCCTTCTGCTAGCTGCAGACTGGCTAAGCCTCGAAGGCCAATAATAATAATAATAAATATTATTATTATTAATTGCATTTATATACCACCCCAATAGCCCAGAGGGCTCTCTGGGTGGTTTACAGACATTAAAACCCCAAATGCAATATCCGGTACACTGGTGAGAGCAGAACCACTGAAAAGAGTAATTTATACAGACTTTCTTGAACAAGGAGTGCAATCCATAGGATTGTGCTTTGAGGGTTCCCCCCCCCCCCGATAACTACTGTATTTTGACTGTTGTCTCATTGATTCTGAGAACAGACTTTCTCCATCAATAGCAAATTTAAGTCAGTTCCATTCACTATAAATTACTGTCTTGAATCATTCCATCTGCCTAGAGCAGCCTTTCCCAACCTTGTGCCTTCTGGGCATGTTTGGATTACAACAACCAGAATCCCACTCAATGGTTTTGCTGGATGAGAATTCTGGGAGTTGTGGTCCAAATGTCTCTGAAGGCCACCAGGTTGGAGAAGTCTGGCCTAGAGAAATGCAGTGAATAGTGCAACCCCAGAATCAAACAGAACTATTCTGTTGTATACCCTTATCTAGTCTGGTGTGGAAAACTGCTTTAAGAAGTCTTCGTCTTGCTTTCAATTGACATCTTTCTTGAATATGAAAAAACAAGAGGATGAAATAACCCCAGAGGTTGTCTTCTATCATCACTGTTCTTTAAACAAGCCCAAAAATGCAGCAGTACCTTCCACAGGTGGATTCCACAGAAGCTAGGTTCCTACCATTGAATTTCTTGACAACTGTAAGAAAGGAAAAGAGAACACAGGAAAGACTTGGGTGTATCTTGCTGTAAAGAGCAGCCTTCCTAATTTTATGGGCCTAGCTGTGTTGGCCTACAACTCTCACCATCCCCAGCCAGTGTGGGTCAGGAACACTGGGAGGCATAATCTGAAACATCCAGAGGGCACCAGACTGGAAAAGGCAGGTGTAAAATCAGGCTGGTAGAAATTAGTCCCTCTTGTGGACTGTGCGCTGCCTCCATGCAATAAGCAGATTGAGATAAAGAGAAAAATGAAATGCATACGTGCCACCACTTGACTCCACACCCCCTTTGCCAGGTTGGGTATTGCTAGAAATGTCCTTTTCTCATTGTCTGTAATCTCTGGTAAAGCTCCACAGCAAATTTGGAAGGGGGAACATTGCTCTCTTCTCAAAGGTTGCTGTGGTTCATGGAAGCCACTGAACCAATGTTTTGCCTCTCCCACATGTTTGCATGGGAGAAAAGTGATGCATTAAGCTGCTCATTCCCAACTTAGCGACCTCCAGATGTGCTGCACTACAGTTCTCAGCATCACCAGGCAGCATACCTATGGAGGCTGAAATGATGGGAGTTGTAGCCTAACACGTCTGATACAGGGTGCCAAAGGTTGCTTTCCTCTTTCATTCGGTGCTGGAATAGATTGGGGTCATCTGTCTGGTTCAACTGCAGTAGGGCTGCAAAGTAAGACATAGTGCAGTCAGGGAGGATCCATCTGTGCTGATCAGACAGAAGTGAAAGAAACCTCCTGGGTTGTGCAGGGTAAATTAGTTGAGCTTTATCGGCCAGAACACTGTCCCAGCTGTGGGGTGTGGCACTCAGTGACACAGGGAAGGAAGGAAGCCAAGCATTTTGTAACACAAGTTGTCAAGCAAAGTGGGGGACGGGAGTGAGCTGGGTGCAGCCCTAGACGTAAGCAAGGAGAGAAATGAAAGCACAAACAGCTGAGCCTGTTTTGCAACTTCAGTGTTTGACTCCTTGCCAAGTGCCCAGCATTGGCCAGGAAACCACCAGCAGCTGAGAGTAGGGATTACCATCACTGCAGGTCTACAAGCAAGAAAGCCACTGTTTTTGCCTAAAGGCAAGGTGGTGTGTGCCTTGAGAGTGTATCGAAGGGTAGTCCCAGTGGATACATGTAGTAAAAGAGCCAGTGTGGTGTAATAGTAAAGAGCATGGGACTAGACTCAGGTTCTTGTCCCTGCTTGGCCAAGGAACCAACTGGGTGGCTTTGGGCCAGTCACAGACTCTCAACACAACCTACCTGATAGGGTTGTTGTTGTAGAGATATAATTGAGAGCAGCAGGAGGAGAATGTTGTAAGCTGCTTTGAGTTCCATGTAAGAAAAATAAATAAATATAAATATAAATAAAAAAATACAGGAGTTGCTCAGGATTTAAGTTCAGCTACAGGGTCTTTAGTTACATAGGCAACCAAAGCTCATATAATGCAGAATGGTAATCTTTAATTGAGGAGAGGGCAACTGTGGTCCTCCAGATGTTGTTGGATTACAACCCTATTAGCTCTAACCAGCATGCTAATAGTCAGGATTGACAGGAACTGGATTCCAGTATTTAAGAATAAGCTCCAGTTGACACCGTGAGAGCAGCTTTCCAGGAAAAAATGCAGTGTTGTTGCTCTGTTACATGCACAGGGGAGGGCAACTTGTGGTCCTCCAGATGTTTTGGCCTAGAAATCCCATCAGATCTAGTCAAAACAGCCAATAGCAAAGGATGAGGGGAGCTGAAGGTCAAAAGATGGAAGGCCACGTTACCTACCCCTATGTTAAGAGAAAAATTCAAATTATTATTAGAACTGCAATCCTGTGCATGCTTATATGGAAGTAGTTTCTCCTGAGTGGACGTGGGTAAGATTGTGTTACAAATCACAAGGTAGCCTTGTAAATTTGCCAGACCTTTCCTGTCCCTGCATCTCAAGAGTCTGTGTGATTTCTAGCAACACTGCTTTTCTTCCATTTTTTACCCACCCTTTCCTAGGACCAGGCAAGAGGTAGCCTTTTGCAACATAAACAAGCAAGAAGCTTGAGCGCTATAAAGGCTTATACAGTAGTAGAATTGCAAAGGTAGTAGAGTTGAAAGGGGCCTATGAGGCCATCAAGTCCAACTTCCACATGTGGTCACCCTTCTGGCTGCAGGCCCATGCCCTTCCAGCTTAGCAAAAGTGATTCAACATGATAGTACAATATTTTGCTATGTGGGTAGGCATTACTGTGGCATAATTTTTCTAGGACTATATTCCATTTCATCAAAACCATAGCATACTTTCTTTCTTCTTTTTTTTGATGGCCCTATATAGCCCAAGGTTTGTAAGAAAAATGCTAAATTGTGGGGTCAGATAATGATTATCTGCAAAAACAAAACAAAACCTGCCAACGGAGGATAAAGCAGCTGATGGACTACACTTGAGGAAAGCTTATTTCATCCTACATTCTAGTTCGAGTTCAGGCAGGGATGCCAAGGTGTTAAAACTAGAAAGTCTTGTAGTAAAGGTTTCCCATTTAACAGACCGCAAAACGTCTTTATTTTAGCTCTTTGGCGCTCCAGATTGTACCAGAGCATTCAAGCAGTGACCTGTTGGCACGAGTTCTGGGCGTGTTAGTTCAGATTCCAATTCACTTTACTGCCTGTGCGTACATAGATAAATCGGCGCGACAGTAACACAGCGTACGGCCGCGGGAGTCGCTATCGATGGCTGCAGCCTCTGCAGGGCCAAGAAGGAAGAGGAGGCCGCTTTTCTCCCAATTTATTCCGGGGACATGAGCGCGGCCCGTCGCTTTCACGTGACTGCTGACCCGGCAGTAAACCGCGTTGCTGCGCTGGAGCGTGGCGTGCGGAGCAATGTCTGCGGAGCAGGAATGGCGGATTAATACAGCTTTCGCTGCGCGTTACGCACAGTACCGACGACGCGAGGAGCTACAGCGGCGTGAGTGATGGAGCGGGTGGCTGGGCCGCGCTCCCTTCTCTGGGGAAGACTTGATTAGAATAGTCGCATCATTTGTAGCTTCTTTCATGCCCTACACCATTCATTTCTCTCTCCCCGCCCCACAGTGCAGGATCGGTATGGGGGTACAGGTGAGGATGAGTCGAGTTCCGAAGCGGAGCCTAGTGAGGAGGAGGAGGAGG
>JAIXND010000001.1:761466-862445 GCA_023646645.1 Varanus salvator macromaculatus | reverse complement strand
CCCCCCCCCCCCCGGTTTGTGGAGCACCTGTCTGCTTATTTGAGCACTTGGTAGCTCTGCAGTCGCTACTCCCTGTCCTGCTCCTCGGAGTGCACTTTCTTTTGCTCAGCCATCCCACTGCTTCCATGCCCATCTCCTGGCCAATCACCCGTCTCCCCACCTCCTGGCTGGGGCACCAACCTCATCTGTCTGGCTCATCCAGCAGCACCATACCATCACCTTGCAAGCATCTGCAGACTCTCTTGTACTCTCCCTGCCCTTCAAAGTGTTCATAAGGCGATAGCTTCCATATGAGCTGTGTAGCTCAGCAATTGGCCAGGCAGCATATGAGGTGGGCAGGCAGGTTGGCAACCTGGGCAGGTGGCAGGCAGGCAGATAGGCAGGCAACATTGCTAGACAGCAGGTACTGGCTAAAGTGGGGAGACCACAGAAAAAGATTGTAACCAGCCTTACACATAACAGGAAACAATATGGAAATGCCTAACTGTTAGTTCATCATGTTGATTCAAGGAAACATGCCAAGTTTCACCATGCCATGGCTTGTCATTATGTGTGAATACAGCCCCAGGTAAGGAATTCACATAATTGCCATGCCTTATTTCAGCTATAGCACCCAGAAGTGCTGTCCTGAATAATTAAGCTGCACTTTGTCTTGCCATCAGAATCCAGGAACAGTGGATTAAACAACTCGATTAGAACCCATGGCCTGTTTATGCAAGGGTTTTTAAAAACCTCCTTACCCCATAATCACCAGGTGTAGAAGACAGGACAAGCTACAGTAACAGCTTGAATATTCAAAATGGCCAACATTGGCTATAACCTATCATGCTTAAATGAGCCACAGTGGGCTGTTTAATCATGTGAACTAGCCCATTATTGGGGTTTACTTTCAGGTAACTTCACTCTTACCTTTCAGTACATCTGCAGAGTTGTAGTGCCTTGCAGAAGTATTCAACCACTTGTGCAACTACATTTGGTTGTGTGACAATCTGGAATTGAAATGTATTTAACTGCCATTGTTAGCACTTGATGCACACAAGATACTCAAATGAGGCAAGACTGAGGGAACTGGGTCTCTTCAGCTTGGAGAAGAGGAGACTCAGAGGGGATATGTTGGCAACATACAGGTATGTGAGGGGGTGTCACATGGAGATGGGGAGAGGCCTGTTCTCCCCTGCAGAGGAAGGCAGGACGTGCTCCAATGGAGCAAAGCTCAGGGAGCCAAGGTTCAGTTTGGATGCCAGGAAGCACTTCCTGCCAGTTAGGACCCCGAGGGCGTGGAATGGGCTTCCATGGGAGGTCGTTAAGGCCCCGTCGGTGAGGGTGTTCAAAGACAGGCTGGACATGCACATGGTGGGCATGTCATGAGCGGAGCCGGCTGGTGCCGGAGGTCAGACTAGGTGGCCCGGGAGGCCCCTTCTGACTCGCTCTGTTTCTATGTTTCTAAATGTGAAGGTGTAAATTTTTTTTTTAATTGAGGCACAAAACTTAAGTAAAAATAACAATGAACTGACACTTGTTGGTTTTTATGAGTATTTATTCCCTTTTCTGTGACATGCCTAAATAAACTCTGGTGCAACTCACTACCTCCAGAAGTCACATACTTACAGTATGCAATTGAATGGAGTCTACCTATGCACATTTCCAGTGCCAGGTGATTTCAAATTAACATTGCAATGGTTTCTGGAAGGCATGAGAGTTTCTTAGAGAACAAATCTAAACAAAGAGCAACATGAAGACCAAGAATCAGTCAAAACAACTCCAAAGGTACCGCTCAAGTTTGGATTATTAAAATATCCCAAACTATAAACATCCCTTAGGACACCATTAAATCCATTATTACAAAATATGGCTCAATTGTGACTCTGCATACAGCAGGTCATCCACCAAGACTCAGTGACCTGGTAAGGAAGACATTAATCAGAGAAGCAGCCAAGAAGCCAATGGTAAATTTAAAGAAGTTGGAAAGATTCAAAGCTGAGATGAGAGAAGCCATCCATGGCACAACTATCACCTGGACACTCCACAAAGCTGGATTCTATCAAAGAGTGTCAAGAGGAAAGCCATTGCTGAAACAAACCCATATCAAAGTCTGTTTAGAATTTGCAGAAAGGCATGCAAGAGGGACACGTAGGAAAAGGTTCTCTGGTCTGATGAGACCAAGATTAAACTTGTCCTTGGTGCAAAATGCTGTGTGTGGTAGAAAGTCAACAGTGCTTATTGCCCTGAGAATACCATCCATAAAGTAAAGCATCACACTGTGGGGTCACTATTCCTTGGCAGGCACTGGGAAACTGATTGGGATTGAGGGCAAGATGGATAGAACAAAGCATAGGACAATTTCAGAGAAGCACCTGTTTCAGTTTGTAAAGGATCTGGAACTGGGCCAGAAGTTCACATTCCAACAAGACAGTGACCTTAAATGCACAAACAGAATAAAACTGGAACAGTTTAAAAAGGAGAATCGGAATGTCTTGGAGTGGCCCAGTAAAACCCCAGACTTCAGACCATTTGAGGATCTGTGACAAGACTTGAAAATTGCAATTCACCAACTGCTCCCATTGTACCTGACACAACTGGAGCCGTTTTTGCTAGGAAGAATGAGAAAACCTTGCAGGGTCCAGAATTGTAAGGCTGATAAATATATACCCAAGTAGACACACAGCTGTAGTTCTTGCCAAACTGCTTCTCACTAAGTAGTGCCGCAGGGAGGTGAATACCGATACAACCAACTAGTGCCAATTTTTTTTGTTTACTTTTGTGACACAATAAAAAATACTTTGCATCCTCGCAGAGTTGTAACAACCCTTTCAGGAATCCAGCTCTCTTTTGTTCATTGGCCTTGTTCTTGTATTATGGCCTTGGCTTAGAAAGTGAGTCAAGCAAGAGATAGTTGTACAATTGGCAATTTCTTTCACAGCATGTGCAGCACAAACAAAGACCATGGATCATGTGTGCGGAAAAGGAACGCCACTTGTATAGAGTTCACTCAGGCTCACTTCCTGGCAGGAATTCAAATGCTGTATGCCAAATCAGACTCATGGCTACAAGAAAGTGGGCTGGAGTCCAGGGAACCAAGCTAAAGGAATCCAATGGATTCACACCCTCAAAACAGATACCTTACACATTGTTATTCAGTGTTGAACATCTTGTGTCCAGCAATGCCAATTAAATCAATTTTAACTCTAGTTTTAGTACAACAAAATATGGAAAAGTCAAGGGTGGGGTTGGTGGGATTACTTTGGCAAGGCCTGATTTGCTGTTGCTGTTATCCAACACCCTGCTCATGCAGAACACCGGTTTACACAATCCTGCTCAGATGGCTGGCCAGTTTTGCCTTGAATATCTTTAGTGTGGGAGAGCCCATGACCTCTCTAGGCAGCTGGTTCCACTGTCATATTGCTCTGACAATGAGGAAACTTTTTATGATAATTAGCCTGAATCTGGGTTACTGCAACTTGACTTGATTATTCCATGTTCTACACTCTGGTATCAGCAAGAGGAGATCTTGACCATCCTCTTTGTGACAGCCTCTGAGGTACTTATAGAGGGATATTGTGTCCCCCCTCAATCTTCTCTTCTCAAAGCTAAACATGCCCAGTTCCCTCAGTCTCTTCTTATAGGGCAGTGTTTCCAAACCCTGGATCATTTGTGTTGCTCTCCGCTAGACCCTTTCTAATTTTCCTGCATCTTTCTTAAGTCTTGGTGCCCAGAACTGGACACAGTATTCCAGGTGAGGTCTGACTAGTGAGGAGTATAGGGGAACTACTACTTCTCGTGATTGGGAAGTAATACTTCTGTTAATGCAACCCAAAATAGCATTTGCCCATTTTGGCATTTGCATTGCATTGTTGGCTCATGTTTAGCCTATTGTCCACAATTACTCCAAGATCTTTTTCTTTTTCAGTTCTGTTGAGCCATGTAATCCCCATCTTGTATTGATGCATTCGGTTTCTTTTCTTAGGCGAGGACTTAGTGCTTGTCCCTGTTGAATCTCCTTCTGTTGCTTTCAGCCCAGCATGGAATTGTTTGTCGTTGTGCTTGGAGAATCTTCTTTTTCAAGATTCCCCACCCCTCTTGGACTCCTTTTCCCTTAGTGAGTGAGTTGCTTTGGCAACTTGCTTTTGATTGTTCTGAGTTTATTTTAAAAAGGGTTTCTTGAAGTCTAGGGTATGTGTTTGGCTGCAGTTTCTTGGTCGTCTTAGAATTGAGAATTCATGTATTGCATGGCCATTTTTCCCCCAGAGTTCCCATGACTCCTGTTTTGCCCAGTCAGTCCTCCCTGTTAGTATTAAAGCAAGGATAGCTGATCCTCTCGTTGCTTCCTCTACCTTCTGTTGGAGGAAGTTGTCAACAACACATGTCAGGAATCTCTTGGAGGGGCCATGCTTGGCCGAATTTGTCACCCTGCATATATTAGGGAAATTGAAGTCCCCCAGGATGACTAGATCATTCTTCTTGCAAATGCTGGCAAGTTGCTTTTCAAAGGTTGCATTCTTGTCCTCTTTCTGACTGGGTGGTGGGTAATAGATGCCAATAACAGTGCTTTTCTTATTTTTTGCTCCCTTTAAATTAAGCCAGGTAGTTTCATTGGGGCTACTAAGTTCCTTTTCTTGTATTTCTGTGCAGATATGTGTGTCTCTTATGTATGGTGCAACTCCACCTCCCTTTTTGTTCTTTCTATTTTTCTTGAACAGGTTGTATCCTTCAGTTGTAGAGTTCCAATCATGTGAGTCATCCCACCAAGTTTCTGTTATTCATATAAGATCATAATTGCCGTCATATATTATGAGCACAAGTTCGTGTTGTTTGTTTCCCATACTCTGGGCATTGGTGTAGAGACATTGAAGTTCATTCTGGCTGTGCCCTGGTTTTCTTCCTGCATTTTTGGGAGACTGGTGTTGGGCCCTGCTTGAGGTTTTTTCTTTGTTGAAATATATAAGTCGTTGCCAGGTGATGGTATGCCATGCTGCACATCTCCCTCCCCTATAGGTTTTAGTTTAAAGCCCTCCTGATGATTTTTTTTCATATATTTGCCAAACATCTGCTTCCTGTTCTTTGTGAGATGCAGGCCTTCATTTGTCAATAGTTCATCTTCCAGGAAGCTTAGTTTGTGGTTCCAGAATCCAAATCTCTCTTTATGGCACCACCATCATGGCCTGTCATTCACTTGAAGGATCGTTCTTTGCCTAACAGTTCTTCTTCCACATACTGGTAGGATTGAGCAGAAGGCTATCTGGGCCACACTGTTTTTTTCTTTTCCTTCCTAGAGCTTTGAAGTCTGATGTTATTTCATCAAAGCTTCTCATGGGGTGTCATTAGTTCCCATGTGCATGAGAAGGAAAGGGGTATTTGTCAGTGCATTGTATGAGTTGTGTGAACTTTTTATATCGGTAATATTGGTGCCAGGGAGACTGCATACTTGGAAAAATATGTATGTTGCGACAACCCAAAGGATTACCATCCCATTCAACAGGGAATCTCCCACAACTATCACTCTTCTCCTTTTGTTGTTGCAAACTTTGGTATTTTTTTCCTTACTTGATTGGCCTTTTGTCTCTTTTTCAGAATTACTCAGTGTGTTGTGTGGTTCTTCCGCAGTGGGTTTCTCACTCATCTCTTCCTAAAGTAAAGTGGTTCAAGAGTTCCACTGCTTTCACTGGTGCAGAGTGTCTTCTAGTACTTCTGCATCTGACTATCACCCAGTTTCAGGGAGTTTCCTCATTTTCCCTTCCCTCAGGCTTCTCTTCTACTGCCTTAGCTTGCTGATGCACCTCTTGCTTCTGGACTGCACTGAGTTGTTGCAGCACCACTGCTCTCTCTGAAAACTCTTCATCTTCATTTATTATCTTGAGGGGGAACACCCAGTGCTCTCACCTTTTCTTGTAACAGGGCAGCTAGCCTGCACTTACTGCACTTGTAGGCCATGTTGTTCTCAGGTAAGAAAACAAATGTTGCACAGTTTTTGTAGGTCCCCACCACTGTGGAGTCTTCTTGGTCCATTCTTTGTGCTACTTTTGTGAATCCGTTTTGGTGGACTGTTGTGACAACTGGTGCTTTCCTGTGTCTTCACTAAAGTCCTACTAGTAAATGGGAGCATGTTACAAGGAGGAAAACAAATGTCGGAGGAACTAAAAGGAAAGAAAGAAGGGGGAATGTTAGGGAGCTCTTCTGCCAAACTCCTGTTTATTCTCCCTGGGAGCTTGACTGCTTGGATGTCAGAGCTCCTAGATCAGCTGGGGCAGCTTGTTGTAATCTGCTCTGCTTTGCTAGGAGTCAGGAACCAGAATGAATCGCCTCACCCACACAACTGCTGCTAGCTGATCAGGCTACTCCCCTTCAGTCAATCAGCAAACAGCTAATCTGGAACTTCGCTTTAATTGTTTTTAGAAAACAAAAGACTGTTTGCTGGGCTAGTGCAGGCCTCTGCCTGCCTCTGTCTCTTCTTCCACTACAACCCTGCTGCCAAACCTCTGTTTGCTCACTTTGATTGCTCGCTGTGGCTGCTTGTCTCCCAGAGGCCCTAGACCAGCTGAGGCAGCTGGCTCTGCTCTGCTCGTAGTCCACTTCTTTCTGTGTCTCTCGGTTAGAGCTCAGCCCTCAACGAATGCCAGATTTTTCTTCTGAAACCTTTTCATCCACAACAGGTCTTTTTTCAGTTTCTGCCCTACCTCCTTAAAAATAAGCCTTTTGTTTCCCAGTCTGTAACATGATTTTTCTATCACAGTTGGTTGAGGGGAGGAGTAGAAAGGGACAGTGTCAAAAAGACAGCCAGTAGCAGGATAACTATTCTAGTATCTTCAAGCTAGAGGAAAGTAACCAAAGCAAGGAGCAATTCATAAGTAATGAAGGCCTTGTATGCTCCTCTCATAAATATGGCAGTACCCGCTAGAGACAGAAATGTATCTTGAATTTGTGGGTTCTATATTTACAGCAGTGGTGGGCAGAAATTAAGAGTTAGATCTACCTCTAGAACATTGCCTGAGCCAAAATCACAGTGTTCAAAGCAAGCAAGCAAGCTTGGCATAAGCTACATTCACATTTTGATATTCAGAACAAATTCCTAGTCTCCAAATTAATTTCTAAATGTACATCAATTTACCAGACTCAGAGTTGGTGGTTCTCGGTGGAGTAGTTGTAAAAAAATAAAAGTAGATCCCAGATCCCACAAACGTGAAGTCTGTCCATCCCATCAACATAAGAATAGCGATCATTTGAAACTATAGATAATTTTACACACAAATATTCATGCTACATATCTGCAGGAAGTAAAACTTTGTTAAGGCAATATTTGATCAGATTCATAAAATTTAATTGTTCCCAGGAACATGCAGTTGGTCTGTTGGGTGAGAACTGGGAGAGGGCACAAATATTTTTGTCCCCACCTTCTTCCAGTTCATATGTCAAAAATCCACTTCAGTTTCAGGTTGTAATAAATAATCTTTGATCAAGAATGGATGGATACTTGCGAAGCACTGTAAATGTAACTACTCTTGGTATTTACTAAGTGGTAATCGGAACGGGAACTAAATTGCTCCCATATGTTCTCTTGACGTTTTCCATTGGAAACACTGGGTCTAAACAACCTCCTAGGCCAAGGTTGAGGACCCAAAAGTTGAGGGCTCAAAATTTTGTGGAATAGTCTCTGTATTTGATAGCCAGTGATATATAATCTCGATATTTGATAGTGATAGATGGCTGAAATGCAACAGTCTTAGTATTTGATAGTCCTAAGATGACATATCTTAGTGGCCTTGAAGCTCTTTATTCCCTGAAAGTACTTTCCCCATTAGCTTACTTGCCAAGGAGACTTTTATGTCTGCCTCAGAAACCCTGCACATTACAGAGGGTTTCTGGGCATGTTTATGTGTGCCCACTTCGCTTATGTGAGATAGCATCAGATCTTGCCATCTCTCATTGAACTGAACTGAGCTGAAAGCATGCCTGAGGCCTAGAATGGGGACAAGCAGCCTGGTGTCTTCAGCTCTTATAATCACTGACCATGCTGGTTTCATGGGAATTATAACACAAAATATCTGATCAGTGCGCCAGGTTGCATACCTCTGGCCTAGGACAAATGTCTGTATGGTTTTGTATTGCAGAGGAAGATCATAAGTGAACAAAGTGTCTGTTTCAGAGAAGCATGATTAAAGCTTCCCAGGATGCTATAATTAAAGCATCCTGGTAAGCTTCCAAAGAAAACAGGTTTCTGATAAATATCACTTGATATTATTTGGCATTTAGTAGCATTTAATTGTGTGGATCACAACAAATTGTGGCAAGTTCTTAAAGAGATGGAAGTACCAGACCATCTTATTTGTCTCTTGAGAAACCTATATGCGGGTCAAGAAGCAACAGTGAGAACTGGACATGGAACCACTGAGTGGGTGAAAATGGAGAAAGGAGTTCGGCAAGGCTGTACACTGTCGCCCTGCCTATTTAACTTATATGCAGAGCACATCATGAGAAAGGTGGGGCTAGATGAATCACCAGTTGGAATTAAGATTGCTGGGAGAAATATCAACAACCTCAGATATGCAGATGATACCACTCTCATGGCAGAAAGTGAAGAGGAACTAAAGAGCCTCTTGATGCGGGTGAAGGAGGAGAGTGCAAAAGTTGGCTTGAAACTCAACATTAAGGAAACTAAGAACATGGCATCCAGTCCTCTCACTTCCTGGCAAATAGATGGGGAAGAAATGGAGGTAGTGACAGATTTTATTTTCCTGGGCTTCAGGATCACCGCAGATGGTGACTGCAGCCAAGAAATTAAAAGACGCTTGCTCCTGAGGAGGAAAGCTGTGGCATATCTAGACAGCATACTAAAAAGCAGAGACATCACCCTGCCAACAAAAGTGCGTATAGTCAAGGCTATGGTTTTCCCAGTTGCAATGTATGGCTGTGAAAGCTGGATCATAAGGAAGGCTGAGCGCTGGAGGAGACTCCTGCGAGTCCCTTGGACCGCAAGGCGATCAAACTGGTCAGTCCTAGAGGAGATCAACCCTGACTGCTCTTTAGAAGACCTGATCCTGAAGATGAAACTCAAATACTTTGGCCACCTAATGAGAAGGAAGGACTCCCTGGAGAAGAGCCTAATGCTGGGAACAATTGACGGCAAAAGAAGAAGGGGATGGCAGAGATGGAGTCACTGAAGCAGTCAGCATGAGCTTAAGTGGACCCCAGGGGATGTGGAGGACAGGAAGGCCTGGAGGAATGTTGTCCATGGGGTCACAATGGGTCGGACATGACTTCGCAACTAACAATAACAACAAGCATTTAATGCTAGTTGATGCATAATGATTCCTACTACCTGTCAGCATTTGATATATAACATGCAGTAGTGATTAGTATGTGATGATAGCTTAACAGATGTTATGCTTGAGTTTCCTTTTCCTGGTCAGTTTTGGAATCTTCACTTTTGGATCCTCTCCCTGAGTGGACTGCATTGTGCTCTTGCCATACCGAAGTAGATAATGCTCTCCCTCCCACTGTAGCAGCTAGAGAGCTGTGGTGTATGCATACATGGCAATTGCAGTTTAAAGTATTAACATTATAGCAAAACACAAAAATTAAAATTGTCAAGAAAATGATTGTTTGACAGACCTGGAGCAGCTTGTAAGTCGCAGGGCGTGGTGGCCATTCTCTGCTTTGCAGGCTAAATATGAACTATCAGCTACAGCTGCATGGATATATATGCAGTTTATTAGAATCTAGGTTTGGTCCTGCTGCTTTTACATCTCCAGGGCTAGCCATGTTAGTGGAAGTTCTGATGGAGACTGAAAAATTACATCAATCTATAATGAATATTTCTACATATTTAATATTGGTGAATCAATATGATATGCAGGGTCTCAGGCAAGAATGGGATAGTGAACTGGAACACCCCATATTGCCCAGCCAGTGAAGTGCCTCATTATTACCTATTTCACAAGGGAGTGTGTATATCAGGTTATGTTTAATTCAGCATAAATTGATATTTTCAGTAAGTGGATGCCCTGTCTCTTTAATAATGGTTTAATTAAATTGGCAAGCTGCTGAGGATGCAATGCTGCTAATGCTTCTCTTTTGGCAATGCTGAATGGCAGCTTTCTTTTGGAAGGAGGTAATAATTCAGATAAACTGTATAATAGAAAGTTCTTTAGTGTTCAAGGATATACGTGTTCTTCTGAATTACCTACCCATCTATTGGAATCTAATACAAAGTCAACATAAATGGATTTTCCATGCTCTTGACAATTAAGATTAATATTACAGCATTGGATGGATAAATAGCCACTGGTTATATTTATTAGATTTATATCCTGCTTCTTTCTTAACAAAGAACTCAAAGTGACTTACACAATTCTCTGCAAATGGGAGACACACAGTAGCTAGAGCTTTTAATGAACATCCTAAATGCATAAATATGTGGATTTTTGGAGTGCCTTTGTCAACGTACATACATCATTATTGTCATCATAATACTAGCATACAGGGATGCACAGTGTAACCAGTGCTACAGATCATTTTCTTTCCTTAAGTGGTGTTCAGATCTCTTTTTGTTTTTATTTTTATAATGCGGTCTGACTGTTTTTGTGTCGCACAGTTAAAAAAAATAATGCTTGAGGCATGTCAGAATGAAAATGTTGGGAGTGTTCCTAGCACGTTTGGGGCTTTTGAATTTTTCATTCAAAATGCAAAAGTTGTCATTGCAAAACTTTCCAGATGTCAACCATTTGTAGATACTTGCCTGGGCTCTATACTCTCAGCCACTGTCAGCACTGTAGATAAACTGGGTTATCTTTTCTGTGCTTGGCTTGTACAGTGGCCTGGATTGTACAGATCAGGAGGACACTTGCTCAGAGTTTTGGTGACTGCTAAGTATGTACACACTAGGCTAACCAGAGGGTGAAGCTCTTTGGCTTCTATCTCTGTACAATTCCTATACTTGGACTCAATTATGAACACTTTATCAGCTGTGGGAGGGCTAAGTTAAAGGTTCAGCTAAGCTGGATAGATTTTGTACCCTTTCAATCAGGATAAAGCACTACATTTCCAGATTTCCTGTTTGGGGTGGCAAGAAATCTCTCAGCTCAGTAATGCTCTTTCTTTGCAGCAAGTATGAGGATGAAGAGGATGAGGAAGGAGTGGAAGACACAAATCAAAAGGTGAGACTGGGAAACACATGAGTAAGGGTCCCCATATGGGGACCCTCTTTCTATTTGGGGACGCTCTCTGCTAGAGAACCTGTTGGTTTTGGTCAAGGGGATCCCAGCTCTTCAGAGGGATTGGAAGAAAGGGTGGGTAACACACGATCTTCTCAAATCTGCAGTGTGAGGACTGGGACGTGGGTGGCTACCAGGGGTGGGCAGAAAGCCAGGACCAGGGTGCTGGTATGAGGCATGGCACCACAGGTTTGTAGGGTCAAAGCCTGGCAGTGTTCCAAAATCAGAAACAAGGCAGCAGACAGTGTGGTATAGTCAGAGAGAGCACAAGAGAGAGACAGAGAAGACAGAGAGCAGTCCAGAAACAGTCCAGGGGCCCTGTGCTGGGGGAACACTCAGGTAAAGGTGGCCAAGGTTGAGGAGGAATGCCATGGGGACAGACATGACCAGGCTGGAGCACTGTAGAAGTGAGGAGTGAGGCATGGAGATGCAGGAGCTAGAGCACAAGGAGTCATAGGGACAGCTTGCATTGCTGTGGCTGAGAGCAGCAGTGCAAAGAGGCCTTTTGTGTTGGTTTCCAGCTGCACTGCAAAATTGAAAGTGCCTGTGATGGTTTTGCAGGCACTTGCAGGGTCAGTCTGGCCCTGGTACCGGAGTGCAAGAGATCACTTTGGGAAGCAAGACACTTCATCAACTTGCTTGAATGTGGCATGTGACATAGCTCTTTCCTTGTATTAATCTTCTCTTCTCTCCCATGATTTCATAGAGCTATGTGGAAGAACAGAGGCAACTCAAGCAGAGGTGAGTGAAGAAATGGGAGATGGTTGGGAGGCAGAAGCTTCAACAGAACAGGCCTGTGTTATCCTGCCCCTCTCACTTGGTCTTTGCATGCAATGCCTCTTCCCTTTCTAGTTAATTTCTGAAAAGAGAGGAGTTACCAGGAACCATCCCTTCCTGGATGCTGTTCTTCAAAATACTGTATCTAATGGAGTAGACTATTGCTATTTCATGAGGAAGGAAATCTGTGTCTCATGTATAGAACTTGCCATTTCCTTTCTTTGAGCACCGAGAATAGATTCTGGGTCCCAGGCCTGGCCGAGTCTGAGTCCAGTTTCATTCCTTCTTTTGAACTGGGTTTTTCCCAAGCACTTTCCCCCTGGAATGTGTGTTGATTAGTATAAAATACTCCATCCTCAGTACAGGACTTTGCTAGCATTTTGCCTCTGGTTGGCCTACAGCAGTTTGGGGTCAGCTGTTAGGAGAGCTCATGATAATGATTGCCCCAACCTTCCATCGGTTCTTCTTTGTGGTCTCTGTGCATCACACTTGTTGTTGTTGATGTTATTCCATTTGTGTATCACAGCTGATGCTCTCTGGGCTGTTTACAACAAATAAAACATACTATGTTTTCATATGATTTGTTGGAGGATGTTACCACTTGCAAAGCACTCGACACACTTAAGAGAATTTTAATGTGCATACAGGAAAGTATAAATTGAATAATAGTTCTGCTGTTAATAAGAGTTACTACAAACATCTGTATTTGAACAGTTCATAGCTCATTAATGTGTGGCAAAGCTGTACATGCCATGGAACACCTGAAGGGTGCCCCACATGCAAGAACCTTTGACATTCAGCAAGTAGTAGGGTAAAAACAAGATATGTGAGCAAAACCAAACCAGCTGAGTGCTGGCTTTATCTGCAAATGAGGAAAGTACCTATGGGCTCTGTGTCTGTACACTGCCTGTGGTTGGGAAGATTTATTAGCTAAGAACATTTTGGTAGGAATCCCTACCCCAGTTGAGCTTCTAGTACAAAAGCGTAGGAATCCCACCCATTCCTTCAGTTCTTCAACTGACTGCCTTTATCAGTACCTCAGGAAGTTTGTCTTTGTTCTGTCCTCTTCAGCTTTGAATGTGTTTCCTTCTTTCTTATTACTGTAGATCCCATCTTTCTCACTTCAACTTTATAATCTTCAACTATCTCTATTGCTCTCAACTGTGCCTGATTGTTCCCTACTTTCCAGAAAAAAGGCCTTTAAAAACCCCCTCTTGCCTTTCCCATGCTATTCCAACCCCACATGCCCCCCCCATTTCCAAATTACTAGTAGCGTCAAAGGCAACATTTTGGCGAAGGCATGAGATGTGGTAGCAATCCTGCATCAACAGACAGGCATTCTCTTTGCGTATTTTGTCTTGTTTAGTCAACCAGTGCCCTCGCTGTATGACTTTCACCAAGCAAACCAGAAAGCACCATGTGGAACTCTGAAGCAAGCCCCTCCAGGCAGTCAGTGCCTTCTAACTGCTGGAGCCTACGCACTCTGCTTCAGCGGAAGCCCTTTTCTCTCCTTAGTCTGCACTGTTTCGGCCACAAACTCCAGGGAGATCCCTGCATCTTAAGGAAGCCAAGGCACAAGGTGGCCAAAATAATGAACCCCTCCAATGCTAAACATAACAAGCATTCTACGGGGCAATGCTTAGGTTGCACTGAGAACAAGCCACAGGCTGAATCCATTCCATTGGCACCATTGGGACTGACACCCAAGCCCATTTCAGTCTCAGTCACAGAAGGGAAAATCTGGACCTCCCCACCTCCCTTATGAGCTCTGTCTTTTATTTATTTATTTATTTGGAAATTTATAGGCCGCCCCTTGCCACAAGCCTCGGGGCGGCTCACAACAAAGCAGTACCAGTCTTCTGCTGGTACTGCTTCTTGCCAACCATCCTGTGAGTTTCTCATGTAGCAACCCACCATCAAAGGATCCAAGTTCTCAAGAGACCACTCCCAGTTGCCAGGCTTTGATTGGGACAGACAGTCTGCCTACTGTTGGACACATTGTGCAGAGCAGACATGTGGTCAACACTATCCATGTTTGTCCATTACTATCAGCTTGATGTGAGAGCCAGACAAGGACTGTGTCTTTGGTCAGACTGTGTTGTCATCTAGTCTCCTGTAATGACACCTCCCACCTCCTCTAATGGATGGTATGCTTGCTAGTTACCCATATGTATGATGAACAGAGACCATGATGAAGAAAGTCGGGTTGCGTACCTGTAAATGTCATTCTTCAAGGGGTCATCTGTGCATTGACACTACCCACCTGCCAGCCCCATGTCAGTGGATGTTTCTCTCTCTTTATCTACTATTTACATAGCGATAAGATAGTTAGGGACCTAGACAAAGGGCAAATGTTGGTCTCCAGTTGGGCTGAGGAAATGGTGGGAGCCCGCCTATTTATAGAATGGGGAAGGGAGGGCACGGCTCCTGCCAGAAATCCTAGGCTTAGCTAGAGCAATCTTCCCAAACGTGGCACCGCGCAGGCACCACACCCATATGTGAATGCACAGATGACCACTTGAAGAATGACAGTTACAGGTATGCAACCTAACTTTTCTTGTAGCCATTCGGCCCTGTTCCAAATCATGGATCTAAACCTTTAAGCTACAGACACTCTTGGATTTGCCCTTGTCTTTTGTGCAGTTTCCAGAAGTTTGTGGCAGACAGTGATGATGATGATGGCACTGAAGAAAAGGGCAAAAGTGACAGTTCATCAGCCCTGCTGCAGAAACGGGTCAAAAGCAAGGAAGAGAAGGTAGGGTATGTGGGTGTGTGCATGTGGGGGGAGATAGGTTTGGGATTTTTCTTTTGGGTCCTCTAACCAAGAACACACTTGGAAATCCAGCTGTTTAAAAGCGGGGAGGAAGTGTGGGAAGCCCAGCATCTTTCCTTCATAAATCTGGAGTGCAAAAGATCACTTCAGGTAACATCTTTGAATATGGAATGCTAACATATTTCATTCCTTCCTGATTCAAGTACGATAGATGACCTTGTGCTTTATAAGCTCAAGATTAGATTTCTGTAGTATCTTTTACACTGAATGCCCTCAAAATTCCAGCTGATGTATAGCATAGTATTTTCTTCCTATTCAACCTACTATGGGTGAACCGTGAGTTTATATTATACCAGTGCATAATTGCACTGGATCCTGATGATTCACTAGGACAATTCAGGGTACTGGTTTTACTGCATAAACAGAATACTTATGTGTATATTGCCCATGTCTTCCAAAGCCATTCTTCCTTCTAGAAACTTCCCTCTTCCCCATCTCCCCTCAGAAACATAGGCTGAATTTAGTACTACACTGAATTATTTGTATGGAATTGCAAAATATGCATAGTTTTGCCAATAAAAAAATAAGTAGCTTGTTCACAATACAGCACAGAGACAACCATTAAAGCAGGCTAAGAGCATGTGTATTCTTCTTCACAAGGACATTCACACAACAGTTGTACTTGCTTCCCTGGAGACCCTCAGATCCAAGTTTGAGCAGCATCCAGTCATTCCATAAACTGGTACTGTCACATTTTTGATGACTCGGATTAAGTTGGGCAACTTAATCTAACCTGGAGAGCCAGTTTGGATGTCTTGTTCTATTGATTCTGTTGGAGGTGGGGTGTATTGGCAAAGGAGAGGGAATGCATATTTCAACAGCAAATAAATAGTTACTTGCCTCCAAGGAGGGCTTTGAAATTTACTGAAATATTCTAGTAAAAGAAGCTGCCAGTCAAAAGTGTTGGTTTTCACCTTTTAAACCCTTAAGTGGTTTGCAAACAAATTACTTAAGTACTGCTTTTGCTTATATCAGCCTAGCTGTACTTTGAAGATCAGCAAGACAAACCCTTCTCATTTGTCTGCCTGTGAGGGCTGTTAAGTGGGCAAGTACACACAAGAGGGTCTTTTCTGCAGCAGTTCCAGGCCTTTGGAATGCGTTGCTATCAAGAGTCTGACAGGCCCCATCACTGTAGACTTTTAAGAAAGTCCTGAAAATTTACTTACCCTGATCCTTATGTCAGACAGCAATTATGTTGTAGATTCTGTCTTCTGCTATGGTTTGTTGCTTTTTGGAACATTTGCTGTTTTTATTACCAAATATTTATTGTACACGTTGTATTCTTGTATGCCACCTTGGGAGGACTCCTGTCCCAAAAGTCATCCTAGAAGTAATTTAAATGAAAGTATTAGTTAAGTTGTTGGAGTGGGTATTATCTCTGTTCAATCTGCCCATCTTTTTTGCAGGAATGTGAGGAGGCCAACTATATCAGTTGGTTGAAAGGTCAGGAGAAGTCACAAGTAGGGGAGGTACTTCAGGACCTGGTGAGTCATGGCCTGGGGACATCCTGCTGTGGATGGCTGTACAGTGGGCTCCAGTGGTTGGCAGCCAGATGTGGCTGTTGGGACCATAGCTGCCTCCTGGCAAATGAAATGACATCTTACCCCTAGATGAGTTTCTTGTAACTGGCTTCAGAGGTTAGTGCCACTTACAGAAATACATGAGGGCTGCACAATCTTACGGAGTCTCCTAGGTTAGTCTACATGTTTCCTTTGGGAGCAGATGTGAGCAAGGGGAACACATGGCCTGTTACTTCTGTGGTGTTTGTTACAGTGGCATCTGGTTATTCTAATTTTCAACTGTTGCAGTAAAGTCATGGGATAGAAATGCTCCTCTTGAAACAGGTGATACTGATTTTGAGTAGTTAAATTTCCAACAAGGGCATCTCTGTTAGCTTGTAGCTTAACTAAAGACAGCTAAAAGACAATTTTCAGGATTTACATATGTTTCTCTACCTTTCCTCATCCTCTATATCTTGCTATGTTAAGATGAAATGGCCATTGATGGGAGTTCTTCTGGATCATTCTTATGCATTGACTTTCAAGATAATGTCAAAACCATCTTTCCTTGTGAATGTATTGGTGATCTTAACTCAGAAATCCAGCCTGGCAATTTTATTTTGGGTTTTGGGTTTCATCTGTGGCTTTTTCACATGAATTCTTTCCTTAGGCACCTCTTAAGGAATACTGGAATGACCCAAAGCTAGATGATGGAGAGCGGTTCCTGCGAGATTACATACTAAACAAGCGCTACAAGGAGGCAGATGATAGGGAGGAGGAGGAGGAAGAGGAAGGGTGAGTGCTGATGGACTTCCAAGGCTCTTGAGAATAGCATACAACCTCCCCTGAGCATAAGAGTCCCCCCCCCCCCCAATCCATTGGTGGCATGTACTCATGGGTGCATGTTCAGGGGTGGGCAACCTTTTTTCTGATGAGGGTGATGTTCCCTTGTGGGTAATCTGTCAGGGACCACATGTCAGTGGTGGACAAAGCCAGAGCCAAGAGTGGGTGAGTCATCCCTTTTCTCTTTCAATCATCTTTTCCCTCTTTGCTCTTTTTTTTCCTGCCCACGTTTGTTTTGTCATTTGTCATCAAGGCATTGCCAACTTATGACAACCTTCTGAATGAGTGCCCTCAAAAATGTCCAGTCCTTAGTAGTCCTGCGCAGCTCTTGTAAGCGCAAGGTTGTGGCTTTATGAACTCTTGTCTGTCTCATAACTGATCCTCCTCCTCCACCTTTTCTTTTCATTTTTTCATCTGCCTTTGACTAGCATTGTTGTCTTCTCCAGTGAGCCTTACCTTCTCATGGTGTGCCCAAAATAAGGCAATTTCAAGTTTTGCTTCCAGGGATTTGATCTAGACCCACATGCATCCACAGTGATTGGGAATACAATAGTGTAGATGATCTTGGTCTTGGTTTCCAGCAAAAAATCCTTACTGAAAAGGAATGTTTATCTTTTCTGGTTCCTTCAATGCTGTCCTTCCAAGTCTGAGTTTTCGTCTAATTTCTTGGCAGCAGTCTTTCTTTGAATTGACTAAGCCAAGGTATTGCAACATCCTTCACAATTCCAGTTTCTCAATTGTTGGCATGCAATTTGTGTAATTCTTCTTATAGTCATAATCTTTTGTGAGCCAAGGCTATGTAGCAAGGGGACGGCATATAAAAACTTTAAATAAATAAATAAATAAATAAATAAATAAATAAATCTTTCCTTTCTTAATATCCAGCACGGCATATAAAAACTATAAATCAATCAATCAATCAATCTTTGCTTTCTTAATGTCCAGCACGGCATATAAAAACTTTAAATAAATAAATCTATTGATCTATCTATCTATCTATCTATCTATCTACCTACCTATCTATCTTGTGGCAAGGGGCGGCCTATAAATTTCCAAATAAATAAATAAATAAATAAATAAATATCTATCTACCTATCTATCTTTGCTTTCTTAATGTCCAGCAACAGTCCGGCTTTTGCATTTTCTTCTTTCACTTTCATCAGGAACTATTTGAGTTCATTGCTGGTTTTTGCTAGTGTGGCATGGTGGTTAGTGTTGGATTAGGGACCAAGGATTTTCAGATTCTAATCTCACTTGGCCATGAAACTCACTGGGTGACTTTAGGCAAGACATTCATTCTCAGCCTAACCTATATCAGAGTAGTTGTTCTGAGGATAAACAGTAGTTGTGTGCAGCAGGACTATCTAAGCTGCATTGGGTTCTTCATAAGAGGAATTTTTATTAGTTTTAATTTTTGGCCAGGGCGACTCAAATTATTTTTATATTTATTAATATTGAATTGTTTAATATTGTATTGTTAATTGTGAATTATTTTTTTATGTATGTGAGCCGCCCCAATGCTTCGGCGATGGGGCGGCATAGAAGTGTGCTAATGAAGTAAGTAAGTAAATAAATAAATAAATAAATTCATATATCAATTATTGATGTGTCTTCTACCAATTTTCATTCCTCCTTCCTCTGAGCCTAACCCAGCTTCCTTATGTTCTATGCTTTCCCAGCTAGGGAGAAAAAGTGTACATTTACGTTATATCTTTGCCTATAGGAAGTCATTCTGTTTCTCCATATTCTGTTCTAATAATGCCTTCTTGTCCCCAGTACAGGTTACACATCATTGCAATCGTGTTCGAGCCCACCCATGTCTTTCAGAATTTTCCATCACTTCTTATAATGCACACAAAGGTTTTCCTATAGTTTCTAAAGCATATCATCTTCTGAAATTTGCAGGTGCACTCCAATAGCCAGCATTTATTTGTGATAGGATCTCCAATGCCTCTTCCTTTTAAGACTCCAGCTTGAATGACAGGCATTTTTTTCCTTCTGTATGGGGTAAAATTCATTGTTGCAACACCTTGAGTATCCCTTACATGAAAAATCAGTGCAATGGTCCTGCAGTTGCTGCACTCTATGGCATCTCCTTTCTTGGGGATTGGAATGTGTATCAAACATTTCTAGTCTGTGGGTCATTGCTCTGTTTTCCAGATTTGCTGGAAATCTGATGAAGATTTGGACTGATTCAGTTCCTGCTGATTGGAATAGTTCTACTGGTACTCTCTCTACTCCAGAGGCTTCCTTCCTTCCAGCTGCTTTCAGAACAACTTTCTCTGCACCTTCTAATATTGCAGGTTCTTCCTCATAGGATTCTTTCGTGAAGGAGCCTGACATCCTTTCATCTCTTCTGTACAGTTCTTCCATATATTGTTTTCACCTTCTCCTTATTTTATCCTGGCAAGGTGTTGGTTCTTACCTATAAAGCCCTTAACGGCTTGGGTCCTGGTTACCTAAAGGAGCGCCTGCGACCATATATGCCCTCCCGCCCCTTACAATCGGCGGCAGATGCTCTCCTCCGGGAACCCTCTGTGAAGGAAGTGAAGAGGGTGAGCACCTGGAGGAGGGCTTTTTCTGCGGTGGCACCCCACTTATGGAATGTGCTCCCCAGAGAGGCTCGTCTGGTGCCGTCATTATTTGCTTTTCGGCGCCAGGCGAAGACCTTTTTATTTAAGAAATATTTTAATCGTTAATTTATTAATTTATCAGTTTATTTGTAAATTAAATGGTAAATTAAGTTAAATTGTAAATTCTAGCTTTTTATAGGTTTATTTATAGTTTTAATTTGGGACTCTGAGATGGGCCAATTTTAGACTGTATAATTTTAGATTGTTTAGTGTGGGTTGTTTGTTATGTTTGGTTTATGTTTTTGTTTTATATTATATTTGTTGTGAGCCGCCCTGAGGCTAGTTGGCAAGGGGCGGCATAGAAATTTTTCTAATAAATAAATAAATAAATAAAGATGTTATGTTTCCTCATTGTTCTTTCAGGATTCCTAATTCAGGTTTGAATTTCCCTTTGATTGCTTGAATCTTCTGGGAAAGGTCTCCTGTTTTTCCTCTTGTACTGTTCTCTTCTTTCTCTTTGTATTTTCTGTTGCAGTAGCTGTTTTATCTCTGCATGATAGTCACTGAAAAGTTGCATTCAGGATTCTGTCCCTATTTCTGTTCTTTTGCTTCTCAGCTGTCCTTCTGAAATTTTGAATGTTTCTTCCATCCGCAGTCTAGGATTTTTCTTTCTTTTTGCATTCTTCCCTGATGATGTCTCTGGTTTCAGTCCAAAGTTCTTCTGGTTTATTCAGTTAAACTCAGTAATGCAAATCTGTTCTTTCTGTTGATTTTCAGTTCCTCAGCAATGTTATCTTATTGCATTGTGGCACAATGATTCTGTTTGTGATCTTTTAAAGGTATACTCTGATATTTCATATTCATAGTTACTGGTCACTATTTTAATCTACTCCTGGCCTTGTTTTGGCAGCTAGAATGCAGTTTCTCCATCTCCTGTTTCCAATTATGTAGTCTATTTGGTTTCTGTATTGGCTGTCTAGTGATATCCATGCACATAGTCATCTGGTTGGTTGCCTGAAGTATGCATTTGCAATAAACCAATGACTGGCTTCACAGAATTTTGTGAGTCATTTTCCTACTTTGTTTCTGACATGTAGGACAAATTCTTTGACAGCATTGGATTCTGCTTTGTTTCCTACTTTTTCATTCCAGTGATTATCAGCATGCCTTGTTTTGGAGTTTTATCAAATTTCCCTTGGGTGCTTGCATAGCATTTTCTATTTCTCCTTCAGCATTTTTTGTTGGAGCATAGATCTGAATGGTGGTTATGTTGCATGGTTTTTGGAGAATTCTCATCACTCAGACTTTATGATAGCCCCTACTGCCTGGAGTACATCTTGCCTAAGTATTAGAGCCACTCCATTTCTTCTGAGTTGTCATTTCTACAGGAAAGCACAGGTTGTTTGACTGTTCCATTTGAAATGTTTAACTGTTCTATTTCTTGATTTCTGATTTCCAGTTTTCCTTGATTACTTCTTCTAACATTCCATGCTTCAATTGTATAGGTTGTACACTGTTGGACTTTCATATTTGTGCATGTCAACTACTAGATTTCCTTTTGGCTTTGATCTAGTGATGCCATGTGCAACATTACTATTTGTACTTGCCCTTTGCTCTTCCTCAGTAGCTGGTTGAATGCTTTCTGGCCTGGTACTTTCATTCTGTTACACTATCACTTGTTTCATTTTGGGCTGTTTCGTCCTAGCATTTGTAAGATAAGAATATTCAGAAGATGTTTGCTATCACCTTCTTCTGCATGTTTACTAACCAGAGTTAGTGTGAGTTTCACAGCTGTTGTCAATAAAAATCCTCTGCCAGTGTTACTTTCAGATGTTTCTCTGCCCCATCACCATTAGAGACCAACATTTTCGTCTGCTGATGTAACCATTCCTCCCTGGATGGATCCTGGTCTGCTCTCTCAGCGTTGACCATTCCGCCTTGGGAGACCCTGCTAGGAGATCAGATTAGTGACGGGGGCTGGCCTTCTGGCAGCATTGCTTTTCATTTCTCTGAGTATCTCATTCTTCTTCGCTATGTTAAAGTAGGCATCCAAGAAGGTGTCTGCCCACCAAGTTTCCAGAAAGTTCAGGTTGCTCTTTTCAGACATCTGAACTAAATGTATTTAGCAGACCTTTGAAATTAAATGGGGGCTGCAGGTTGGGATGAATGCTTCACAAGTCGTCATCTCCTGACATACAAGGTGACTTAGTCTTTGAACATTCCTCAGTATCCTTTTGAAGACACATCAGAGTAATCTTATTGTTGCCTTAATAATTGGTAGGGCTAGTTGTTCAAAGTAATTTCTTTATAAAGTTAACTCATGGCAGTGGATACTTTCAGGGTTGCTGGGAATGGTTCCATGCACCAAGCTGATTACATGAAGTCCTTTTTCCTAAAACTGCACTGATTCTTACCAAACCAGCACACAAACGAGTGTGCAGTTTTGACATGTTTGCAGTTATGAAGTGGGCTTCAGTGGGGATGAAATCCAGAGAGTGGGGATGGTTTTTCTTCATCTTGGATTAGATGGGCTGAAACTTGCCTCACCTTGCCCTGTCCATGTTTGATGACATTTGGTCTGTTCATCTAGCCTCTGCTGTAGACCTTTTGCCCTCACAGTCTCTCTGACCTTTTGTAATAGATCTGCAGTCACTTTGCAGGCAGCCAGATGTTGACATGATCCAGTGGTCCTTTTGAGGATGAAAAGGTTCCTGCCTTTTCACCCAAAAGGCCTGAACAGGTTTTTGAGCTGCTAAGGTAATAGAAGACATATTTTGATACCACAAATGCGAAAGCCAATATGAGGAACTTTTCATTTTTTTCCATTTTCCTGCCAAACTTTAAGGAACTCCTTTATGAAACTATAACATCTTGAACACTATTTCTTGTTTATCCTGCTCAACCTGATGTTGTCCAGTTGTATCAGATTGAAACTCCCATCATTCCCAGCTGGCATTGCTATTCAATGCATCTAGACTTCAAGTTTGGTATTGCTGCTTTAGTTTTTGACACTGAAATCGGATAACCTCAGGAATTCTTGGCTGAGAATAAGGGTGGTATAAATTGGCCATCATTGTTCTCAATTTATCAGCCTCGCAAAGAAGCCAAAACCTGCTTTGGTGCCTTCTCTGTTCCTTCTTCACTCATCGCTGTTTTACATTCAGTACCTGTTGACTGCTCAAGAATTTTTTTTTTTTTATTGCTGGCATGGCCAATCAGAGAAGGAGCTGCAGTGGGGGCGATGGGGTATTGTTGGGGACAAGGACAAAGCCAGGTGGAATGCTTTGCTGGGGCCCACAGCCATTTGGAATGTGAAACATCCTCCACATGGATGGCTTCAGAACTTCTCAATTGGTTGAAAAACTGAGGAGTTTTGGGATAGACCAATGCACTGTCCGATGGATTAGGGCATGGCTGACGGACCAAAAGCAGAGGGTAACCATTAGTGGGGAATCATCAGGATGGTGGCCAGTGATAAGTGGAGTCCCCCAGGGCTCTGTCCTGGGGCCGATCCTGTTTAATTTTTTTATCAACGACATGGAAGATATCTAATAACTCTAATATGGCTAGAGTTGAGGGCATGATGGAGGGATTTCACAAAGGTGGCAGGTGAATGCTTCCCAGCCCTGGGAAGGCTCAGATCCCTGAGTTTGGGCAAAGACAGTTTTGACAAGGTATCAGTTTCGGTCTTGCTCAGACAAAAGTCATCCTACATCTACTTCGGCTCTAGCAAATGAACTGGCTATGATTTTGGCCTACCTTCTGTGAAAGTAGCACATGGTCCCAGGGTGTGGCCATTTCCACTTCTGCAGTGGATACTGTTGAGTTCTGCCCAAGAGTAAATGCTGTGGCACCTTTCATGTTCTCTTGCCTTACTTGTCACTCGTTCTGCTCTGTGCTGCCTCTCCCCAGGCTACCTGAGGCACAGCTGAATGTGTCAGACTCATCAGATGAGGGCGAGCTGTTCCTAAAGAAGCAGGAGGATTTTGAGAGGAAATACAACTTCCGCTTTGAGGAGCCTGAAGCTGAACTGGTGAGGGCAGCATCCCTTGCCTGGATAGGTCTCTGTTCGGTGCTCCTCTGTGAGGAGACTGGAGGGAGACACTCTGGAGCTCCCTTCCCCAATTTTGTCTGAAGAAGGTGGGTATTGGAGGAATGTCCCAGTCCATCTTCTCCTTCCTCCACCCTCTACCTGCCAGGTGAATAGCTATCCCCGCATCATTGCAACTTCAGTGCGCCGGAAGGATGAGCGCCGCAAAGAGAAGCGCCAGGAGACCCAGGAACGCAAGAGGAAAGTGAGTTCTGGCAAGGAGGGAGTGACTGATGGGCTTGACTCTCTCTGGCTGGGTGACAAGGCTTAGCATGATGCAGGCTGCCAGGGTTGCCAGGCAAAGGTCTCTCCCTGAATATTGTGCTTTGCTTATCTTAAAAGGAGAAGGAGCGTAAGCAGGAGGAGCTGAAGCAGTTGAAGAACCTGAAACGCCGGGAGATCCTGGAGCGACTTGCAAAGCTTCATGAGGTCACTGGCAGTACAACCAGTATCTTCCAGGAGACGGATCTTGAAGGGGATTTTGATCCCTCCCATCATGACCAGCTTATGGAGGTGAGTGCCTGTTTTCCAGGCTGATTGCAGATCTCTTGGCGATCAGAGACCTCCCTAATGTAAATAGTGGCATGATTCTGTTATGTAGCATTTCAAAATGTCCAGAATGTTTCCCATACACCAACCCAGTATTTGTTTTGATACTGGGCAAGGAAGAAGAGGCTGAAATGGACAGAATAGGGGCTTGCCCCAGGCCACCTAGAGAATTAATGGCAAATCTGAGATTTGAAGGGAGGATTTGTGGTTCCACGTTCAGTTTCTGATCTCTTCCACGAGCTCTGGAATCATTGTCCATGGGGCAGACTGAGGGCTCTGAGCTTACCTCATCTGTCATGCAAGCTGGAAGACGCTTGTGCAGTGTGGGGGAACAGCTTCCAGTTTTCATGATTTGCGCTCTCAGCTTTGGTGGGAGGACCAAATTTCTCTCTAAAGACATAGTCAAGTGGCATGTGGCTGCATGTGGGGAGAATGAGAGGCTGTTGACCTCTGTGGGGAAATGTGGGGTAGAGATTCATTTGAAAGCAGGGGCAACATTGCATTCATTGTACCTCTGAATAATATCGACGGCAACACTCCTTTTGTAAAATTGCAAGAATATCTGCTGTATTCAACTCAGCATGTCTTACTATTCACAGTCAAGGCAGGTTGTAGGGACCTGAGATTATTATCCTACTATTCTCCTTGTTTGCTCTGGTCGTCTTCCAGTACAAGTCTAGGGAGCTGATTGGGTGGAGGGGTTATTTAACATTCTAAATTCATAATAACAATTATGTAAATCAGGTTAAATAACCTAGTATGTTGTCATTATAGTTGTTGAGAGAGACTTGATTCTGAATAAAATTAACCTGGAGCTTCTTTAAGTTTTCCAGAATGAGATAACTTCATCTACTCTGTAATATAGCAACTTCTGAGATAACCCATTGGTTCCGAGGACTTGGAACTCTTCCAGTTTTACTGCTGTATTCCTTTCTTCCAGAAATTCTTTGGGGATGAGTACTATGAAGTTGGTGAGGAAGAGAAACCGCAGTTTGAGACAGAGGAAGGAATTGATGGTATGTTGGGAGGTCTTTGAGCAAAGGCAATCCTCTGTAAAACCAATATGTTAGAGTGAGTAGCTTTACAAGGCAAGTTTCTGGAAGTTGTGCTTCATTCTAGAATTAGGTATGCGAAATAGGAGTTTCCTTTATATCCCAAGCTTGAGTGAGGGGGATCCTAGCCTGTCACCCACTATATCCTCATGGGCTGAGTGAGGGCCATCAAAAATAGGACCCAGAGGATAGTGGCTTGGAAAGTAAAAAATATCTTTCTATCCCTTATCCAGATGAATGGAATTGGGACAAGTGGACAGGAAGGAAAGAAGCTGAAGCTGACACATGGCTGCAGCAGGAGGAAGAGTACCAGCCACACTGTGATGATCCTGACTTCATAGTAGGTTTGTTGTATGTCTTGACCAGCTGTCCCATTCCCCTGGTGTCCATATGGCGTGCCAGAAAGAGGAGCACTTGCCTCGCTGTCACTTCTGCCAAGGCTGTGACAAGAAGAATAAATGTTAGCGCAAAGAAAACCATATCTTGCAGTCGGGGCCATGCACATTTTAACCAGTACATTGTCCAAAGATTTGACTTGGCAAAAACTGTGGCATTTAACAAAGAGCAGAGATGAGTGAAGTTATGGGGAAAGATGCAGGTTTTGTCCTAAACCACAGATAATCTTTCACAAGGGGCCTGCCAACTTTGACATCAAGTCTGTTGTATGTAGTTGCATTGTTTGCTCCCTGAGAGTTGGAAACTTTTTCAACCTTTGCAGGGGTGATACACATTAATTTCTTAGGACTTACTTACAGATAAATTGACCCTTTCTGGGATGCAACTGTAACAGCGGTAAAGTATCGCAACAGCTGTTCTGTATGTTAAAAGGGCTAAATAAAGACAAGAAATGTCCATGCAGATTTCTGTTTGCAGCCTTAGTTTGCTATGGACAGCAGCTCATACATTTGCAAACTTTGCTGTGTTCTTGTCTGAGCTTGTCTGTCACACTTCCACATGAGTGTGTGGGGAAGGAATTTGCTCTACTCTCCTATCTGGTTTTATGGTAATGTTGCTCATTTCTGCTCCCCTCCACATGCCATGCCTTCAGATGGATGCCGATTATGACCCTACCCAGCAACTTGACCCTTTGAAAAAGAAGCGGAAGCTGGAAGCTCCCCTTCTCGGCAAGAAGAAACACAAGTCACATTTTGCAGAGGGCATCGGTCACAAAAAAGAACCTTTTAATCCTGGTAAGGAAGTCAGATGCTAGGTAATTTTAGAGAACTTTCTCTGAATCAAGGGACGGCAACAACTTGTGAGGACTGTGGAATCTGAGAAGGGAACTCCCTTTGGAAAGAGATGCTTCAGTGCAGTGGCAGAAGTGAAGTGTTTTTCTACTGCCAGCACAGGTCAAGTAGAGCCCATGCAAAACCCACAAATGAGATATGTATGCAGTAGTGTAGTCCCACTCGTGTGGAGGTAGCCATCATAACTAGTAGCCACTGATATCCTTCTCTATACCTTTAAGCGGATTCCATCGTTTAAAGGATGGGGTCAGCGAAAAGCCTGGGCATAATTCAGCTTCCATCTGTGGTGAAGGCCGTCTTGCCAAGCCATGTTTTCTTTTGGTCTCTGCAGAGACAAAGACATTTGAGCAGTACCTGGATGAGGTCTACAACCTGCATTATGAGGATCTGATAGGGGACCTGCCCTGTCGTTTCAAGTACCGCACTGTTGTCCCTTGCAGCTATGGACTCTCTACCGAGGAGGTAACATTTCCCTCTCACCAGAATGAGTGCTCCAGACCACTGATGTTGTGGAGCTCATAGAAGCATCCGAAACTAACGATCTGTACCCCTCCAGATTTTGACAGCCGATGACAAGGAGCTGAATCGCTGGTGTTCTCTGCGGAAAACCTGCATGTACAGGTGAGTGGCAAGAATGGCAAGGAGGTTGCTCTTTAGAGTGGCTGCATTGTAAATGAGTAGCCAACGCTTGCAATAAAACTACGGCTCCTGCAGTGCCACAATGAACCCTGGCATGGGGGTTGGTACTTCCAGGTTCTTGCACAACTCTGGGCACACTGAGAGTTGGCCACTTGAGCTGCTGTTTTTCTGAAAGAATTGCAAGATTCTCTGGCAAGGACTGGGGGATGAAAAGCCGAGGGTCTACATATTTTAGGGTAGAAACAAGGCATACAACCCACCCCAGAGCTTGATTACAAAGTCTTTTCAGGACCTCACTTGTGGGTCTGAGCCTTCACTAGATTTTACTCACTTGCTTACAGGTTGTCTTCAATAGTGTGAACTCAAAGCCAGCATAGAAGGGCTTTTCAGTGGCTTTTGTTTTTTGTGAAATGAAAGCAGGTGATGAAGCTCAGGCTTGCTTCTCAAAGAGAGTTGGGGAAAAAAATCTCAAAATTGTATTCCTATGAAATGGCAAATTCACCGTTTTGAGTTGGGAGAGGACCTATTCTGGGTCTGTGTCCTGGTACTTCAGGAATGAGGCTTCAAAAAGCCTCCCTTCCTCCACTTTGTTATCCCTCTTGTCCTAAAAAAAAAAACTGGGTAGGTTTGGGTAATGGGACTGGCAGTCTTAGGAACTGACCGGATGTCTTCTGCACAGGTCCGAGAAGGAGGAGCTGCAGGACAAGGCTGTCTATGAACAGAAAAGCCAAAATGTCTGGAAGAAGAAACAGATTTTCAGATCCCTTCAGGCCGAGTATGTACTCTGAGAGATGGTGGGCTTTATTCCAACAGTTGGTATGGCAAGCCTGGTTGTGTCCCTGGAAATGCAAATCTCCGGACCGAACAGTGGGAACAGGCAATATGAGTGTCTCCACACTGCTGCAAATGCGTAACATTATGAGAAACAAAAAAGTGCCCCATGCCATTGGTTCTTTTGTTGAATGGCTTATTCAAGCAGTCAAGACTTGGGTGGCTGGGTCAAGCCATATGTTGTAGTGGGGAGTAAATAAAATCAGACTCATCTGAAAGAGGGTAATTCCTCAATCCAAATACAGTGGTACCTCGGCTCACAAATGCCTCAGTTCACGACCAAATCGGGTCGCAAACAAAAATTTAAGAAAAAATTTTACTCAGGTCACGAACTCCGCATCAGGTGATGATCATGATCGTGCCCATCTCCCCCTGAGTGCACCCGCGATTGCACCCGTCTGTGGCCGCAATCGTGGTAGTGCTCATGCAGGGAACACTGGCGCGATTGCGGTCGTGCTGAGGGGAGGGGGTGGAGATGGCCACAATCTTTGTTGTTCTTTGTCACTTTGCTTCAAATTTTTGTGATTAAAAAAAAAATAGTTGCAGATCAGATTAACCTTATTTACATTGAACCTTATGGGGAAATTTGACTTGGCTCACGACCAATTTGGGTCGTGACCAGAGTCGTGGAACAGATTAAGTTCATGAGCCAAGGTAACACTGTATAGCAAAGGGATGGCCACCCTGTGGCCTTTAGCTATATATATGGGGAGAGAATGTATAGAATAGAATAAGGAATATATTTTATATTGAACACTGGAGTCTCCTCCTGCCATCTTGGGCAGTTGCTGCCTGCTTTAGCTCACTTTCTCTTGAATGGGCACAGAAAAGGAAGCAATAGAATTTGGAGGTCATACTTGCTGGGTACTCCTTTCTTGGCTCTCCTCTGAAATCTGGCCATTGATTCTGAGCAGGGGCTGTATCTACAATCCCAGTGGCTCTGTCCATTCTACTGCATCCCTCTTGAGACTGGATCTTTTGCTCTGTGGTGCAATGGCAGCCCATGAGATCCACATTATTTGATTTTCCCACTTGATTTCCTTGCAGGATGGAAGAAGAAGATGTCAAGAAACCTCAGGGCAAGAAAGGAAAGAAGGCCAGGGCGAAAGCCAAGCATAAGGAACTGCCTTCTGAAGAGATGCGGATAGCTAGCCCTGGATGTGAGGAGGAGGGACTCTTGCTTCCCAAGGAAGCCAATGGCCTCAAGTCAGTGCCAGCCACAAAAAGGAAATCAGAGGTTGCTGCCGTGGAAGGTCCTTGCACAGCCCACCCGACTGTTCAGAAAAGAAAGAAGAGAGGCAGAAAGGGGCTGGTGCTGAGCACCAAGGTGCGGGTGGGGAGCTTTGAGTTCAGCCGCCAGCGGCTCCAAGCCTACAGTCTCAATCCCAAGCGTCTGCACTACCGCCAGCTGCTTCGTGAGAAACGGAAGAAGCAATCGGAGAGCCCCAAAGAGACTTGCCAGGACAGGGCAGCAAAATAGTTCAGACCTGAGAAACTGCTGCTTTCTTGGCCTTATAGTACAGCCCCACTGAGCTGCACAATGCAACATTGATAACTGTCTCCTTTCCCCCAACTGGGAGTTGTTGATACCGTGTTTCCCCGAAAATAAAACCTAACCAGAAAATAAGCCCTAGCATGATTTTTCAGGATGCTCGTAATATAAGCCCTACCCCAAAAATAAGCCCTAGTTAAGATCGTCAGCCCTGTGTTGACAGGGAAACATGGTAGTATGTCCATTGCAACACACGATAGACATATTGAATTAGAAAATAATGATGTTAATATACAATTAAATATAAATAAATAATATTATTGACATTAATACTTAGAATAAATGATAATATGCATTTTAATTATTTGTAAATACCAAAGCAGGCGCCTTTGGACGAGAGGTAAAGGCCTATGTAAACAGATGAATGTGAGACTTATTGTCGAACGACCAGTCAGAGTACAGATATAAGGCATGAATAACATCAATACATTGTGTGTTGTAATGGACGTACTTAATGCATGGATGCAAAATGCAAGATGGGTGCAAAACTAAAGAGCTATTCCGTTGAGTACAAGAAAGGAATCATGGAGGACTCTTGGGGCAAGAATTTCATGGCTTTTGTAAGAAAAAATAAGATATCTCCTGAAAATAAGTCTTTTGGAGCAAAAATGAATATAAGACTCGATCTTATTTTCAGGGAAACACAGTAGCTACAAAACAGTTGTCCCTAGATGGCACTCTCGTTTGTTTCCTATGTTGCAAGCTCTGTGTCACTTTTCTGCCATGGGATATGAACAAGTCAACTTGTTTATGGAATGATTCAGATACATCCCACATTTACTTCTCTTTGCAAAAGGGTTTTTTGTCTGTCTGCTAAGCCTTTGAGTAATATGCAGTCCGCCACACTGGCTGCACCCACACTGGCCTTTTCTGTAAATGCCATCATTTACTTCTTGCACAGTATCCATCCACGTTGTCATCGCTTTGTATTCCACTGCCCTCTGTGTTGCCTTCCACATATTTTCACATCTGATTTGTTGTGTGGGGAGGGTTACAATAAAACGCCTTTATAAACTCCTCTTACCCTGTGGAGTTTGGCAAATACTCAGGCTTCTGCAGGGCTTCTACACCTTTGACAAAGAATGTGCTCCTTCCAGGCTCACTGCCTGGTGTTGAGCAGATAAGTGGTGTGGGGCATGTTACTTGTCCTTGCTCACTTAACTGTTCCACTGCCAGTTTCTGCTTCCATGGGAGTGTGATGCCACTTTGTAAATGGCAACATACAAAGCTGAGAGAACACAAGGGACACTGACAACTGAGGCAGCCTGTTGCTAAACCCCCAGCTGTGTTCCTCAGGAGGCACTAACAGTAGATTCTTGTTACAAGTTCTGGGAGTTATTTGTAAGTCAATGGAAGAGGATCCAGGCTACGAAGGAAGAGCATTCTGTACAGTACTATATTATATGCAAAAGCAACAATCCTAGGCAACTTTGGACAGAAAAATGACCAACATGCCCCTGCCAGGTTTGTCCTCTGTCTTAATCTTTGAATGCTAGAGTATTGTCAAGATACTCCCTACCTGTGCATCATCACACAACTTCGTTGCAAATTAAAGCAATCAAAATCTGTCTAGCCTGCCGTGTGAAGTAGACTCCATGAAATCACAGACTGGTTCCCTAAGTCCACCCCATTTCTTACAGGCCATAGAAGGCAGCCTTTGCCTTCTCAAGTGACCTTGAGGACACTAAGCAGCTTGATGAGAGTATTAAAATAGCTTTGGGATCTGTAATCCTGAAGTGGGTGATCACTTTGCTGGTGGAAATCTGATGTGTGCTCATCTTCACAATGCTAAAATGGAGGGAGGGAATTGCCAGCTGGGTGGTACCAGTTTGTCCCTTGCAAACTCCTCTTGGGTTGGGGCCTATCTTGCATGGTTTGCCCTGGACTAAAGTGTTTTTAGGCCAAGATTGGGCAACTTGGTAACTCTTGGATTTCACAGCAGTCCTAGAGCTGGAGATTGGCCACTCCTGGCCTAGATACACAATTTAAGAGTGTGTTACAATCATAGAAACAAAGAGTCTGAAAGGGCCTCTCAGACCATTTAGACTGACCCTCAGCTCCAGTCAGCTCCACTCATGCAATCCCCAACATGTGGTTGTCCAATCTTTCCTTGAATACCCTCACTGATGGGGGCTCAACCACCTCCCTTGGAAGCCATTCCATATCCTAAAGGTCCTAACCATCAGAAAGTACTCCAATAACCATCCTGAAGCCAGGTTAGGGTTGAACTCTGATGCCTGGTTCCTTGAGCTTTGCCCCATTAGAACATGTCCTGACCTCCACTGCAGGGAAGAACAGGTCACAGCCCTCCTCCACATGACATCCCTTCACATAGCTTTAAGTTGCTAAAAGATCCTCTTGGAGTCTCCTCTTATCCAGGCTAAGAAGACTCAGTTCCCTCAATCTCTCCTCATATGTCATCCCTCCAAACCCAGCTACCATTCTTGTGACCCTGCGCTGAACCGATTCTAACCTAGCTATGTCTCTCCTATAATGTGGAGCCCAGAACTGGATGCAGTACTCCAGTTGTGGGCACACCAACATTGTGTACCAACACCTCCCTAGATCTGGAAGCCATGCTTCTGGCTATACATCCAAGGGTGGCATTTGCCCTCTTCTGTGTCATACTGTTGACTCATGTTCAGCCTGCAGTTGACCAGTACCCTGAGATCCCTCTCCAGCCACTTGTCCCCAAACCTGTACTTATGACACTCATTTCTATGCACCAAGTGCAAGACCTTCACTTACATTCAACACCACCCTGTTGTTCCCTGCCCACTTCCATAGTCTGTCCAGTTCCTTCTGGATCCAGAGTACCTGCCACTGCCCCCCATTTTAGTATCGTCTGCGAATTTGATCAGCAGACTGTTCACCCCTTCTTTCATGTCGTTGATGAAACAAACAGGATTGGTCCCAGGACAGAGCCCTGGGGGACCCTGCTTGTCACTGGCTGCCATCCCAATGATTCCCCACTAATGGTTACCCTCTGCTTTCAGTCCATCAATCATGCCCTAATCCACCAGACAGTGCATCGATCTATCCCAAAGCTCAAAAGACCAGGATATGCAGCACTTTGTTAAAGGCCTTGCTGAAATCCAGGTAAACCACATTCACCGTGTTCCCTCTGTCTAGCCTCCTCGAGACCTTATAATAGAATTCCACAAGGTTCATCTGACAGGATCTGTTTGTATGGAAGCCAGGCTGCATGGCTGCCAGCCTCCCTTCTCTAGGTTTTCTAGAGCTTTCCTTATCTGAGCCTTTCCATTGTCTTTCTCAGAATGGACGTAAGGCTAACTGGCCTGTAATTCCCCATATTCCCTCTGCTACCCTTTTTGAACATTGGAACCACTGATACCACACTCCAATCCTCTAGAGCTTCTCCCGTTTTCCAGGACAAAGCAATGCAAGACCAGATGTTCCATACAGAATCATGGGACAAACCAGACTAATCTCAAAGATCCTTTGCATGCAGTTGGTTCACGCCTGTGGCAAAAGCAACCTGTCACTTCTATGGCTGCCCACTTGGCTGGAAGATATAAAAAGAGGATGACAAACCCATCTGTGATCTCTCTCACTGCTGACATGTAGCTCCCAGCTGATTACACACAAAGGAAAAGTGGCCCTCAAGAGGAAAGGGGAAAAGCTGTGCTCACAGCACTTCACTGTAAAATCTACAATTGCATCACTAAGTTTCTGAACTATATTTAGAATGTACAGGGCAACTTTTAAGTTATTAGAGATACGTGTATGTAGCATTCTCCTGAGCCTTGGGTAGAAGCAAGCCCAAAACAAGGTGCTCAGAAAGATGGAGAAGTGCAAGTTACCCCATTTCCAGGAGCAGGGAATTTGGATAGGAACATCAAAATATGTCCCTGTCAAAAACTAATTTTAAAAGACAGGTTGTGCTTTGATAGCTAGCTACTAAAACTCAGTGCTCCCATAAATGAGGTGGCTTGTGCTTTTCTACCTTCCCAAGCACCTAGACTCTTGGAAAAGTGGGGGTGAAGAGACGCAGGACACTGAAAAGAGCCATGGCCAACCCACCCAGCCCTACGAGAAAAATTAGAGGAATTTGCTGCCAAGAGCGAAATCTGTTGGCTACCTGCTTTTGCAACCAAAATCATTTACAACTTGTTTACCCTTGGCAGCATGCCTTCTGACAGCTATCAAAGGAAGGCAACATGAAAAATTAAATGTATAGCAGCCTTCCTTCATCAATGGCCATGGTAGGTACTTGCTATACTTGGACAACAGACATCTCCTGGGTCATTACCCAGAGGAGGCTTCCCATTTCAGACTCTCACAAGTGTGTTTGTTGGCAAGTGCTACTAATCAAACAAATAGAAAAATACTTGGATACATCTGTGACAGGAAAAAAAAGTGGCAGACCAGTGATAGCCCTTCTAGAGCGCCACTTGAAGGGTTGTCACTAATGGTCAACTCTGTTTGCAAAATGCTGGCCCGGGAAAGGATGTTGGGGGAGCTGCAGTGAGTGAAAATGGTCTTGCAGACGCTTCACTTTGTCACTCAGGTGTCAGTGGTGCACCTGTCACTGGAATTGGCCCAGGTAAGCTCAGCAAAAGGTTTTGCTTTTCTTGCAGAGTGGATCACTTTCACCTTCCCTGGACATGTGATAGAATTGATAACCCAGGTCTGGATGGCACAGCACCCCATCATAGGTCCACCAACGCCTACTGTAAACCACCGTGGGATGCCACGGTGGCTTGCCCTCAAGTCACCTCTGAGAACTGCTCTGGTTTCACATGAAACAGCAAGCTGCCACGACTTGTCACCCTCTGGGTTGTTGCATCATACAAACACTGCCATTTCGTTTTTCTCTATGTAGCTTTTGGGTTTTGCATGCATTGCAGGTACTGACTGTAGGATGTTTCTCTGCATAGACTTCTTTCCTACTGCCAAATTCTGCTGAATTCTTTGGTAGTGTTTAGCACAGTTGGGTTGCCAGTGGGATTTCCTCAATCTCTTGTGAATGGGATCGTGCTAATCTGGTATCCTCTGAATGTTGGTGCTCCTGTTGGTGCCTGGCATGTAGCAGTTGCTCTCCTGAGGTCATCAGACTGAAGCTTCAGCACCTCCATCTGTTTGTTTGGCTTCTTTATGTCTGTTAATGGCATGTGGAGGTTCTGAGCCGCTTTAGGGAGGTGAGATGAGGCAAGGCACCCATCGCCTGAGAGGCTTAAGTGGCTACTCAAAGCTTTAATTTGGTGACTGTTGGAAGGACGGTCTTCCTGGTTCCTGATTTCCAACAGGAGTGCTGCTGCTGTCCTGGACACCTGGCTCTGAAAATGCACCTCTTCTGCCTCTCGGTCACCATCTGGAAGCATCGGTCCTGCCTGTTGGCTGCCATCTTCCTGCTCATGCTGTTGCTCCTCAGGCAGCTCACAAAGCAGTGAGTATTGGCTAGGCGTGGGAGCGGCTTTTGTGGGCATTTTTGCGGAAGAGCTGCTGTGCTCCTTGCAAGACGATCGCTGACAGACATTTCGGAAGCCTGGGCTTCTAGCCAGGCAGGAAAGAGTTGTCTTTGACCAGGTGCTGAGCACTGTTCCCTCTCCACTGGATGGCCACAAGCAGTGCCCTTGAATTTGGGCCAGAGACAAAGGGCTGCCAGCTTCCAAAAATGGCTTCCAGCTCAGATAGTATATACCTGGGGAAGGCCTAAGCAGAAAAAAAGTCTTGGCACAGACAGCTACTCTGCAAAAGTAACCCCCTTTAAAATGTTTGTGGCTTTCAGTGTTCACGTGTGTAAGAAGCTGGGGGTTTGTAAGCTGTCATTCTTTTAAATGACTGTACAATCCATTTCTGGTGCAGATGTGGGAAACTGGCAGTTGTTGACCCAGAAGAACTGTAAGAGGGTCTTTTGATAGAGCATAGTCATATTAGACAGCTAAGAGCCCACCTACCTTCAGCAACATTCTCTTTTTGGAAAGCTAATAGAACTAGTGGAGCTTCTAAACACTACCTTCATAGAACTGCAGAGTTGGAAGGGGCCATGAAGGCCATCAGGTCCAACTCTCTGAATGCAAATACAGCCAGCATGTGCCATAATGAGAATGCCAAACTTGTGCTATCTCTACCCCATCTATTTCTTGTGATATCTGCACTAGTACCCTGCGAGCAGAAGGCCCTGAGTGGCAGGCAGAAGCAGCTGGCACTGGAAAGTAAGTTCTGCAGCCAGGATAACGCATACCTCACCCTTGGCCTTGGAAGACTTTCCCCTTGCATTTCTAGTTACTGGTAAAAGGGTATTAAAAGAGTTGCTCCAGCTTAACCCCTGTGCCCACTTCCTATCCATTGATGGAGAAGAGCTAGTGATTCTACCACTCTTTAACCCAGATGGTCAGTTTATAGGATCTATTTAAAATTTTACTATAGCCCCAAGCTCCACCAACCAGGGCCAGATGCAAAAGGCAGAGATTTGAAACAGGGTGCATCCCTCCCAGGTTGCTTTCAGCTACAAAACAGAATTCTCGGTCCTTTCATAGAAAAATCCTCTCATAAAAATCCTCTCATAAACAAACAATAAGCTCTCTTAATTTCAGCAGCCAAATCTAGGTGAGAAGTTGCTCTTGTTTGAGCAGCCAAGGAGTCAGGAATCCCTGCTGATCTACAGTAAATCATACAGATCAGCTGGTGGGTCCTGATCTATTTTCTACCCACCCCTTCTCTAATCAACCAGCAGATAAGCACAGTCACAGGATGAACTTATTACAACTCTAAAAAAGGGGTTTCCTATAGCAGGAAAAAAAGTCTAGGCTTCTTATTGAACACATACAAAGAACCTCAAGCTGCAGTCATAGAATAGAGTTGGAAGCAGCCAGAGGGTCATTGGGTCCAACCCCCTGTTCAGCGCAGGACACCAAGTTAAGCCATCCTTCTCAGATGGCTGCCCAGTCGCATCTTGAATGCCTCTAGTGTGGGAGAGCCCACAACCTCCTGAGGTAATTGGTTCCATTGTCTTACTGCCCTATTAACTCTAATAGACTGGAAGGTCTTCCTGATGTTCAGGCCAAATCTGGCTTCTTGCAACCTGAGCCCATTATTCCATGTCCTGCTGGGATGATCAAGAAGAATTCTTCTCCTTCCTCTTTGTGACAGAATAGGACTGTTCAAGTACTTGAAAGTCTATCTCCCCTCAGTCTTCGTGAGGCTAAATATGTGCAGCTCTTTCCATCTCTTCTCACAGGGCTCTCTCCAGTGCCCAGCTCATCCTTGCTGCCCTCCTCTGAACATTTTCCAGCTTCTCTGCATCTTCCTTAAACTGTGGTGCTCAGAACTGGACAGTACTGGACAGAGATAACTTGTACCCAAAGGTAACCAGGGCTGATTAGTGGGAAACTAGTACTTCACATGATTTGGAAATGATACTTCTGTTAATGCAGCCCAAAGCAGCATTTGCTCTTGTTGCATCCACATCATCTTCATCTTGTGATCCAGAATTCCAAGATCCTTCTCATGGGCAGTATGGTTGGGCCAGCTATCCCCCATCTTGCAACAGTGCATTTGGGGTTTTTTCCTCCTAGGTACAGAACTTGGCATTTTCCCCTATTTAATTCTGTTGCTTTCACTCCGGCATTCCAATCTGTCAAGATCATCTTGAATCTTGTTTCCGTCTTCTGGGTTATTAGCTGTCCCACCCAGTTTTATATGATCTGCAGATCTGATCATTGTTCCCTGCACTTCCTCATCCAAATAATTAATAAAATGTTGATGAGCACTGGGCCCATGTCTGAATCCTGCAGTACCCTATGAGTTTCCTCTCCCCATTTGAGAAGGTGCCATTGATGTTTCCAGTTTAATACATGCTCTATATTGCCATTACAAGTGGATGTTGACAGGACTGAAAAATATGCATAATAGCAACGGATGTTTCAAGTGCCGGATGACTCTTCATTAAGACTATAGCTAAGGTTGTCAGTGGCAAAACTCATCTCTGACAGTAGACCAAAGCCACAAAGTGGTCCTATCACATAAAACAAGGGCCCAAGGTGCTTGTGAGGGCTTCCAGATAGGCTTCTATAACAAAAGAATAAAATGAAGCCTCCCCTGGTTTCAAAAGGTGCAGCCTTGTATCATGCAAACTAAGATGGCTACAGCCATTAAACCATGGTCAGAGTTGTCTTCACAGGCCAGAGCACACGGTGGGTGATTTGCTGCTGTGTGGCATCTTCAGAAACCAGCTATTAGATGATCATGGCTTTGTGCTACAAGTTACCTCTGGCACCTAAATATAGCATGCAGGCAGCTTAAGAGGGGTCTCAGCCTTGAAACTGCGTTATTTAGAAAAATGAAAATGAAGTTAGAATGGCACTTTTAAAATAACAGAACAGGCTGCAGAACTGCACTTGTTTCCTGCTCCAAAGAATAGCATCACACGCAGCAGTCCATCTGACAGATATTCCATCCCTACAGCCAGATGCTTTTGACGACAGTCCATATGCTCCTGCATGGCCAATAGTCAAAAAGAACAAGATGGGAGCAGCAGACAAAAATAGCTAGAGAATGCTTCCACTTTACTTTTACTTTATACTGTAGTTTTAATCATACAAACGTTTATACTGTTTTTTAAATAATCACTGTTTTCCATTGTAGTGATCTACCCACAGAGCTTTGGCTATTACCTGGTATAAAAAGGCGGTGTATATATATATAACCCATGTGCTCGAACCTGTTGCAGTTTATGTACCTGCAGCTCCCTCTGGAAGCTGTGCTTTAAAGTTAGGTTTTTTTCCCTTTTGCTTGGTTCATGTATAGGGCATAGGGCAAATGACATAATTTTCCTCTAAAGATATAGGAAAATCAACCACCAGGAAATGAGCATTCATAGTGGCTTATGTTACCTCACATATTCTTCAGTGGACCTCACTCAAAGCCATTTTATTTATTACACACAATGGGGTGATGCTGCTTGACTGTACCACATCAAACTGCTGAACTGGGGGCAGGAGAAAATCCTGTTTTTGAATGTACCCAGCCTACCCACTAAGCCTCTGCCCTTGCTGTGTTCGTTCATCATATCTGCTGCAGCATTCCTGCATCATTACACCATCTATGTAACGGGTACAACATTAATCTGTTGTAAACTGTCCTGAGGCAACAGTGATGGCACAGTATAGAAAAGTTTTAAATAAACAGATAAATAAATAAAGCAGTCTCCCAGAATTGTGCTTTGAAAAGGCACCTTCTCGGATGCATGGCTTTACATCCACCAGAGGCCCCATGCAGCACACTCTGGCATCAGCAAGAAGAGATCTTGGCCTTCCTCTTTGTGAGCCTCAGAGGTATTTATACAGGGATATCATGTCCCCGCTCAGTCTTCTCTTCTTAAGGCTAAACATGCCCAGTTCCCTCAGTCTATCCTCATCGGGCAGTGTTTCCAAACCCTGGATCATTTTTGTTGCCCTCCACTAGACCCTTTCTAGGTGTTTGAGTTGTGGTGCTGGAGAAGACGCCTGCGAGTCCCTTGGACTGCAAGGCGATCAAACCGGTCAGTCCTAGAGGAGATCAACCCTGACTGCTCTTTAGAAGGCCAGATAGTGAAGATGAAACTCAAATACTTTGGCCACCTAATGAGAAGGAAGGACTCCCTAGAGAAGAGTCTAATGCTGGGAACAATAGATGGCAAAAGAAGAAGGGGACGGCAGAGGATGAGGTGGCTGGATGGAGTCACTGAGGTGGTTGGTGTGAGCTTGAGTGGACTCCGGGGGATGGTGGAGGACAGGAGGGCCTGGAGGAATGTTGTCCATGGGGTCGCGATGGGTCGGACTCGACTTCGCGACTAACAACAACAACAACAACAAGACCCTTTCTCATTTTCCTGCATCTTTCTTAAGTCTTGGTGCCCAGAACTGGACACAGTATTCCAGGTGAGGTCTGATTAGTGAGGCGTATAGGGGAACTACTACTTCTCGTGATTGGGAAGTAATACTTCTGTTACTGCAACCCAAAATAGCATTTGCCAATTTGGTGGCTGCATTGCGTTGTTGGCTCATGTTTAGCCTGTTGCCCACAATGATTCTGAGATCTTTTTTTCAGTTCTGTTGAGCCACGTATTCCCCATCTTGTATTGATACATTTGGTTTCTTTTGCCTAGGTGGAGGACCTGGCACTTGTCCTTACTGAATCTCATTCTGTTGCTTTCAGTCCAGTTTATGTTCAAGTTTACCAAGACTGTCCTGGATCTTCATTCTGTCTTCTAGGGTGTTTACTATTCCACCCAATTTTGTATCAACTGCAAATTTGATTATCTTTCATTGCATTTCCTCATTAAAATAATTAATAACGATGTTGAAGAGCACTGGGCCCAGGAGGGAACCTGCGGCACCCCACCTGCACCAGTTTGAGGAAGTGCCACTGATGAGCACTCTTTGTGTTCAAGTCAGCAGCCAATTTTGGATCCACCCAATAATTTTTCCATCTAATCCAGTTTGTGCTAATTTGATTATCAGAATGTGGTGTGGCACTATGTTGAAAGCTTAGCTAAAGTCTAGGTAGATTATGTCACCAGTATTCCCTTTAAATCCATGGTACTCCTCTTCATCACTGCATTTTCTTTGAGATGCTTGTAGATAATTTTAAAAATAATTTTCTCCAGAATTTTTCCAGGGATTGATGTCAGACTAACTGGTCTGTAGTTCCCAGGTTCATTTTTTTCCCCATTTTTGAAGATAGGGACAAGATTAGTCATCTGGTACTCCTCCTGTTTTCCAAGTTGTCTGGCACTTCTGTTTTCCAAGATTTATCGAAGATAATATCCAGTGGCTCTGAGAGTTCCTCCACTAGCTCTTTTATTACACTGGGATGGAGTTCATTGGGCCCTGGATTTTTGAAAATATTTATCCATCTCGGTATTCCTTGGCCATTTGTCTGTCAATCTTGGGCTGCCATCTCTCACTTGCAGCTTGTACTGCCTCTTGATTACAGATTTCCTTGTGGGAGAAGACTGAAGCAAAGTAGAAATTGAGCTCTTCAGCCTTTTCCTTGTTATCTGTTATCACTCTGTCATCCACTTTAAGTGGCAGGACACCCTTCTCTTTCTCTTGTCTTTTGTTCTGGATGTATCTGAAGAAGATTTTGACTCTGATTGGAACAATGGCATGTGTACCTATGAGCTATCCCTTATTCTGGACAAAATTTACACTTTCCAGAATGGCAATGGACTTGATAGTACATTTCAAAAGAGTTTAAAAAAGGGCTATAAAACAGGCTGTGAAAGCTTACATGAGAGGTTGCTAAAAGCATGGGACTGGGACTTAGGTGAGCTGGGTTCTACTCCCCACTCAGCTATGGAGCAAACTGGGTGACTTTGGGTCAGTCACAGACTCTCAGTCCAACCTGCTTCACAGGGTTGTTGTATGGATAAGATTGAGAGCAGCAGGAGGAAAATGATGTGAGCTACTCTGGGTTCTTTAAAAAAGAACAATGACGGTTTATAAATCTAATAAATATCAATGGGGAGCCCTAGGCAAGGAGCAACCCCAGTACATTCCATATAAAGCTGTTATTCAGGTCATATGAAAATCCAATGAGAAGCTAAAGGAGTGTGTGTGTTCATCTGGGGCTGCCTACAGGTACACAGGAGTTGTGGGCCAAATCATCTGGCGTGCACCCATTGGGGAAGGCTGCTCTCCTCCAAGCCTTGCAATGTAACCCTACTTCTGGGGCTTTCTCTTGCAGAGAGGTGCTGCAGATTAGTCCTGCAGAAGAGCTAGTGAACCTGCAGCGGAAGATGGTGCCTACTCACACTTTGGCTGCCCAGCAGGTGATAGGAAAGTCATACTTTGAGGACCACCAAGGCCTCAGCATAGTCTTTCTGAAGACCCACAAAACAGGCAGCAGCACAGTGCAAAATATCCTTTTCCGGGCCAGTGAACAGCACAACCTGACTGTGGCTTTCCCCCTCTACTCCTACCAGTTTGCTTACCCAGAGCGTTTTTCCAGGGCCTTTGTGGAGGACCTGCCACAAGGAGCTGCTCACTTTGACTTGCTCTGCAGCCACATGAGGCTGGATGCTGGGGAAGTACGGGCCCTTATGCCTTCCCCTAGCATCTTCCTTACCATCCTGCGTCACCCAGTGCAAACATTTGAATCTGTCTTCCACTACTACCGCAACATGGTTCCTGCCTTCCAGCCAGTGGCCAATCACTCCAGGCCCCTTCTTGCTTTCCTTGAGGCGTCTGCTCAATATTACAATGCTCAGGACGTGAGCAATGGGCTGGCCAAGAACCCCATGGCTTTTGACCTGGGCCTGGATGCAAGCCAGGAAGAAGAATCAAGCAACCAGTGGCTCAGAGAGCTGGAGAGGCTTAATCAGACTTTCCAGCTGGTGATGATTGCGGAGCACTTTGATGAGTCTCTGCTGCTGGCACGAGAATTATTAGGGCTAGACATGGAAGAGCTAGTTTATGTCAGGCTCAATGTCCGTCATAAGGAGGAAGAAGAGAAGCCACTATCTAAGGCACTGGCCCAGAAAATCCAAGCTTGGAACTCATTCGATGTGCAGCTCTACAAATTTTTCCAGAGTATTTTCTGGCTCAAGGTGGAGCGCTTTGGCTATCTGCGCATGAAGCGGGAGCTAGATGCCTTCCGGATGCTGCAGCAGCAAACTGTGACTAGATGCTTGACAGGGGAGTCGGTCAGACCGGAGGATGTGGCTGATGACCTGCGTCCTTGGCAGCCAGGCAGTGTCACGATTCTGGGCTATACCCTGAGGCAGAACCTCACCTATGCTCAGCACAGTGCCTGTTTCCGCATGGTCTTACCTGAGCTCCAATATCACACTTACCTTTATTACAGGCAATATGGAAAAGACATGCGCCCTCTCCCTACCAGATAGAGGAGATCCCAGCTATTATTGTGGAGGTAGGCATATAAGAACCAGTCCTGGTCTTTTATCAGTGCCTCCACCCCTTGATTTCAAATGTCTCACCTATTCAATGAAGGAAAGGACCTTCAAAGTTTTGCAAGATAAAAAAACAAAAGATCTGATGGCCAAGTCTAAATAAAACCCACAGAAAACCTCTCCTGGAAATACAAAGTGAACACAGAACCAGGAGGGGCAAGTTCTAATTTCAGATCTGTATATTAGATCCCTGTAACACATTGTAGAGGTGGAAACATGGGTGATTGGAGACTTTTCTTATGAGTGTTTTTTTTTAGTACCAAGATTCTGCCACCTCTCCAATAAGCACCACAGCAGTGAAAGAGGGGGCAGCTTCTGATTCCCCGCCCGCCCGCCCGCCTGCCCGCCTGCCTGCCATGGGGTCAGTATAACAGCTCTGCTCTCTCCAGCACACAGGAGGGCAGGGTGAGACCAGGAGGAGACATAGCTACATGATCTGGGTGAGGAGAGGCATGGTGGAGCTGTTCTAATAAAACCAGGCTGTATCCTGGTTCATCTATTCTTCCCTGTCAGCAACAGGAATATACCGTATTTTTTGCTCTATAAGACGCGCCTGACCATAAGATGCACCTAGTTTTTAGAGGAGGAAAACAAGAACAAAAATATTCTGAATCAAATGGGCACACAATCACAGGCACATTCCCCATCACTTCCCCATGGGCTGCACATCTGACAGACTTACTGCACACACATATTCCCTCTATAAGATGCACAGACATTTTCCCTTACTTTTGAGGGGGAAAAAAGTGAGTCTTACAGAGCAAAAAATACGGTATACGAGGTGTGTCCAGGAAGTAATGAGACTGAAGTTCCTAGGCTTGAAAAGGGCTCTGTGAAGGGAGAAGCTGGCCAAGGCTGCTTGGGGTGGGGTGCCAGGTACACAGTTGCATTCCAGCCCTGCCGGAGTCGAGACATTCTTTTTGTGACACCCTGTTCAAGGGCCTCGCATTCAGAATAATGCAAGCAAGTGCGTTTGGGGCAGTGGAATGCAATACAATTGTGGGAAATTGGGTAAAAGTGCATCAGCAACTTTGGAAATGGTGAGGAAAGCTTACGGAGAACCTGTGCTATCATCTGCACAAGTGTACCAATGGCACAAGTTGAGATCGGTTCAACTTGGATTCTTCATTACAACACACCAAGTCACAGTGTCAGAGAGTTTTTGGCTGGAAAACACATCATAGTGCTTCCCCATTCACCCTACAACCCTGACTTGGCTCCTTGAGACCTTTTCATCTTCCCAAAGATGAAGAATGATTTGAAAGGACACCATTTTGGTAGTGTGGATATCATCCAAAGAGCCATTATGCAGGCTCTGAATGCCATCCCACTTGAAGACTTCCAGGGATGCTATGAAGAATGGAAAAATTGCTGGGAGTGATGTGTATGCTCAGAAGATGCATACTTTGAATGAGACAATGTTCAATGGTAAATGTTTTCAATAAAATAATTTTTAAAAATATCATTCTCATCGCTTTCTGGACACACCTCATATATGGAAGGTTACACTGATACATCAAATCTGGGCTTATATTTAAAAGTTACAAAAACTTTTTGGGTAGTAGAGGGGACATGGGGAATTATAGGCCGGCTATGTCCATTCTGGGAAAGACAATGGAACAGCTCAGAATAGTGAGAGATCTAGTAACCCTAGATAGGGAAGGGAGGTTGGCAGCCACACAACACGGCTTCCGCAAAAACAGGTCCTGCCAGATGAACCTTCTGGCTTTCTATAACAAGGTTTCGAGGTGGCTAGACAGAGGGGACACGGTAGATGTGGTTTACCTGGATTTTAGCAAGGTTTTTGACAAAGTGCTACATGATATTCTGGTTGAGACATCGAGGAGTTTTGGGATAGACCAATGCACTGTCTGATGGATTAGGGCATGGCTGATGGACCAAAAGCAGAGGGTAACCATTAGTGGGGAATCATTGGGATGGCAGCCAGTGATGAGCAGCGTCCCCCATTGGTGACATGCACACAGTAGGCATGTCATGAGTGGAGCCACTTGCAGCTGGGGTTCAGACTAGATGGCCCAGGAGGGCCCTTCTGACTCACTCTGTTTCTATGTTTCTATTGTCATATCTCCTGCAAACCTTTGCTAGATATGCCACTAGGCCAAGTGTGAATACAACATATGCAAGAGTTAGGGTTTCAATAGATGCGTAACAGGGAACATTGTCTTCTCTCTAACCTTCTGCCTATTTTGTGCTCATTTTGGGAGCTTTTGTGCTCATAATTTTGGGGAACATTGTACAGTACAGAAGCCATATGACATGTAATAGTAGCTAAAATATTTGCTGTCATTCCTTCTCTCAATGAACTATATTTCGCTAACACTGTAAGTTGCAATACATCTTACCAGCATGAACTATGCACATTTAGTAAAAGAAAATGGGCCTGATGTGGCCTACTGTCGAGTGCAAGGGCATTGGCCAGATTACACAAATGACAAAGTGGACCAAGATGCTTGTCTTGGCACCATATCAGCTTTTCTTTAGACAGTAATCTGCTCTCATCAGAGAAACCTCACAGAGCAGCCTGGACATTGAAATGCAGTTTTTCTTCCACACCCATCAATACACACACACACTACATTAGTACTTCTGCAGGCCAAATCTGTTTGACCTGCACTTTCTTGTTGAGTTCAATGGGGATTTTGTCCTCAGTGATGTTACCAGTGAGATACTGGCAAGATACTCTTCCTAGCCTAGCACCACACATGTTTACTCAGATGTAAGTCTCACTGGGTTCAAGAGGACAGGCATCTTTGCATTTCTGTGGTTGGCAAGGAGCATACTACTGCTGAATGCAAAATGGTGCCCTAAACTGAACTGTCATGCACTCAGTTGAAGCCTAAGTCAGGATTCATCAGCTCCTGTATCACAGGAAAAATACATCTCTGATAGATGGTGAGGAGAAAAAACAGGAGGAAATAGTAAAGGGCTGATATATTACTATATTAGTTAAGTGATTTATGTACAACTGAATGAAGTATATTTGGCAGACATATCTGTAACAATAAGATATAGAATGAAGAGCTGAAGAAACAAAGAAGAAAAGGTTGCAGATTATCTAGAGTGGGGTGGTCCAACATGTGGCCCATGAGCTGCACGCAGTCCCTGAGGTCTTGTTCTACAGCTCCCTTGCTGCTCAGAGCCCCCTGCCATCCCCTCCGCAGTCGATTCCAGCAATAGCACGAGCATCCTTGTGGCCAGCTCTTGCAAGGCAGCCAGCCCATCTTGCTTTCTCCTCCAGGAGAGAGCGGGATGGAATGGTGGCCTCAGGAGAGTAAGTCCCAGTATGCCCTGCACTTCTCCAGCCGATGAGTGCAAGGTCACTCAGGAGCCAAGCACCTTTGAGCTCATCAGCAGGAACGGGCGAGTCACACTGGGGAACTTTCATTGGCTCAAGTACAAGAGGCTCAGCACTCCAATTCTAAGAAGGAAGGCAGGGCTGGGGGTCACATGGGAGGGTTTCTGGGCCAGAGAAACAGGGAAGAAAGGGATGAGCCAACCATTGTGCGTGGGCTGCAGTCACTGGAGGAGCCATCCACATTGCATTCTTTTTCATTCAATTAGTGAAATTAATTCTCCCTTTTTAAATGGTTATACTGTGTATATTAAAGATATTGCAATGTACAATATGGAATTTAATTCATTATGTGCCCCCCAGGTTCCTCATGCAGCCCTAGAGGTATGAAAAGTTGGATCACCTTGATCTAGATCCATTTCAGTCAGGCTTTAGGAAGAGTTTTCGAATGGAAACTGCCTTGGTTGCCCTATGCTGGGAGAAACACAGGGGGAGTGCAGCCCTGTTGATTCTTGTAGTCCTCTCAGCAGCTTTCAGTACCATCGACCATAGTATCCTTCTGGATAAGCAGGCTGGGTTGGGCAAAGGAGGCACTGCCTCGCAGATTCCATTCCTACCTGACCCACCGATTCCAGAAGGTGGTGCTGGGGGATTATTGCTTTGTGCCACAGTAGTTGTGCCAGGGAGAACATGGTTCCATTTTATCCCCTATGCTATTTAACATCTACATGAAACAACTTGGGAAGGTTATCCAGAGATACGGGCTGAGGTATCACCAATAAGCAGGTAACACTCAACTCTTTTTCATCAAGTCAGGCAGTGGCCACTCTGAATCAATGTCTGAGCATGGTAATGGACTGGATGAGGGCCAACAAACTGAGGTTCAACCCAGCCAAGGAGGTGCTGTCTGTGGGTGGCTTGTCTGTTGAGTTGGTTGATATTCCATCTGTTCTAGGTGGGGTGGCACTCCCCCTAAAGGACAACATTCATAGCTTGGGGTGCTTCTGGACCCAGAGCTGTCATTTGAGGCACAAGTGGACTCTGTGGAACAGAAAACCTTTTATCGGCTTATCTGATATTCCAACTACAACCCTATTCAGACAGAAAAACCCAGATACAGTTACCCATGCTCTGGTAACCTCTTGTTTGGATCACCGCATTGCGGTGTATGTGGGGCTGCCAAAACAGGGCAGCAAGATTGTTAATGGGGACTGTCTCAAGAGAACACATTATGCCAAGTCTCCAGTTATACTGGCTGCCAGTTGATATCTGGGCCTAATTTGAACTGCCAGTACTAACATTCAAAGTCCTAAATGGGGCCAGATTATCTAAAGGATCACCTCTTCCTATATATATCTACCTAGAAGCTAAACTCATCTTCAGGAGTCCTTCTCCAGGAGCCCCTCCCAAAGGATGTGAGGCAGGTGGCTACTAGGAGGAGGGCCTTTTTTGGAGTGGCATCCTCGTTTTGAAATGAGCTCCCCAAAGAGGTGTGCCTGGCAACTACTTTGCGTTCTTTTTGGCACTGAATGAAGATCTCCCCCCCCCCCACCCCAACATTTTAACCAGGTAACTTTTTAACTTTGTTTTTATATATTCCATTTATTTTTGTACTGCTTCTGTGCTGAATACTAACAATTGTAATTATGGTTTTGCTCTTTGTTAAAGTTTGTTAATCCTGTGTAAAATTTTCAGGGAGCTGCTGTGTAGAAAAGGGGGGCAGGGAAGTCTCCTTCAGCCACTCCAGTTGCACTGACCTAAATACCTGCTGACCTAAACCCCTGATGGACCGCAAGTTACCAAACCCTGCCCTCACAGCTCTTCCCCAGAAATACAGCTCCACGAATTCTGTGAGTAGAGGGAATGAAGGATGCTTAAGACTGTGGTAAGAATACACCCTCTGGCTTCTGTTAAGGTGAAATACATGTTTGAAGTGTGAAAAGGCAGCCAGTCTTCATAACTAAATTTCATGAAATATCTAATAGCCATGGGGCAAAAATGACTGGTAGAACTCAAGGTAAGCTCTATGTACTTGGAGGAACTGTAGGAATCCAGCAAGCAGCATCCCAACGCAGCAGCTTCTGTGTGGTAGGCTCTAACTACAGCCTACAAACACCCTAGGATGCGACTAGGCAAACAAGAATTTTCCCCTTTCATACCCGGTATGCCTCAGAAGTCACATGGCAGACACATTTGCTGCGGCTGCAGTCCAGATTCCACCTGGGGGGTTTGTGTGGAAGTAGGACCACTTCCCAATGTATTTATGAGGTGTGGCAGGCCAAGGATTCTATAAGCAATCCCCAGACAAGCACTGTTTTGCAGACACATCCCAGGTAACATTTATTGACTAAAATACAGGGCATGCCTCTGAAGGAAATCTCTCAGCAGGATTCTGAGTTGAGTGTCATCCATACAACAAGCCTGGCCGACCACAACTACACATACCTGAGTTTTAAAAAGCGTACAAAAGTTGGGAGAAGAGCACTTAAGCCTGCTATCATAGTGCCCTCGTTGTCAGTCTGACCTTCTTTCTTGAAGTCACATTATGAAGTTGCTTGAGGGCGGTGGGAGAAAAGACCCTGATGAGGTCAAAGAAAGTGCTTTGGGGAGGAGTGGAAGTGTGTTGGAGAGAGTGGGGGGAAAACTCAAATATACCCAATGGGAAGTATATTCCTTTGCTACAGCTCATTCAACCAGAGTGCATGGGAAGTTTACCTGCCAGATAAACTGAATTTACTTGTCCACCAGAAACATCATCTACTCAAACACTGCTGCCTCCATCTGAAGGGAAACTCCTCCTCCTGTGCAACAATACTTATTATTCAAACTCACATGAGACACCAGCCAACCAGACCCCTCACTTGGGACATTCCCCTCCTTCTAGGTCCTTTAGTCTTCACCCTTCCCCTGCAGTGAATACAGGCTTATCTCTGCCCATACACATACCTCAATTTAAAATAAGATAGGCCAGGCTGTGCCTTCTCCCCTTCATTACAATGGCCCAAGAGCGAGACAATTCTAGCCCTGGTGTAAAGAAGCAACAGCAGATGTGGAGTAGCCATGAACCTCAAGTCTGACAGACAGCAGCAACTCAAGGATTAATAGCCTGTTCCTGAGTTCAAGAATGGACACTCCAAATAGTTAAGATGCCTTGGTATCTCAGCAGAAAAGAGAGAACCTGAAACTAGTCCAAAACCACCACCTCCTCTCATGTTAGCTGCCCACTTTAAAAAGGCTTTGCAATCATTTTAGTACTAAATATCTCTTGCCCCTGTTCAGCAGGATGGCCCAGTGTCATGACTTCCATCAAGTAGCAGTTTTTAAATTGGAACAGGTTTCCACAAGTTTGGTGACCTCAGCACAGTTCATGTTCAGTCTCTCCTATGAGGAAGAGCCATGGTGCCACAGACTGGAATAGCAAGGACCATTACTGTGCAGGTATGATACAGATACCTCTTCCTTAGACCTAAGAACCAGGCAGCTCCACTTTGGGCCTGCATTATCTATATAAATAAAAAATAAATAGTCAGTAGTGTTGGGGCTGCTTGGCCAGCAATCATAAGACAACAAATTCTTCCATGGCAGCCTTTTTTGTCCTGCCACGCTTGCTGGGCCGTTGGACTTGCACTGTTTGCTGGGAAAAGCGGGCACACAACTCCTCCAAGCCATACTCCTGAGAGCAGCCCTCCACAATTGAAAACATAGGATACCTCTCTTTGGCGGTGGCTGCATTTAGGACCTGCAAAGGGAAAGCAGAAGAATGGTCACATAGTTAATGCTTCCAAGACCTTGTCATGTAAACTCTACAACAGTTTCGAGTCACATTTCCAGCTCTTTAGTTTGGGTTCTGTTTCATGATTTGGAGCAGGAGCACATTTCTATGAAGATGGAAAAATTAGAGGGATGATACCCCTTGTTCTAATTCTCATTGCTAACAAAAAATACTCGGGGAAAAGGCTAGTGAACAGGAAACTCATTCAGAATCCTCCATCATATCTCTTTATCATGTTCATACCAGAAGTTTCTCCATTTTAACATTCTGCAAACACAATCCCTTCCCAAAATTCTGAACCAGGGAGTTCTATTGATTCCTTACAATAATTCAATGCAGTCCCAACTAGCAAAATTAAGTCTGCTATAGTACACATCCAAGACAGACTTTGAAATGCCTCCAGGAAAACCTAATTCCTCACCTGAGTCAGTTCCTGGCACAGATGTTCAAATTCTCTTCTGTGACGAGCATAGAAGCCAATGGTGCAGCTGGGATCCACTTTGGTGAAGGCTGTTTTCCGGGGGGAGTTGCAATGGAAGGACTGGAAAAGAGGAGTCAGCTAAGGGTGAAACTGAGTGGCCCATCTTGCATTAAAGCTGACCAATAACAGGACTACCAGTGTGTTACCCAGCCCTGATCCATCCTCGATGGAAATCCAGAATTGGACAGATTTCAAGGACAGTTACAAATACAAACAGGATGAGAGAGAGACAGTTTGGTTCTGGGCAATCAAAACCAAGAGCATCTCCCACCTAGGAACATCCTCCAATACAATCATAGAATAGTAGAGTTGGAGGGGGCCAGAGTACCATCAGGTCCAACCCCCTGCTCAGTGCAGGACTCCAAGTTAAACCATCCCTCTGTCCAGTTGGTCTTCAATGGCTGTCCAGTTGCTTCTTGAATACCTCTAGTGCACAACCTACCATTTCAAGAACATCTCTCATCTGAAAAGTGTTCTCCCATTTTTGTTGAATGGGACCAACAATAGAGGCTGAATGAGACTGGCTTCCCCAGGATCATATAATGAACCATGGTAGAGGTAGGACTTCTTCTACCCAACAAGGGTAGAACTGCTAACAGCAGTTCTGGAGTAGACATGGTACATTTCAAAGCCTCTACCTCTAAAACTGAAAGAGGTAGAGGCTTTCAAATATGAATGTTTTCACATTTGTGAATGTGAATGTTTTCCAAGCCAAATACAGTGGTTTGGGGTTTGCTTTAAAAAAGAGAGAGAGAAATAGAAAAAGGAAGTTTTGTTTTATGATCTCATTCTAAGGCTTGACCATCTGAAGCAGTTCTTAAATTTGAATCACTAACCTGAGAGCCCTGTTGAAAGTGGTGAATTATGTTGAGAAAGAGAAAATTTTACTAATTTGCCAGACTATTTTCAATGGCTTTCAAAGTCATGTAGTAATTCAGAACCACAGCAATTTCATCCTGTCCCAGTGCTATGTAGAAGGGACAACCGAGCTGCTAAAATCCAAGAATGTCCAAGCCTTGTTAACCTACCTTTGTTGTGCCTCTTGTTCTCTCAGCTAATACTGTGAAATATTAATATTGAGGCCAAGGTAAGCCTTTAAGTTCTCAAAACTCAGGCTTGGTTGGAAAAAAAAATGAACACTTTAACCTACACATAAAATTAACCGAGTATAAGATTAAATTCTTAACATACATACAGGCCCATCTCAAATATCATGTTATATCAATGGTATCTGGGAAAGCACTTAACACCAGTCATAAACCTACAAAAATGATTCCTATAAACCACAAGCCCCTATCATACAGACAGCCTTATGAATCCTGAAGAAAGTTTCTGTCTGAATTTTACTTTTTCTACATTTCTGAAGGCTTTTGCTTTGTGTCACTGTCCCCATCCCCACCCTCACCAACTATTTTACAACTTTTTGTTTGGTCCTAACAAGATACTAGCATATCTTTGTTTTCTTTTTTATCCCTATGAACCAAGCAAACTGTACTGGCTCTTTCTCTGGCCCAGTATGTAATTTACTTTACTTAAAGATGCTATCACACCCTCCCACACACAGCTATGCCTTGCCAATTTAAGCTGCCAACTCCTCAGCAAACAATAAGGCTCCCTAATTGCCACTGAGATACTTCAGATGCAAGGATACATAGCTGCCATCTTACTTGCCATCTTTCCATACTATCCTAGAGCTCAAATAGATGCGCACCTCCAGGGAAAAGTTCTCCTTGGTGGTGTCCACAAAGGGCTGGCAGTAGTGGGGGTCCAGGTACAGAAGGGAGTCATCTAGAAAGCAAAGGAAGTCAGAAACAAAGATCGGTGAGGAATCCTGTTCTGCAACTGTGATTCAAGTCTCACTGCAGACCCAAAAGGAAAGAGAACATGCCACATTCAACCCAACCTGTGTGCCCTGCCATTTCAGAGGCCAAAATGGCTCAGAGGCTAAAGTGGTTCAGATGCATCTCTGTTGAGTAACAGTTTGCTCCTAAGCAGAAACCTGGAAGCAAATTCAGAGATAAAAGTGACAGACTCATTTAGCTTGTCAGGTGGCATACTAGGTAATGGGAAGATGATCAGCCATATTGCATCAAAAAGGGAACACTCTCAGAATTCAGAAGAATTCTGAGAACTTTACTCTTGTCAATCAAGAACCTATCAACATACTAAGTGGCCAACACTTACTCCTTTCTTTCCTGTAAAAGATGTTGTTAAAGCAAATCTGATAAGTAACAATTCCATACGAGGTTTAAACGAGTATCTAGAAAAAAAAATAGGCTTTTAATTTCTCTATAACATTGACTGTCTCCCTCATTTAATTCCAATTTATCACTTAACACAGTATTGTGTGCTCTACTAGCATTTTTAAACTTAAACTTAATAACTTAAAATTTTAAAATATAAATTAAATTTTAAAAATCAGTTACAAAGTAACAAAGGTTGCAGGGTACCTGAATACCAGAAAGATAGGCTCACAAGCAATTAATAGCTTGCCAAACATTTTGCAGAATATGATAGCAGTCACAGAGAAACCAGGGCTTCAGTAATTGTAACATGAGGTTATTAGCGCTCATGTTTGCAGATACATGTTTGAAACTATGTTTATTTAATACCAAATCTTCAGTTGCTCTATCTGAAATAGGCAACTTCTGGAGGTTGTGGGGGAGCATATTGCCCCCCTAGAACTTTCCTTATTGCAGTTACCAAAATTGATAAGGAACTTGGCATACATAAGCCACCCATGCTGCCCACCCTTGATGTATATGTTAAATGTTATTGCTAACATATGGTCCAAATGTTATCCAATTACACAGGTTGCCAATTTGCATAACACAACTTACTGGTTATTTATTTTGAGACAGATTTTGGAAACTCTAATTAGGTTTACAGCTACCTAACACTGGAATAAAGCAAGGAAACATGTAATAAATCAACACTTGAGAGGAAGAAAGGAAAGCTTTCTGAAGCTCAGTAGTGAGTCTGTCACCTTGAAATCCAACAAAGTAGAGTGAGTGCTTTGGTTTTCCTCCAATGATTCCAATGCAGAAATCTAGCTTCAGAAGCTCCTGTATGGTAAGAAGACAGAGGCAGGCTCTTCAGAATTTAATACCATCACCTTTGACTGGTTCTCTCTCTATGTGATACCCAATGATTGGACAAAGTCCTGAGGAAGATGCCAGGTGCCAACTTCCAACCACTCTGAGCAGGATAAGAACAATGCAATTAGAAGAAAATTTGGTTGGAAGGGCTGGTTGTAGCCAACCACATTTTGCTCACTGTTGCCCCTAACTTGCTGTGATGCATGAGAGACAGTTTCCCTGATTTAGTTACCTAACTGGGTACTTCTTAACCAGTGGCCTCCCAGAAAACAGTTCCTGCATAGAATGCATACAGTTCTCCTTACAAAGCAGTTTCATTTTCATTCCACCTGATGTGGACAAAAAGGTGCCACACTATGGTCTCTTTCCTTCATTGTACCCAGCATGGGAAAAGAATGAGGCATCAACATGGATTCTCTCAAGCTCTTGAGATCTACCATCATACACCTATTCCCAAGTCACCTTGACACACTCCACGTAGGCAGGGTTAAAAGTCTCTCCACCCAATCGCATGGGCACCAGGATGATGATTGCTTTCCACTCTACACCAGCATCCCATGCGGACCTGCCTTCGCTCCTGTTGGCCAGGTTTGCCACATCCCCTTTGTACACTGCAGGGGTACCAGAGAAGAGCATTAAATCATAAACCATGGTGACTTCAGCCCAGCTGTCTACACTGTGAAGCCCAAATGGGTGCTTCATGACCCCCCTCCCCCCAAAAAGGCCTGCTAATCTCCTTTTACCTGTGCAGTCCTGAGACACATATACCACCAGATTGCCTGCTTCTGAACAGCAATCCACTGCTTTCCTACAGGAGCAAGACGAGTTTATTTTAGAGAAGCATAGTTCTGTTAAATTTGCCTTCCAACCCCTCTCCAGCCAGCAACCACCTTCAAGATCATCCTCAAAAAATTTCATGAAATAACATCCTCCAAACAAAGGTTAAAATCCACCCAACCCCCAAACAACTCTTGGTCAGAATGTACTGATGCCAAGAAAGGGCTTCCCATCTTCCTTGAAATATCACTGACTTCCTGTGCCCACCTACTTCTCACCTGATGATGTGAGCAGCAACAGAGGGCCCATACCAATCCCCAGCTTTCTTCCCTGAACTACGCCCCAGATCAACTAGATGGTGGATCCCAAAGGGTGCTTGAGGCTGATCTGCAAACCACGAGACAATCTTTCGGTGATAGCGTTCATTCTCCAGTTCATCAGGACTACAGGTAAGCTGAGTGGCTTGTCGCTCCCAGGGACTCCTGCTACCATCAGTGGGGATGGGTGGATCCTGATGCAAATTGGCTGTGTTGGGGCAGGGCAGGGAAAGCAGTTTCACAGGAAGCTCCGTCTCTGCCACACGGGTGGTAAAAAGGGCATTTGGCCAGATCCAGTCTGAAAAGTGGAACAGAAAACCAAAGAACTTTGGAAAGTGCAGCAGGCCATCCAACCTATTGACACAAGCTATTTAGGAGCCTACAACCACTTAACTTTGGCATCACAAATTCCCATCAACTGCAACCACATTGAAAAAAACTGAATGTGTGGCCACCCACACTTCCTGATCTGGCTAATAATTGAGGGGTGATGGAGAAATCTGGTGCCATAAACGCTCAAGTGAGATCAATTGTACATTATTCACAATGCTTCTCCTCTGTTGCTCTAGTGGGGATGGCAGGTGCAACTAAGTCATAAAGGCTGTTGGACAAATGGTTGGCTCAGAACAAGCTGTCATGAAGAGCCACAGAAGCAAAATACTGGCACGCAAATACTTCCTCTGCATGCTTGGAGATAGGCAGGGGGAACTTCCTCCTCATGTCTCACACCCACCATACCACTCTCCTGACACTCACCTCTGCTAAGAAAATGGACAAGGAGACCTTGTGCCAGCAGCATCTGCCCACTGCGTAGCATGCAGCCCCAGCCACAGTCTGTGGTCCACATAGTTCCCTCCAGCTGCTGAAAGTCCCGGCGATAGGTCAGCCAGATGCGGGAAGCAAAGTCTTTCTGGAAGCACTCCACATCCTCTGCAAGGCAGAATAAAGCCCAGTTGGGCTGAAACCCTTTGTGGATGTGCCCAAGAGGTTCACCTTGATAGCTGGCCACACAGGTTCCCTCCATGTTCATCAAGGAATTCTGGCAGCCTTAGGATGCCTCTGAAATCCCAGTCCCTAACTATAAGGTGACCTTCCAGATGTTTAGCCAAGAAAATACTCCTTCAAAAGTTATGATACATGAACAGGAATCAGAGCAAATTCCCTTTTGCAGGAAGCTGCAAGATCCAGGATCACCCTTTTAACATCTTGCCTTTGGACTGCTCAGGACTCTTGATGAGAGAGAATTACAGTGGTACCTTGGCTCATGAACCCCTCAGTTCATGACCAAATCGGGTCGTGAACAGAAATTTAATAAAAATTTTGACTCAGGTCGCGAACTCTGCATTGGGTGGCGACTGTGATCGCAGCCATCTCCCCACCCCACAAGTACAGAACAGATTAAACCTATTTACATTGAATCTTATGGGGAAATTTAACCTGGCTCATGACCAATTTGGGTCACAACCAGAGTCCTGGAATGGATTAAGTTTGTGAGCCAAGGTACCACTGTATTTCTTCCTTCCCAAAAGGACTGTACATATGCCTCAAAGGAAGGACATGGGACCAAGTGGGGAAATATGTGGGGCCCTAATTAATGTAGTGATGTGTACAGGGAAATATGGTATTGGGAGGAAGGCTGGCCAGGTAAGGGGCACATAGCCCAGAAGGACTGCCATTATCAGCCTGTCCTCAGATTGCTAAATGCTGCTTTTGAATGCCAGATCAGTCCACGAAAAGACTTCCTCATCCATAACTTAGGAGTAGATGAGGCTTCTGATCAGGCATGCATCACTGAGACCTCAGTGGGCAAACAGGAGGGATTTAATCTCTCCCAGTTTTGCCTGCCAGGGTACTTGGTACAGCATCAAGGAAGACCTGAGGGTCAGGGAGGAGGTGTTGCTCTGGTCTACAGGAATGTATTTTTTCCCCACCCCCTCCTCCAAGCTCCTTGTCTGACAACTAGTTTGGAGTGTTTGCATCTGGTGACAAATGAAAGATTCTGTTGGTGTAGTACCCACTATACAGACTCCCAGTCTCAACAGCCTCCCTACTTGAGTGGACAGAACCGGCCAGAGTTGCAATGCTGTGGTTCCCAAGACTGCTGGATGTTAACACCCATGCTTATGCTACCTTATTTGGGGCAGCTCGGGATTCCATGACAATCATGGGACTGTCCCAATATATCATCAGCCCAACAAATGCAGATGGACACTCTACATTTTTTTCAGTTGAATGTGGACATAGTGACCTGAAGGTGGGGGACTTTGAATTGATGTTTTTGTTATGGCCAGATCAGTGCATGCTGAGAGACCAATGCCATCTTTTCCCCTCTGCAAGGTGGGGGGCTAATTAAGATGGTCCACCCTGGAGGTTAAAGAAGCTGGATAGATTTCAGATAGCTGGATAGATTTCAGCGCTCTTCAACATCTTTACTAGTGATTTGAATGAGAAGGCATAGGGAATGCTTATCAGATTTGCAGATGACACACAACTGTGTGGAATAGCTAATACCCTGGCAGACAGAAGCAAGATTCAAGCTAATCTTGATAGGTTGGAGCACAGGGTTGAAAACAACTGAATTAAATAGGAGCAGGTAAAATATTCTCGGTGAAACCCTTTTTATTCTCAGTGCTTGGTGAAAACCTTTTTATTTTCCCAGCATTTTAACAGCCATTTTTTAACTTTAGTTTTTATATTATATTTTATCATGTGCTGTTGTATCTCTGGAGCAATTTGGTTAAAACCAGGGTGGATAAAAATCAATGTTTTTTTTAATATTAAAAAATAAGAGTACTAGAAGCTGGGAATTCACGAGGGCCAACTTTGGTCAATTGAAGGCCAGACTGGGGAAAGTCTCCTGGGAAAGGGTATTGGAAGGCAAGGGAGTTGGCATAAATTTAGAGATGTTTTTCAAACTATGATAAACTAACTGGAATTTGATATTAGAATGTTAAAAAAATATGTAGCAGGAGGTTGACCCAGTGAATCCAATGTTAATGTTTGTGATGTTTGATTTTTTTTTGTCTTAGTTTAAAATTTTTAATTTTTTATATATATATATATACCTGAGTCCAGATGGCCCTAACATATAAATCCCATTCTAGTCCAACTGCAATGGCTCCCTATATGCTTCTGAGCCCAATTCAAGGTGTTGGCTTTAGCCTATATAGCTTGAGACCACAATATCTGATGGAATGCCTCTTCCAAGTACAATGCACCCAGATACCACACTCGACATCTGAGGCTTTCCTTCAAGAGATTCAACAGGTAGCAACAAGGAGGAGGGCCCTCTCTGTGGCAGCCCCCAAATTATGAAATGATCTCCTTACTGAGGCCCATCAGGTGCCAATTTTACCATCTTCTCAAAGCCAGGTTAAGATTACTCTCTTTGCTGAGGCATTTACCAGCTCCAAGTAGCAAGTGGGTGAAGGGGTAGAAGCACTGCCAGCATTTTTACAGCAGGGAAAGCAGTATGGACTGGTTTTAGATGTTTAGTTAAAAATGAGTTTTTAAATTGTTATTGTTTTATTTGATTATGTTTTGTTGAAGTTTTAATATTGTATCTTATTATATTTATATTTTTATTCATTCTACTTCTATGCTGCCACATAATCCAAAGGGCTCTTTTTATTACTTGTGTTCACTGGTCAGAGAACTTCGATTTATTGAAAGGACAGAAATTAAATAAGTAAAGAAACAAACAATTCTTAATTAAAAATCATGAAGAGCAAAAAAAGGCAGTCTATGGAACATGTGAGCTAATTGCTTCTTGGTCAACAGCAGGCAGAGTTAGAAAGGGCAGGCTGAGAAAAGCAGCAGAAGACTGCGTAAGAGGATTTCTAGGCCTTGGCCCTTGAAAAGCTACCTGTACTCTTGTGGTTTTTTTTCTGTTAAGAGAACTGGCAACCCCTTCTGGAAATCATGCTATTAGGGATACAGCAGTGGGAGAGATTGAAGGTTTTCACACCAAATTGATGGTTTCAGAGGGCAGGCATGTTGCCTGAAGGAAACTTGGAAAACCACCCCAAAACAAAACTAAGCTTGAACTCTGTGAGACCCCCTCCACCCTGATACCAAAGTCACTCACCCTCTTGTCCAAAGTTGTATCGATGTCCAAAGAGGTGGACTGGGGAAAGCTTGCTGAAATTGGTTTTAGTCTTGACTGTCCATCCTGGGGAGGAAAGGAAAAGAAGCCAGAAAGGCCCAGCTTAGTTCCAGCTGTCACAAAGAAGCAGAAATAAGAGAGACCTTTGCAATGACCAGTGGCAGCCAGACAAAGACTGGATAAGAAGAAGAAAGGGAGGAGGCGGCCACTCAACTAAATCACATGAAGCTCAAAACAGCTGTCTGTGGCCTTTCCCCATCTGCATCTTCTTCAGATGGTTGAGGAGGCCCAGAATGGAGAAGGACCAAAGGAGCTAAAGGAATATTCAAGCCATGCTCCAAGAATGGTACTCCTCCAGGATAGGGAAGAATCAGTAATAAGAAAAACAAAAATATTCACTTTTTAAAAGAAATCAAGCCCTGGTTATAGTGTAGTTGAAAAATTAGTAGACATATGTCAAATGCATTTAAATATAAAAATTAAATTTCTACTTAACCCAAACATGTATGTGTAAAAAAGACAGCATAAACTGCTGTAAGCTACCCTCATAAAATTTGGGTTTGAGGCAAAGTTCCATAGTCCACCATACCTTACTAGACACAAAGCCTCACAAGCCGTTGGAGATGAAGGGCTTGAAGAAAACCACAGCCACCAGCAAACAGATCAGAGAAATCTGAATGCTCTGAAGAAACAATGAAGGAAGGGCTATAGACTCAGCTGGAAACTCTTTCCCTATCAAACTCTAGCTCAGTCAAGCTAAGTGTGACATGCTCATGCTTTCTGCCTTACAAAAAACTAAATTTCAACTTTTAAGGGCAGGTAGGTTAGACCATAGATTGTCCCATTTGTGAGCTGGGACAAAGTCAAAATACTGCATGCACTCCCAGCAGTTCGAGAGCCACTTCAATGTGGTACAGTCTAGTGGCATTCCTAGAGTAAGGTCACCAAGAAGGCAGGTCTGATCACAAGGGCCTTTCTCAAGGAACTGGCATATCACAATGTCCTGCTCATGTGGTGACATATTTAACAGTATGCTTCTGCTAAGTGGCTTGCACTGTGTGAAGCAGACTCCAGAGTGCTGCTTATGAATGTGAAGAACACCTTAAATGTTTTATTTTTTTGTCATCCCTTCAAAAAAAGGGATTAAAAGCAACCCTTTGTTGCAACTGTCCATTCCTCAGCAAGCCTGAAAGAAGCTATATAGAATTAGAGAGCAAAGGGTTAACCAGAGAGGGGTTTTTTTTGGGGGGGGAGCAGATGGAGAGACAAACAAGGTAACAGTGGCCTTCTGCCCACAGCACAGAAACAGTACCATCAAAAGTTACATAAACAGAAAGAAAACTAGATCTTTTCCTGACCTCTTGGAGTAGTTCTTTTAGGGCACAGGAAGAAAATGGAATCCTTATTTGTAAACACACCCACACAATCATAAAATATTAGGACATTTTTCACTAAGCCAAATGGAGCATGTGCACATGCTCATTTAGCCACAGTTGTGGCTTCAGAATCTTAGCTGATTTAAAGATGGTAGCAGGGAGATATTATCAGACCCAGAAAAACATGGGTCTTATTATTTGCAAGCTTGCTATCAATAATTAAATGTTTGGTTTTTTTAAAAGTTTTGCAGTCGACCTTGGAAAATCACAGGTGTGTGTAGACTAGAAAATACCTGAGGCATACAGTTACTTTCTTGAAGCATACCTTCTGGTCGCTTGTTCCACACATTATTACTATATATATTAGCATACAAGACAAGCCTTGAAACCAAACATAGCAAAGCAAACATTAGGAGTTGTCTCATGAGCTCATGTATGGCAAATAGTATTAAGAGATAAGGTTTGTGAGTATTCACAGTTTCTCTGCTTTTGTAGGCATCCTGTGTCCCTAACCTCAGCAGATGTGGAGGGCCAACTACATAGTCAAAACCAAACAACCCACATTTGGGAAATATATAGATGGCTGTTCAGCCACTACTACATCTCTGTTCAATTTGTGGTGAAGGCCTCATTCCAAAGTAACAGAAAAACAAGACAAGCAACTGGTCCAGCTGAAGTTCTAGAATAGGAGTTGGGTGGCATCTAGCTAGATATCAGACTTTTGCCTTCTATGTCAAGTTGCTTTCCAAATGAAACTGAGGGCCATCTTCAATGGTTTAACTGCTAGTTAGCCTTTGCCATGAGGGCTGCAACAGATCTGGAGCCAAGAAAAAATTCTGCCATCTGCAGCAGCTTAGAACTTCCTAGCTCACCCTGAAAATTCAGGGCATAAAGATAACGCATTGAAAAAGATGGGATGCCTTGCTAACCAACAAATTTCAAAGGAACTTTTCATATTTAAAGGTTCTTCAGTATCACTGCTGTCATAGAATTGAATGTCATAAGATGCAGAAATAGCCTCAATACTAACTCCCTTTAGGATTTTTCAATTGGTCAAGATGAATGACAAGCACATGCAGGATCCTTTCCCTTAATTCCCATGCAGCTTCTTTAAGTCTGACTCACCATATTTTACATTGTTCCAAGTAGAGAGAAGCTTGCTTTTGATTTTGTCCACTTCGTCAGGTTCACTCTGCTGGCTGTGGGCGGCACCTCCTCCAGGAAAGAGTCCTTGGTAGCTTGCTCCTTGCCTGCTGGCCCTGGAATTAAAAAGCTGTCTTCCATCTGAGTGGCCCAGCTCATCCTGGTTTAAGTACTGCACTGAGGTGGGTGACACGGAATTCATTTAACAACAGGGGCCAGTGTTGGCTGAGTCTTCTCTCAGGAGCTGGGATGCAACTTCCACAATCATCTCCAGGGAAAAACTGCAGAACTATCAGATATAAAGTATAAGTCTTACTAGCAAGATATTGCAAGAAGCACAAAGACACAGGATATCATTTCTAAAGATAAATATTTGTAGCAAGACTCCTGTTCTTCCTACCCTGTCTACCTCATACTAGCCATTCCCACCTGCCTTGTCCTTTATCTCACCCTCTGTGTTGAAACATTAAGAAGCCTCAGGGGGCAAAAAAGGAAAAGCTATTTAAGAGATGCTAGACAACCAGAAAAACCAAATGGGGCAACAGTATATAATTCATCAAGCTTCTGCCCCTTCCTCAGGCCACAGTTCCTAATCCTAATTATGTTTTAATAAAATTCAACAGAGTTAAGAAAGTCCTGATAGAAAGCGATTGCATACATTCATACAGGCTGATTAGACTACTGGAAGAGAAAAGAAAGAGAAAGACAAGTCCATGACTCCATGGACAATCTCTGTCCCCTTTATATAAAGATTTTAGTTTTCATCATTCCAGACACTAGGCAGTTGCGCTGGATGGAGCCACCTCCCTCTCCCCAAATTGAGCCTTGGGAAGTAAGAAACAACATCCAGCAATTGTAACAGCTCATTTCAGCATTGCAGCTGAGAGAGAAGAGGTAAGTTCAAGTAAGACATTGCCAGACTGGTATAATGCCATGTCAGATATCCTTCTGAAGGGGATCCAGAAAACAAAATTACATGACGATAGATGAAAGTCTAGGTTTCCTATCTGAAGAACTTAACAAGAAATGAGTAGAAAAGTAATGGTATTGAATTCGCTTAGGATAACAAAATACCAGGGAATGTAATGCTGAACAACTATACCAAGTTCTTCTGTTCTTGAAGATTTCCACGTCTTTGTATAGAGAAGTATGCCATATCACACCATACCATACCAAGCATGTCATATGTCTGCGTCCGGAGGCCGGTTGCCTCCCTATTTCGTTCCCAGGAGAGACTGTTGCTGCATGTGCTTGTACTGCCAGCTTTCCCCCAATTCCTCCAGCAGCCCCCCACAGGAAGAGCAGCAACCCACCTTGAGGGGCTCTTGGGACGAAAGGCAGCAAGGGCTTCCTCTTTCCACACATCAGCCAGAGAACGCCGCAGCCCTCGAGCAACCCTTGTCTGGGGCCTCTTCTTCCCACCCGCCAAAGCCGAGCCTCGACAACACGAGCGTCCAAGGCGCCCCCCAGCAACCAACGCCAGTACCAGCACGAAACGCCTTCCCTCCGCACCGCGCCTCACCCGACCTGGCCGGGCACAGGATGGATGGTAAGGCTCACCCTCGGCCAGCGCCGCCACCGCTGTTCAGTCCATCGTGACTTCAAAGCCCGCAGTAGCGGAAACGACAATCACGACGACGCCATCTTAGAGTCCAGTAACAACTGAGCCCACCCTGCTTTGGGCGGAAGTGCTGCTTTGCCCTCAGAGGGTCACGCGAAGTGCTCCTCCCAACGTGCTCACGATCTAGAAATTTAGAGTGATACGTGCTCTCGCCTGCTTGAAGTGGAATTCTCATTTCAGTTGGCTTGCATGAAAATAAGGCGAGTCCAAGCCCTTTGCATTCAATTGAACGGTGTTCCTACCTCTGTTACAATCCCATGTAGTTTGTACAGACGTGGAGTGCGTGTTTTTCCTGCTGCAAAATGCTACCGACAGAAATTGAACCGAAAACACTTCAGAGCTAAATCTGAAGCACAATTACGAACAATTTCAACAAGATAAAAGTGTAGAAAGCAACACAGGAAGCCCTCGTGGTTCCACAAAAAGTCAAATGACAACCTGAAAGAAAAGAACAACATGTTCAGGAGGTGGAAGCAGGGCTAAGCAACAAAGGAAGAATATAAACAAATAGCAAGGAATTGCAGGGATGGCATAAGGAAAGCTAAAGAGGGAAATGAACTGACAATAGCAAGGGATGCTAAGATCAAGAAAGCCTTCTTTAGATACATCCAAAACAAAAGACATATGAAAGAGTAAGGTGTCCAGTTACTTAAAATGGATGGAAGAGTCAGAACAGATGACAGGGAAAAGGCAGAGGAGTTCAATTCCTACTTCTCCTCAGTCTTCTCCCACAAGAAAATCTACAACCGAGAGGAAGTACAAGCTGAAGTAGGAGATGACAGCCCAAGACTGACAGTCAAATGGTCAAGGAACACCCAGGAGGAATAAACACTTTCAAATCTCCAGGGCCCAATGAACTCCATCCCAGAGTCATAAAAGAGTTAGCGGAGGAACTCTCAGAGCCACTGGCTGTTAGCTTCGATAAATCTTGGAAAACAAGAGAAATGCTAGCAGACTGGAGAAGGGCTAATGATGCCCCTATCTTCAAAAAGGGGAAAAAGATGAACCTGAGAATTACAGACCAGTTAGTCTGACATCAATCCCTGGAAAAAATCTGGAGCAAATTATTAAAAAAAATCAGTCTACAAGCACCTTGAACTTGCAGTGATTAAGCAAAGCCAACATGAATTTGTCAAAAATCCTGGCAGACTAATTTTGACTGGGTAACCCCTCAAATGGACAGAGGGAATACTGCTGACAATCTTAGCAAACTTTTCAACATAGTGCTTCATGACATTCTGATAAGCAAATTAGCAAAAACTGGACTAGATTGAAAAACTATTAGGTGGATCCAAACTTGGCTGCTAAATTGGGCATGAAGAGTGCTCATAAATGGCACCTTCTAAAACTGGAAGGAAGTAAATAGTTGGGTGCCACAGGGTTCAGTTTTAGGACCAGAGCTCATTCAAATCTCCAAGGCCCAATGAACTCTATCCCAGATTCATAAAAGAGCCACCATAGAAACTCTTCGATAAAATCTTGGAAAACAGGAGAAGTGCCAGACAACTGGAGAAGGGCTAATGTTGTCCCTATCTTCAAAAATGGGGAAAAAGATGAACCTGGGAACTACAGACCAGTTAGTCTGACATCAATCCCTGGAAAAAATCTGGAGCAAATTATTTAAAAAATCCATCTGCATGAAGAAAATGCAGTGCTTAATAGAAGCCACCATGGATTTATCAAAAATAAATCTGTCAGACTAATTTAATCTCATTTTTAGATGGAGTCTCCTCCCAAATGGGCAGAGGGAATACTGCTGACATAATCTAAATCAAACTTAGCAAACCTTTCGACATAGTGCTTCATGACATTCTGATAAGCAAATTAGCAAAATGCAGGCTAGATAGTGCAGTCTTGCTAGTAAATGGAAGCGTGTAACAAAGAGGAAAACAAGTTTGTGTGTGTGTGTGTTTGGGGGATTAAGGTGAAATAAAGGAGAGGAGAGGAGAGGAAAAAATGTTGGGGAACTCCTCCTTGATTTCCTCCATCAAACTCCTGTTTATTCTCCGTGATCATTTGCTCCCTGGGAGCTTGGCACCTTGTATCCCAGAGGCCCTAGACCAGTTGGGGCAGTTTGGTTTACTTGGAGTCAGGAACCCGAATGAATCACCCCACCAAACCAACTGTAGCTAGCTGATCAGCCTGCTCCTCTTCAGTTAATCAGCAATCAGCTAATCTGGACCTTCCCTTCCATTGTCCTTTGGAAAACAAAGGTCTTTGGCTGAGCTAGTACAGGCTTGCCTCTGTCTCTTTCATTATAACTCCTTCACCAAACTCCTGTTTTCTCTCCCTGTTTGCTCGCTCTGGTCGCTCGCTTCCTAGGAGATGTTTTGCAGAACATCTGCCAGATTCCCTAGTTTTGGCTTCCTGGACTTCAGTCTGCATTGCAGCCCAGAATCCGAGAGTGCATGTATCCAGGCTTCGTGCCAGGAATTGCACTGGTAGCAGCAAGCAGGGGGAAAACATTGGCTGCCAGGAATGGCAGCTGGCATGCCCACTTGTTATGCCCCCTTTCCCCATCTGTTGTCACTGGTGGCACTGAGTGAAAAAGAATGTTGGCCACCAGGAATGGTAACTGTTCACTCCCCCCCCCCCCCCCCGCTTTCCCTGCATGCTGTCACTTCTGGCAGCAGTGAGTAGGGAAGAAGTTTGACAGGCAAGAATGGAGGCTGGGGAAGGTTGCCAGTTGTCCAACTGGGGGTTCATGAGCATTTGTGAATTTCCTCTTGACTTGGCTTGCTTTCCAGGCCCAGGTGGAACACTAGAGGAAGTCTGTGGGTGCTACAGAGACAGATTCTGAAACCCTAGTCAGCATGCAACATAAACAAGGTTGTTTCCATGCCAAAACCAGGCCTGGCAATTCTTGCCCAGGAAAGGAGCATTCTCTACTGGCCTTCCAGTTAAGGTCTTCCCAATCAAGAAGTGGCATGAGACCACTCCCTCTTGCATGGCAGCATTAATCACCTCCCTAGCTGGTTGTTCCTTCTTTGTTGGCTTTTATAAGCCAGGCGAGTCAAGGATGCAATACAGAGATGGTTGCATGAATCCAGCCAAACACCTTGCCAACATCCTTGAGCTGTACTAACTAAAATTCATCCAACAAAACTGTGCTCTGGATATCTCAACAGATTAAACTACTTTAACTTGGGAGTCTACGTCCAGCAGATGCAAGAGAATGCTTCCCGGAAGTGTTCATCAAATATATTACAGCGGATTTCAAATGTCTGTGGGGCCAGCAGGTAATAGACACTGGGTGATCCTAAAAGCTCCACTAGGTGGCAAATGGGAGATTGCATAGAGGCATGAGATGTTCCTTCTTACCTTTTAATATAAGAAGTGCCTTGTTGAGTCAGATCAAGACCCTCCCAGTTCAGCATTCTTTGTAAGAATTCCAGGTAGCAATGGGTACCAAGTCACCCACTCTTCCGCCTTCTCCAACTTGGTGACCTTCAAATGTGCTTGTGACTACAACACCTATTATCCCCATAAGGCTGGCCTACTATCATATTCATTTAGTCCCAGTTTTAATCTTTTCTGGGAATACTGGTTTCTGAGAGGCAAAGGGACTACCTAGTTCTGCTGTAAATAGTGCAGGAACACCACCTTCCTCATGAAGCCCTCAGTTATTCACGGAGGGGCCAGAGCATTCATGGCCTAATTTTAGTTCACTGGCTTTTTTCTTAAGAGAAACTGGTTGGGTTGGCCAGCCAGTGATGAAGTCCTTTGTCAATGGGAGCTTAGTAAGGTAACCTTTCAGAACAGCAGCATGACTCTTACCAGTTCCCTCTGTAGCACTCCAGTTCTGTTCCCCCTAACATTCCTTTCTTAGCACTGCAACAATCCCACACTCAAATAAGTTCCCAAAGAGTTGCAAGATGTCTGCAGCATCCAAGTGGCTGCAGACGGACCCAAGTAAATGCACTGGGAAAGCCTGCAGGAACGCCAAGAAGTTTGGAAGAAACCACACAATAGAGAGGGGCTGATACATACTTAGGCTCTGTTAATTATCTTCCAGGGTGCCAACTGCCTTTTGAACAGACAGGCACACGGAGTCCACATTTCCTCTATTTAGTACAATTTCTCTTGGAGTGACATTGGACAGGAACAATCTTCCCACATGGGTGTCACAGAGAGGGAGAGAAGAAGAGGGCTGGAACCAATGCCAAGACCAGGGTGTGGTTGGCCCAAACAGCAGGTTTGAACTTGCAGCCTAGGCTTGCCTGTGAAGGAACAGGTGAGAGCAGGAATGGAGAAACTGCCCTAGGGATTGGTACAGGGATTGGTACAGGCAGAACCAGTTCAACAAAAGGCCAATCACTGCAAAACGGGGCAGGGTCCTTGACTGTACAGATAGGGAAATACAGACCTATTCAGACAACAGCAACTTCATGGCAAACCCATTTTGTGCTCAAAGTTGTTGTTGTTAGGCACGAAGTTGTGTTTGAGCCATCATGACCCCATGGACAACATTCCTCCAGGCCTTCCTGTCCTCCACATCCCCTGGGGTACACTTAAGCTCATGCTGACTGCATCAGTGACTCCATCTCTGCCATCCCCTTCTTCTTTTGCCGTCAATTGTTCCCAGCATTAGGCTCTTCTCCAGGGAGTCCTTCCTTCTCATTAGGTGGCCAAAGTATTTGAGTTTCATCTTCAGGATCTGGCCTTCTAAAGAGCAGTCAGGGTTGATCTCCTCTAGGACTAACTGGTTTGATTGCTTTGCAGTCCAAGGGACTTGCAGGAGTCTCCTCCAGCACCACAATTCAAAGGCCTCAGTTCTTCAGTGCTCAGCCTTCCTTATGGTCCAACTTTCACAGCCATACATTACAAGTGTGCTCAAAGTACAACAACACTGAATCTACATGAAAGTCCATTCCATATTGGCAGCAAAATTTAATCCCGAACAGCCTTCATCAATCTAGTGTTCTCCAGATGCTTTGGACTACAGCTCCCAGAAATCTTGAGCATTAGTTATGCTACCTAGAGATGACAGGAGCTGAAGTCTAAAACATCCAGAGATTGGCAACTGGGAAAAGACCTTTGGTCTGGTCCAGCAAAGCTTTTCCTAATATCTTCTTCTCTACCTCAGAAGTAAAATACTTTGAATTCCTGTAAATTATGCTTATTCTGCAAATTATGCCTATCACTCCAGTCTATTTAAACAGTTTATTCTAAACCCAAGCTTCAGGGTTTTGCAGAATTGGGGACATTTTGGCAGGAAGAGGTCTGGCAAGGAACAGCATGAGTGTGGGGTAGTGTATGATTAGAGCTGTGAATGAAGGAAGCCAAAGTCCCACAGGGCTGTTAAGTTCTGTCCACTTTTGCAGCAAGCAGTTTCACAACAAGCTTTCAGGTGCATACATTTCAACTATTCTCACAACTGGAAAGTCAAAGTACTTTGTCAGCCCAGGTGATTTCTTGCCAGCTGCTAATGGGGCCCCCAGACTCACAACTCATTCCATCTTGTGTTTGTTTCATACATGCAGCATAAAGCAGATATGAGATAATTCAGTGTAACAGTGTGAAACCTGCAGTCAAATAAGGTTACTGTCTACAAAGGAAGGCTACTATTTAACATTTCAGCAGTTTCCCATTACACAGAAACTTCCAGGTATTTTGGAATTCAACTCCCATCAACCTAACCAGCACAGCCAAATGTCAGAAGTCCTGTGAGTTATCGCCTGAAGCACCTGGAGGGCAACGCATTGCATAAGGCTGGCACTATGGAAAGAACACAAGCAGGGCCTGAGTGCAAGAGCACCCATCCACCCACCCGTGTTCCCTGGCACCTGGTCCTGAGCAGTACACAGGCTCAGATACCGGAAATAATAGGTAGCCACCACAACCACTAGCCACAAATTTGTCTAATTACCCTTTGAAGCTGTTCAAGGTTGGTGACCATCGTTACACCTGCGATAGCAAATGCCAAGGTTTAAATATATGGTGTGAAGAAGTACTTCCTTTAGTCTGCCTTAGCTCTCCCATCAATTATCTTCATTGGACAATTTGGACAAGGTTCTAATATCACAGGAGGTATCTACTTTCTCCACTGCATGTATAATCTTATACATTGCAGGCATGCCTTAAAAAAAAAAAAAAAGCTAACACACACAAATATTGCAACCTGTCCTCTTAGGGGAGTTGTTCCAGCCATGTGATGATAGCTGTCATTTTCTGAACTTCTGTTAGCAGTTGTTTTTAATTACTTTCCTAATTATGCCTAACATAGAATTTGCCTTTTTCAAAGCAGCCACATTGTGGGTCAGTGCTTTCATCTAGCTATCCATCTAAACCCCAATATTCTTTTCTTTGCCAGTTACCTCCAGCTCAGAGTCCACTAGCACATAAAGAAGTTAGATATTTTTGTGTTCCCATGTTCATCACTTTATACTTTCTTACATTGAACCGTATTTGCTATTTTAATTTGATTTAATGGGAACTGTATTTGCCATTCTCCTAGGTTGGAGTGTTCCTTGTTACAGCTGTTTCTAATACAGATTCTTCTGTTGTTAGAACTGCCCATTTATTCTTATTCTCAGCTTTCTGTTCTTTAACCAATTATGGACTGATAAAAAACATTTCCCTTCAATTAACCCTACATTTTTTTCAGAATTCTTTGTAACGAAATATTTAAAATAGTTCACAAACATTGGCAAAAAAGTAGAAACTCTAGAACAGGAGAGCTTATGCTACATGCATATTATTTTTATTATTAATTACATTTCTCTGGGCAGTTCACAACATTTAAGTAACTTATCCAGATTTCAATGAGGCTTGACCCTGCTTAGTTTCCAAGATTAGTCAGGATCAGGAACTTCAGGTTTTGTTTATTTTAAAAATGGTATATACTGTCCTTCATTAAAAAAAATCCCAAGATGGTTTACATTAAAAATAAAAAATATCATCAACAATACTACAATTAAAAATTCCTTAATGTCAGTACTTGATATAAAAATTAAAATACCAATTAATTTAAAAACTGAATAAATAAAAAGGTTTTGTCTTGACATCAGGAATGAATAAATTGTCAGTGCCAGATACACCTCTCAGGGGAACAAATTCCATACTTGGAGCACTATAGCATAAAAGACCATCCTCCTCATACTAGCCCTCCTCACCTCTTTCAAGGAGAGCTCTTGGAGGAAGGCCTCCACAGATGATCTTAAGGTTCAGGCAGTCTCATACGGAAGGACATGTTCCCTTAGTTAACTTAGAAGTTATTTCTGTCCATCTTTAAGCAGCTGCCAGAACTACTGTATCAATTTTTGTTTCAACCAGATTAACATGGCTGGTGCCAAATGCAGACAGAGGTAAGTGGCATACAGAATAAATTATACTGACTTGCGGTTTGCTTCACCTTGCCTAGTGAGCATGTCGGTGAATTTAGAGAGCACTGCAAGGCCTCTCTGTCTGAAGTCTTTTGCTCTCCCCAAGTTCCTAAAAATCTGGTCGGTGCTGACTCCAACCCATGTCCTATCAGTCCTTCCAACCCATTTTGCTCATGCAGTCCAGCACTGGATTTGGACTTTATTGTTTCTGCATTAGGCATGGCTGTTGGTCCTTGTGCTTGCCTCAATGAAGCATTGTTTGTCAAGGCCAAAGGAATGCATGTAGAAGCAGCAGAGCATCCCTAAATGCTGAGCTGGGAATGAGGACTGAAGGTTACTGACAAAGCTTGGAGGGGAAAAACAAGAACTGGGACATCAGAAGCTGTGTTTATTGGCAGAATTGCAGAGAAGCATTCCAGGACCCATCCAAGGCAGGGTACAGCAACACTGCGGAGTGACACTGCTTTAACTAGCCCTTCCCCTTGGCCTTCTAGTTCTGTAAAAAGGGTGGATTTGGAATACATGGCAGAATTCTCAGTGTCCTCATCAAACAACAGTTCCCAGGGTTATTTGAGGGAAACTGTGACACTTGAAATGGAATGATTAAAGTGTTATAGTGTAAATATATGGGACATATTACAGCAGCACTGTAAAATGATTGACTGTGTGCATGTGTGTCATCTCTGTGTGCCAATCTACTCCCAGTCTCTAGGTGGAACTATATGTGCATCTGAATAGTAAACAACAGCATTTAAGCAACAATTTAAGCAAGCTTAAAAGCAACAACGTTTAAGTATATATTAACTTGCTGATTCAAATATTCTACTCAAGCTATGCAAGGAGCCCATAGCTCAGAACATACACTTTTCATGTAAGAGGTTCCTATTATCTCCAGTTAAAAGAATTTGAAGCAAAGCTGGGGAAAGTCACATGGAGTCAAAATAAACCATACCTGCTCTTGAACTAGTGGCTGGATGGTGTAAAGCAATGTCCTATGTTCAACTCCATTCTCCTGTTTTTCTGATAGAATTAAACCAAACAATACATTTGACCTTTGCCAGGTGCTTTGGTGTGTGTTCCACCTGTTCCCACTGGTTTGGACATGGGGGATTCTGCACTTTGACATTAGCAGCGCAGGTTAGCAGTCAGTTAAACAGAGTCAAAGGCAAGACCCAACCACAGTACCAATTACATTGGTACCTTAGTTAACAAATGCTTCTGTTCGCAACCAATTCTGTTTGCAAACAGAAATTTTGGCAAAAATTTGCCTCCATTTGTGAACTCCGCATCGGGTGATGACTACGATCACGGCCATCTTCCCCACCCAAACACTCCAAACAATAATCTTCTCCCCACCCACCATGAGGGGGAGCCATGAGGGCACACTCACCTCGGTTGAGGCCTTCCTGGCTCCTCGCTGCCACCCTGCTTCTGAGCCGGAGGAAGATCCCCTCACAGGTGCTCACCTGGCTCCGGGAGGGGGAGCAGGAGCAGGAGGCCGGAGAGGTGGGCACGGGACAGCTCCCCTGGCCAGGAGAGGGCCATGAGGAAGGGCTGCTTTCCAGGGGCTGAGGCGAGGGACAGGGCCGAGGCCGGCGGAGCAGGGCACCTCCCGCCCCTCCCCGCTGCGGGGGAAGAAGCATGGCGGCTGCTCGGCGGCAGCAGCTTGCCCTGAGCAGGCCGTTGCAGAGGCACGGGAGATGCGGCCCCATTCCCACTCCACCTCAGCCCATCCGCCTGGGGCTCAGTGAGGCAGCTGCAGCTTGGCCTACAGCCTGGGGATGTGGCTCATATTTTTGTTGTTTTTTAAAAAAAAGTGTATTTATTTAAAACTTTTATATGCTTAACTTTATGTATAACATAAAGTTATAGTTCAGAATGGATTAACCTTATTTACATTGAACCTTATGGGGAAATTTGCCTTGGTTTGCGACCAGTTCAGTTCATGACCAGAATCGTGGAACAAATTAAGTTCGTGAACCGAGGTACCACTGTAGCAACAATCAGAACTGTGTATTAGATGGGTTCTTCCAGAAGAATGATGAGAAGATTGTTAAGGTTCAACATGGTGTATTCTGAACTTTCCTAGTGTCCAAAAGCCAGGATAGTTTTTTGAAAGCATGCCAGAGCCTTATGACTTTCAGCTTATTAGGAAGAGCATCAAAAAAGATAATTGCCTTGAAACTGCCTTCCCCAATTTTTCTGTAGATAAGGACTACCTTTGAAGTGAGAATGAATCTGTTTCTTGCAGCAGCTTCAGTCTCAGGAATGAGTGTAGGAGCTTTTGTGCATACTGTCAGACTCTACAATAGTGTGAGAGACAAACTCTATAAAATCCATAGCAAAAGGTGTTGTCTTTCATTCTCAGTCTGGAGAGCGGAATTGATAAGTCACTTTCTGAGACCCACAGAGCATTCCCTGGGGCATTCAAGGAATCGATGTGGCCACTGAAAAAGGGGAGTATAAGCCTTCTTTTGCTTGCTTGTACCCTGTTTTCGGACTGCAGGTGTCGCAGTGGTTTAAACCGCTGTGCTGCTGGGCTGGTTGATCGAAAGGTCGCCGGTTCGAATCTGCACACGGGGTGAGCTCCCGTGTGCCGTCCCAGCTCTTGCCAACCTTGCAGTTTGAAAGCATGCAAATGCAAGTAGATAAAAAGGTACCACTTTGGTGGGCAGGTAACAGCGTTCCGTGCACTTCGGTGTTTAGTCATGCCGGCCACATGACCACGGAGACTGTCTGCAGACAAACGCTGGCTCCCTCAGCTAGGAAACGGAGATGAGCACCGCCCCCTAGAGGCAGGCATGACTGGACGTAACGTCAAGGGGAAACCTTTACCTTTACCTTACCCTGTTTTCATATCTCATCATTGTACTCAATTAATGATGCCAGTGTGGCGTAGTGGTGAAGAGCATGGGACTGGGACTCAGGTGATCCGGTTACGCGTCCCCGCTCGAGCCAATTGGGTGACTTTGGGCCAGTCACAGACTCTCAGCCCAACCTACCTCACAGGGTTGTTGTTGTGGGGATAAGATGGAGGAGGAGAAGGATTAAGCTGCCTTGAACCCTTTGTAGGAAAAAGGCAGGATATAAATGGGGGGGGGAATTAACTGAATACCATCCTAGACATGGGTGGGATGATTTCTCCCTAAATATCTTCAGGTGAGGTGCCTTGGCTAGACTAGGCCTCTGGGACAGAACACTGTGCAAAGTGAGCTCTAGAGATGGACAGTTGGAGGCCTCCCTAGCCCCAGGTTCTTCATGGGATGCTATTGATCAGATGGAGCTCTGCTGGTCACCAGCATAGGAGATATAGCATGGGGGGACCCTGGCTTGGTAGCAGGACATGTGGAAAGGACCAAGGTATCTTAATGGATCACAAGCTGAATATGAACTAGCAGAGTGATGTGGCAACTAAAACACCTAGTGCAATCTTCAGTTGCATTAACAAAGCATAGACTCCAGATCACAGAAAGTTCCACTCTATCCTGTGTTAGTCAGGCCACATTTGGAGTACTGTATCCAGTGGGTTAAACTGCTGGGCTGGTTGATCAAAAGGTCAACAGTTCGAATCTGCGCACAGGATGACCTCCCATGCTCCGTCCCAGCTCCTGCCAACCTTGCCATTCGAAAGCATGCAAATGCAAGTAGATAAAAAGGTACCACTTTGGTGGGAAGGTAACAGCATTCTGGGCACTTCAGTGTCTAGTCATGCTGGCCACATGACCACAGAAACTGTCTGGGGACAAACGCTGATTTCCTCGGCTAGGAAACAGAGATGAGCACTGCCCTCTAGAGTCAGGCATGTCTGAACTTTAATGTCCTGGGGAAACTTTTACCTTTACCTTTTATCCAGTTCTGTGTAGCCCATTTTATGAAGGATGAGACCAAGTACAGCATGTTAAGGGAAAAGTAACCAAGCTGATGAGGGAGTCTGGAAAGCAAGTTTCAAAAGGAACAGTTGAGAAAGTGGAATATATTTAGTGTGGTGAAGAGAAGATTAAAGGGAGACACGATAACAGTCCACCAATCTCTAGAAGAATCTCATGCAGAAAATTGAGCAGACTTGTTCTTTAATACTGCAGAAGGCAGAATTAGAACTAGGAGTGGAAATTGCAGAGCAGCAGGTTTCAGCTAAACATTCGGAGAAATGTCCTAAAGCAGCACTCCCCAACCCTTTTGGCACCAGGGACCAGTTTCATGGAAGACAATTTTTCACAGACCTGGGGAGTGGGGGATGGTTTTGGGATGATTCAAGTGCATTACATTTATTGTGCACTTTGTTTCTATTATTATTACATTGTAATATGTAATGAAATAGTTATACAACTCACTATAAATGCAGAATCGGTGGGATCCCTGAGCTTATTTTCCGGCAACTAGACACAGTTTAATTGTCACTTGCCACTCACTGATAGGGTTTTGATGAGTCTGCAAGCAACTGATTTATGGTCTCTATTCAGTCAAACCTCTGTGCTAATGATAATCTGTATTTACAGCTGCTCCCCAGCCCTAGCATCACCACCTCAGCTGCACCTCAGATCATCAGGCATCAGGTTCTTATCAGGAGTGCACAAGTAAGATCCCTCGCATGCACAGTTTATGGTAGGGTTCATGCTCCTATGAGAGTCTAAAGCCTCATGATATGAGGTAGAGTTGAGGCAGTGATGCTAGCAATGGGAAGCGGCTGCATATACAGGTGAAGCTTCGCTCACTCTCCCACTGCTCACCTCCTTCCGTGCAGCCTGGTTTCTAACAGGCCACGGACTGGTTGGAGACCCGTGTCCTAAAGTGAGAGTGGTGAAATATGCTTCCAGTGGATAGCAGGCTCTCCTTCACTGAAGGTATTTCAGCAGAGGCTGGATGGCTGTCAGGGATGCTGTAGTTGCATCCTCCATCAGAGTTCGCAATAAGCAGGGGACTGGACTAGATCATCTCTATAGTCCCTTTCAACTCTGTTTTAGAATGGTCCACGGGCATGTAGCACAAATGCTGAATACCTGAAGCTATTTCATAATTGTGTGTAAGGTAGCTTAAATGCTAAATGCATAACCTCTGCCTCAGATGTTTGTCCAAACATGTTTCAGTTGACACAGTCACAATCAAGTGAATGTCAATGTATTTTAAACATCCCCACATGAACAAATCAGGGTAGACCCAGGACACAACCTACTCTAGCAGCCTTTCCCAACTTGATGCCTTTCAGATGTGTTGAACTACAACTCCCAGCATCCGCTAGGCAGCAATCCATGGTAATATTCATTGCTGTAAATCTATATTTATTGCACCATGGGTCATATGGAGTTGCATTCTGCTGCTGTACAAAAGGCAATTCTATGTCCTGATTCCTTGTGTAAGTAAATGGGCTGCGTTGCAATTTGCAGGTCAACACATTTCTTGCTGCAGCAATTTGCAGCATGTTTCCTGCATTTTGGTTCTGATCTCAGAAAGCCAGGGTGTGTCCAGTTGAATTTTTTTATCCTGCAATCACTCTACCTCAAATATTTTACAGGGAAGGGGGTGGTTCAGATGATGCTGTGTTCCATTTGTAACTTTCCCATGTTTTCTCACCACTATTTCTGCTTCTTTTCCACCAAACTATCTGTTAAGGAGGAAAAGATGGCAAACATGTACTCTGCCTTCCAACAGGCAGCACTAGCACCCCTCTGCCTAGAAGCACTTCCAGCTGCCTGTCCCACAAATTGTTGCAGATCCTGCTCTTGGAATTACTCCAGTCCTGTTCTGAGCAACACCCTGGAGATAGCATCTGACACAAAGCTTTGGATTACTCATTCAGAGAGGGAGCCTCCAGCACATACTTTCAGTCATCCCACCCTTAGCTGAGAAACTGAAGAGAGCCTTAGATTGCTATGAAATGAACACAAGATAATGAATTAACAGTTCATCAGCTTCCTGGGAAAAGAATGCTTATTTTTCTTACATACCTGTCTTCTTTGTTGTTCTGTTGTAGCCATGGCCCTTTATTCCTTAACCTCTGAACTGAATGGAGCAACCCCTTCATCCAAACAAGACCCCTACTTACTGTTCCTTGAAAATCAGTAGACAGGTTAACAGTTCTTTCTAGTTCCTCAAGAGGGCCAGAACTTCTGGGTTCTCTGCTTGCTTGCGGTCATCTCATACAGTATTTTCTAAAGTGGGACCCTCTGGATGGAACTACAATTCCCAGAATTCCTGACCATCTAAGTAAATAGTTTAGCATTCCCCAATTTGATGCTCTCCAGCTGTGTTTGTACTCTAGTGTTCATCATCCTTCATAGCTGTGCTGGATGAGGATAATGGGAGTTGCAATCCAACTGGAGGGAACGATATTGGGGTGCCACACCGAAATCAACAATTAAGGCTCAAATGATCAGTTTCTTGCGAGGACAGTTAGGTTTATTTACAATTCAATACATGGATCCATGAGTGCCCAAGACAGAAACACCCAATGCTAATCTCATTAGGGTTTTATAGAATCCAAAAGGGGAGCAAATGCAATACACAGGAAGGAGATTGGATACACGTTACAGTGTCATTAAAGAAAGTGTTACATTTTACTCTAATTAGATACACTTGACAGACCTCCTAAATTAAAGTTATCTTGAATTGGCTTGCCAAGTTAAGTGAAAAGGTTACATGTGTGAACTTACAGGGTTAGGAAGGCACTCTGGCAGGCCTGTATATCACTTCGATAAAAATCACATGCCCGGTGATGGAGTGAGTTGTTTAACCTTCACTGCCAGACACCAGTGCACTGATGTTTTATTGCTGGGATGGCAACATCTGTTTTTCTGAGTACAGGGAAGGCTGCACTAGTGACAGGACAAACAGACTCCAATGTTAAGTCTCTGTTGCATTCATCTCAAAGGGTCTACTCTAGGTAGGATTAATATGATATATAACCCCCAAATCCCTGAATGCATTCTGCACTTCTAAGCTGGGATGGATTAAACAATGATCAAAGGACTGGGAAGGAGCATCACTAGAAAGAGCAACCCAAGATTATTACACTTCGGGTTGATGCTGGCCACCATTCTCTGCAAACACAGCAGAGGAACGTGGGCCGCACTCCTTGGACGGTTAGCCTGGGGCTGCTTTTGGAGGCAGCAAAGCGTTTCTGGGGAAAAAGAGGGAGGGGAGGTCTTCCGTTGCAGAAAAATAGAAAGCTAAGACAGCTATTATACTCTTTCACCCTGCTCCTCTGGAACCAGTACAGTATATGCCTTCCAGTGCAAGAGCGTAAAAACAGAGCACAGTGCCTCTGAGCGCGTGCAATGTGTCCTTTCTTTGCTGCATCCGCATCTCCAAGGCAGGCGGGTTTGAACTCCTCCTCCAGAGCTTTGGCGGAGAGCTTGAGTCAGAGCTCAGCCGCTTCCCGCCTGTGACTCCGAAGCCGCCGAGCTTGTTCAAAAGTCCTAGCCCGGAGGCGGGCTTCATCCCGCTAGCAGCTGCAGCGGGACAGCTGGGCAGGGAGGTATCACGAAGCCCGAGGACAGGCGGCCCGACGGAGGGGACAGATCAACGGCGGCTCCCCTGTCGCGGGTGGCGCTCGGTATGGGACGGCGTCGAGCGCGGAGGCGCCCGGCTCCGACGGCTGCTTTCTGCCCCGATCAGCCTGCACTATGCTTGGCGTGCTGAGTTGGTGGAAGCGAGAGAGGTGGACGCCGTCGCTGCCTCCTCTTCCAATCGCGGGGAGGACAGCGAGCGGGACTGCAGGGCGCGGCGCGGCTTTTCCCTCCTTTCCCTCCGCTGCGCTCCTGGATCGGGGAAATACTGCAGAGCCCGGGCGCCGCTTCTTTAGGGCGCCGTAGGCGACGCGCGGATCCCAAGCCCGAGGGGCTCCGGTTGCGGCCGGCGCCTGGAGGCAGCTGCGCGCACGTCATTCTGGCTCGGCCGCAACTCGCAAGGCTTCGACGAGCCGATGGTTGCTTGTCGTCTGGTCGACTTCAGGGTTGCCCAGCCCAAGCTTCGCAGTCTTTCCCGCGCCCCGCTTCAGCTCCGTGAGGTAGGTCGCGGTTATGCCCAGTTTTTAGAAGGGGAAACTGAAGGCGAGAGCTGGAAAAGGCCCCCATGCGTGGTCTGCTATTTAGTGGATGGCACTGAATAGGTCCTTTAAAACTTTAAGGGCACAATCCTAGGCGTTGCTTAGAGCGGGGAGAAGGCTTGCAATTCTCAGCATGTCCCGGACATGCTGGCTAGAAATGCTGAAAACTGTGGGATTTTTTTCTGTTTAAACATGCATAGGATTGTGCCTTAAAACTTTCAACTGACCTAGTGAAAATGGAGGTAATTTCCAGTTTTTCCAGTATAAGACTGGAAACAGCAATGGAGAACAGTCTGCACTTATATCATGTTTCTGGATATTATATGTGGGGATCAGGGCCCAGTTATGACATGCCAAAGGCCCTTACCTATGTCAAGCTTAAAAGGTTGCCACCTTTAAAAGGATGTATGAATCTAACAAAAAGGACAACCAAAGCTTTTTGCATATACTTTGTAAAGATTCAGTGAAACAAATACAGTTCTCTTGAAATAAACTGTATTAGAAATATCATTAAATACAAATGTGTTATGATTTCAGCCTTAACGTATGCACACGCTTTTCATACAAAAGCATCAGTTTTTGTTCCACTCTTCTACAGGCAAGATACCCTCCTTCAGAGTAATCCTCTGAACAGGCTCCTCTTAAGCTCCCTTGGGGACAATTATTCTTTTAACTTTTCTGGAACAGCTGGTTCCCCGGGCAGGATCCTTGACTAAGTGGCAATAAATGTTAATTGTGGGTGGGGGAGTCAACCTCATGGCAGCCCTTCAGCTGGCTGAAAAATGTCTGTTTGGAGCTCCCCACCCACAATGCTTTCCCATGTTGATTTAACATTTGTTCCACATTACTTATTGCAGCAGCAGCAGCGATGTAAAGTTTATATAGTAAAAGTAATAGCAAAAACAAACCAGTTTCTGCACCAAATAAGTTTACATGCAAAAATCAACATGCTTGGTTGGAATGGTTGGAAAAAACAAAAGTAGTAAAGAAAGAATGTTAAGTGGATCCTATCAGGAATGACCTAGGGAGTTAAGGAAGGGCTTGGATGAAAAGGTGGGATTTGGGCAGGGATTTGAACAATCCAGATAAGTAACATCAAGCCAGTCCTGACACAATTCCAGGCATTTGGGGCAGCAAGGCAGGACTTTTGCTGTACTTTTATTTCATTGTATTACCATCCTGGGACTTTTAGTTGAAGGACAGTATAGAAAAGCAATAGATAGGTAGATGGATGCTCTCTTATTTCACCATCCTCAACCTGGTATCCTCCAGCTGTGTTTGACTGGCAACTCCCATTATCCCCAGCCAGTATGCCATGCCAGGAGTGGGCAGCAGAGTATGGGGGCAGCAGAAACAGCACTTAACTCTTCCTGTGTCTGCCTCTTGTTTTTGCACCTTAGCTGTGGGGCTTCTAAATCCCTATGTGTTTACCCTTTTCCGTCTTTCATTCAGGGATGTTAAGCATGGCCGCCACACATTGCTGTTAGAATGGAAGAAAATGGGGAGATAAAAAAATGGAACTGCCACAAGGCATTGACCAAATACAGTAGAGGCTCCTAGAGGCTGACCCGTTAGAGCAGCTTCAGAGCAGTCCTGCTGCCTATGAACGATCACCTCAGAGGTTTCTTTTTGTCTTGCCTTTGGTTTTCTAGTTCATTTTCCACTCCACTGGGAGTAGGACAAGATATGCAAAGGATACTCATGGTATGTGCTGGGATAAAAGAGCCAAAGGCTCTGTTAAGGCATGGAGCCATCCTACTCAGGAGGCATTCCCTGGTGCTGCAGCTGCCTTCTGCTTCTTTTTTGTGAGTCGACTTTCACTTTTCTGCATGATCTTTCTGTGGGAGTGGGGGTTGTATATGTGTGAACACACCAGGCAAAGCACGAGGTCTTACTTTTGGTCTACCGGTTCTTCCAGTTAGTTGTTTATCTTTGATTTTGAGTCAGATTGTTGCATTTGTCTCTGATAGTGTGGAAAAGATCAGCTCTATGGAGCTCCAGTTTTGAACCTAACTTTTGAATATGTAACAGGAGCAACAGCAAATGGAGACACTGATGCCCTGTCAGTTATCATGTTGTCTGAAATCAGATGCACTTTCCAAGCCATGGCTTGTTAGGTTGTGAACAGTGCATTGTTCACCATGAGTTTGTTATCCTGGCTGGGTTCAGACAACACAAGAAAGTGTGTTTCAGCAATGGTCCATGGTTCAATGGCAACCAACATTCAAGCCATATTCAACTCTTGAGTGTGGGCTATCATGTTGTCTGGACCCAATCATAGCCTATAAGGGCTCAAAGAAGTTGCTTGCCTCATTCACCTCCCCCCCGCCCCTTGCCAAAACAGTAGTATTTTCATGCCAAGCAAGGAATGGTGGTTTGCTTTGAAGCAGCAGTTCAGAGAGAGCAGTATTGAAGCGGCATGCTTGGCCACCTCTACTCAGGTTTGCATAGTTCTTTTTCTCAAGCTGCTTTTGAACTGATTAGTCCAAATTGTCCTGAAAGGCAGTGAACAAGCTGCAGCTAATCCTCTCACACAACCTGTGGGCATCTTTTCTTTTGGAGCATGGAAGATCACTCCAGTGATCGTTGCAACAATTCAGAGGCTCCAAGTTGATCTCTTATTGATTCATAAGAGAGGGCATGGTTGAGTAAGAAGACACTTACCAGATAGGGTTCTCCAGTATATGTGGGAGGAAGATATTGTCTCTTCCCATTATGGCAACATATTTGGACATTTGTGCCAAAAACATTATCTCATAGGGAAAGGCAGACTGGGAATATTAACAGAAATGTGCATCCAGGAATCCCCAGGGCAGCCTGGATGTACATTATTTTGATGGCATGAAAATAAGCACTGTGAGAAACAGGCTAAGTAGAAATGCGGTCTCTGTGAGGCTTGCAGGAGCTAGCTGAGAATGAGAGAGAGGTCAGATGTGGCTCTGCATGTGGTAGGACAATGTCTGAGAACACAATGTATGGAGAACCAACAGGGCGCCCTCTATGTGCGTTGGCTTACAGTGCCCAGCATTTCTGACAATTGGCCATGCTGGCTGGGCTGAATGAGAACGGTATTCTGGAGGGCACCAGGCTGGGCTGCGTGACAATATGTAGCCCTGTAGCGAACCCTGTAGGCATTTGCGCATGACTCTTGGTTATACAGACAGAGCAGAGGATGCTGTGATGTTAAGAGTACTGCCTTACGTAGTACTTAACTTCTGCAATGAAAAGTTCCAAAACTCAGGGCTTCCTGCCTTGGAAGCCTTTGGCTCTCATAACAGATGGCACAACAGTGGATCATGAAAAGGAACTCTGCACATGTTCAACAGCACTCTTAAATATGTTAAAGGAATAAATTCTGGGAACTGAAAGCAGATTCTAGTCTTTGGTGAACTGTGGCTCAAATGAAGCTGTGACTTGAATTCTAAGTGCGTATGAGTCTGATTTGTGTACGCACGGTGTGCATAAAAGAGGAAGACAATGAGTGCTCTGAGGGTGATATCTTGGTGCTGTGTCTTTTGCCTGGAATGGTTCTTCTATGGCTGTTCTGCTTGATAACCACAAACAGGCTTGTTTTCTTTTCTTGGTTCTTCAGGTATTTTCAGCACAGCCTCCCCCTAGAGGGGTTGTGCAACTCACTTTTGGGGAGCGTGTCGTCAGATACTCATCTGATACTGACTGGCAAACAGTCTAGCAAAAACGAAAAGTAGATTCTGAATCAGACCAATCAAAGGTGGCAGTGAACATGCTTTGAATTTGTGCAAACTTACTGTCTGGGTTTTGAGAGGTCATGAGAGGGAATATCACTTCCTGAACAAAGGTGAAGGAAATTTATGTGGAGGAGGTATTTGCAAAGGAATGACCCAACCAAGGTTTTGAGAATAGCAGAGCACTGTTCTCAAGAGACAAGTGAGAAGAGGGGGAGAAGAATGGGCAGATGGAAAGTATTTCAAAATTAGAATGTACACTTTCTGGTGATGCTATAAAGGACACGTGAAAGAAAGAGAGGGAAAGACAATACTAGATGCAAAGCTTTCTCCGTCAGCCATTGCTGGAGAGAGATTCTGGGACTTTCAGCAAGTCAGACTCCGATTCTTGGGAATGGGCTTGCAGCCTGCCACTCTTCTGGGTGCTAGGAGAGGGCCCTGCACAGATGCTTGTAAATCAAATAAATCTAATCAGAAAATTTGTATGTCTGTGGCAAAATATAGTACTACGTAAAATATCAAAGTGAACAAGGCAAACATCCCAATACAAGTGAACAAATCAGGGATACAACACAAATTTACAAAGGTCTCTAACAAATAATCTCCTATGCTCCACTGCAGACAGGTTTCAAAAATTATAGCAATTTTTCTGTGTTGCTCCAAAGGTAATAACCATGTTTGTGATGGACATATGTTAATCTGCCATGGAGTCAAGACAGTGGGGCTATTCACACATAATGTGAATGCATATCATACAGTTACCTTTCTTCTTTCTGTCCTGTGTTCACATATTTGCAAGATATCTACTCAGGAGTAGTCTCAGCATGCCTCCATCTTCCCTCCAAATGGCATGCATCCCATCAGCCTCTATGACTGGGAACCAATCCCAGTATGCACCACTCCTGCCTGAGTCAGCAGCCTCTACCCCATTGGCTCCCATACTCCCCTAGGCAAGTGCTCCCCCCCCCCCGCTCTGTGGAGCCCTGTTAACTCATTACAGTAGCCTGCCCCCCACCCCCACCCCTGGTCACTGCTGCTGGAGTGCTGCTGGAGGCACTCCCTGTCCATCCTCCCGGCACATGCTCCTCAATACTTCGCTGCCATGTCTGCTGTCCGGCTGATCATCCATTTTGCGTCAGGGAGCCTGCACCAGAGGAGAGGCAGGGAGCACAAGGGCAGGCAACCAGCACCCTGTCATCAGCAACTCAGCCATTATTAAGTGAACAGGCCAGAGGAGAATGGTGGGTGGAGTGGCTACGGCTACTCCTGCCTCTGAACTTGCTGCTTGAAATGGGAAAAGCATGAAAAAACATTGTAACTGACTTCACACATAATGAGAAGCAATGCTGGAAAGGAAGAAATGTTATAGGAGATGGTTGGCTCTCTGATGACTCATGGTAACCAAATGTGCCATGTTTCACCATGCTTCCAGTATTCACACATAATGGCAAGCCATTCCTGCTATGTCTGAATACAGCCAGTGTATCTTCTGTGAAGAGATCAGTGCCCTGTCTGGGAAGGCCTTCCCAAATACCTTCCCAGAATGTGTGGGGTCTTGAAATACATTCTTGAGATATTGCTGCCATTAAAAGTAAGGGATACAACAGGGCTTTTTTTGTCATAGAATGCACCGGAATGGCATTCTGGCACCTTTTTCGATGGATTTTTCCACATGAATTTGAATTGCCCTACCAGCCATAGCAGGTCGGCAGCAAAATCATTAAAATGGTGCATGTGGGCTGCTTGTGTGTCCATGCTGGTTGTGATGGCGCTGCTTGGCTTGTGATTGGTTGTGTGGTCACACGCTGAGTGCTTACTGCGGACGGCAACCATTATGTTTCATTACACAGTGTTGGTGTGTGAAGAGTGACCGGCTACGTGCAAAAGGTAAATAATTTATTTTAAAAAAAGTTGGTGAATTGAAAATCTTTTTTTAATTTTTAGTGCAAAAGTGTGTCGCCAAATTTAAAGATGAAAAACATTGCTAATTCTCAACCACCAGTCCTGCTAATAAAAAGGCCAGAATATTAAGAACTGAATATATAAGTTTTTAAATAAAAGATTAACAAGATGTGAGTTCCGGCACCTTTTTTTTTTTAAACAAAAAAAAGCACTGGGGATACATATGCTTGTATTCACATAAGCTTGGTAGCCACCTGTGCAATATTTGGGATAAGCAGACAAAAGTAGCAAGTCCTTTATGTTGCAAAATGCTTTCCAGGCTTTATTATGGTCATTAATGGACCAAGCTGTAACTCTATGAGCCCTTTCTTCAGAATCTTTTCTCTCTTTCATGTAGTGGACTGCTGTCAGTCCGGTGAAGCCCTTAGTAGTATTTGACTGGGTCAGTATTTGTTGCTGTTGTTACATGCTGTCTGGCTGTCTGTAACTTATGGTGATTCTGAATGAATGCCCTTTGCGCTTGCTCTCAGATCTTGTAAACAGTGGCTTTCTTTATGGAATTGATCCATCTCTTAGTTGGTCCACCTTGTCCTCTTCTATCTTTGACTTTCACTGGATTTATTGTCATCTTAGAATCTTCCCTTCTCATGATGAACCCAAAATATTACTACTATAAATTTTTGCTTTCAGGAAAAGTTCTACCTTGATTTGATCTAAGTCTCACTTGTTTGTATCGCTGTCAGTTCAGGGTATTCACAAAGCTCAGTTTCAGCACCATGTTTCAGATGTATCAATGCTCTTTCTGTCAGCTTTCACATGCATTTGGAATATAGTAGTGTGGATGGTCTTGACCTTGGTCTCCAGTGAGATGTCCTTTCCCTTTATGGTCATTTCTAGTTCCTTCACTGTTGACCTTCCAAGCCTCAGTCATCTTTGAATTTCTTGGTTGCAGTCTTCCCTTGAATTGGTGATTGAGCAAAGTCTTTCACAATTTCAATGTCTTCATTGGCCTGAAAGTTGCACACTTCTTTTGTATTTTTGTTTGCTTCATGTTCAGCTGCAGTCCTCCTTTGCACTTTCATCTTTCACTTTCATCAGCACTCCTTTCAATTCGTGGATGCTTTCTGTGAAATTTGCTTTCTGTGATTGATGCAAAAGCAATGTGATTTCTATATTGGCAATCTGATTGGCTGCCTGAAGTATATACAGCAGAACTGCCGTATCTGTTGACTCAGCAACCACATTCTTGCTTAACTGTGGCTGGTTGGAGTGGTCAGTGTCAGATGTTTGAGAGGTGCAAATGGGTGCCCACGGACAGTGAGTACCAGGCAGTAAGCAGGTGCCTGTGGGCAGCAGCATCAGGTGATGAGTGGTGAAATAAACTCAAATAGCCACATGTGGCTTTTGAGGCTTTTTTTTGGCCAGCCCTGGTTATACACACTGGGTGGGTGTGAGGGAGCTGGCAGTGGGGGACAGGTGCTCAGGAAGAGACCTGTTATTGGGAGTGGGAGAGAGGAGGGATGAGCTAAGGTTTGGAATTGGCTGATAAGCAAAGATTTGGAAGCAGAGGGGCAGTGGGCAGTTGTCAGCCTGCTGCAGCTGGCACTTTCTAGGCTTGTGGTGAAATGTCTTATTGTGCCTAATTTAAAAATTAAACTTTATCCCAAGTATGTACAGCATATACAGTGTACGCCATAGTGTTTGCTACTATCCACAGTTTCAGGTATCCATTGGGGGCTTGCAATATGGAGGTTCTGCTCTATTTGTAATAAACAGATGGTTTGCTTCACATAATTTTTTTTTAACAATAAGTTTTATTTGAAAAATTATACAAAAACAAAAAGAGAACTGCAAACAGCTGGGTTAGCCCCCACACCTTTCTTTTTCCATTTATAATAACTAAAAAACATATTTAAGTCTATGCGAAGCCCCGTTTCTCCAGCCAACAACAAAAAGATTCCCAAGTTTGATAGAAGTCAGCATCTTCTTTCTCCTTCAATGACAAATTCAGTCAATCCATTTCTGCACAGTCCAGGATCTTCTTAACCAATTCATCGGTGGGTAGTTCCTCACTCCTCCAGTGTTAAGCGAATACAATCCTCACCACAATGATTACATATAAAATCAGATACATTTCTTATTTACTAATGTCCCAGTATAATGCCCAGTTTTTCAGGTTTAAAAAACTAAGGATTTTTGTACCACTTCCTCTACCGTATATAATAAAAAAATACCCAATTTATGTTTACATAGTCAACATCCATTTGACATCATTAAAAACATCTTGGCTAATCTATTTGGTGACAGCTACCACCTATAACACATTTTAAGCTTTCTTTATACGAGGTTGCTAATGTTACCTTAATATTTCTCTCCCACAGCTTTTACCACATTTAGTTCAATATTATATCTAAGATTTTGTGCCCATATTATCATAGCTTCCTTGACCTATTCATCTTCCATTTTCCTAACAAGTAAAAGGTCACACAATCTTTTAATCATTTTCTCATCTGGTTTAAACATCACTTAATAGTATTTGACTAAGTCCTTATAAAAGCCCCATGCCTTACAATCTTTAGCATAAAGGAGCGCCTGCATCCAAATATGCCCTCCCACCCCTAGAGATTGGTGGCAGAGGCCCTTCTCCGGGAACCCTCCGTGAAGGATATTAGGAGGGTGAATACTCAGAGGAGGGCTTTCTCCGCGGTGGTACCCAACTTATGGAATATGCTCCCCAGAGAGGTCCGCCTGGCGCCGTCGTTATTTGTTTTTCGGCGCCAGGCCAAGACCTTTTTATTTAAATGCTATTTTAATTGCTAAGGTTTATTTATTGATTTTAAACTGACCAGGCTGTTTCCACTATTTTATGTATTTTATTTATTCTATGTATTTTTTTTGTATTTATAGGCAGGATTTTAATGATTGTAAGCCGCCCCGAGGCTTATGCGAAGGGGGCGGCATATAAGCTGTCTAAATAAATAAATAAATAAATATCTCGATTGTACTTGTACCTTATGTCACCAAAAGATATCAACTCCCTGTTCTTGTATTTCTTAGCTCAATTTCAATCCTCCATCTTTATCCAAAATGTACATCATATCTTATAATCCCTTCAAAATTCAATGCATTTGGATACACAGAAGCTTCCATGGGTGAAAAAGCCATCTTAGTATAACTTTTCCCACACCGATATTAATAATTTTCTATTATAGTAACTTAAAAAAGAATCATGTCACTTAGCCTTCTCATAATCATGTGGTAAGTGGTATGCGTCACAGAATTCTATGAGTCGTTTCCTGCTATGTTTTTGACCCTTGAACCAAATTCTCCCACAGCTGTGGGTTCTGCTTTTTTCCTGCCTTAGCATTCCCATCATCTATGATTATTAGCTTGTCTTATTTTGATGCGTTATCTATTTCCTCTTTGATGCTTACATAAAAAGTTTTGGATTTCTTCTTCAGCATTTGTTGCTAGACTTGAATAATGGTTGTGTTAATAGGTTTTCTGAGAATTCTGGTTGCTGTAATTTGGTCAGAATTTGCATGATAGCACCTTACTATGCTATGTCTTGCCATAATATTGGAGCTATGTTGTTCCTTCTGAGTTCATCATTTCCAGAGGATAACACTTTTCTTTCTGTCTGTCTGTCTTAAATTTTTTATATATTGCTCCATTTCCTTAGGCTCCCATAGGCAGTTACAAGAAATTAAAACCAACAATGATTAAAAAAAAAAAAGACTAAAAGCAACATACTAAATAAAACTGATCTGAGAACTAATCTGGGAAGGCCTGTCAGAAGAAATACCTCTTTAACTCCCTCTTAAAGATAGCAATCTGGGATATAAGAAACTTCTCTCCCAACAGACCACCCCACAGATTAGTGGCAACTACTGAGAAAGTCCTCTAGGTCGTTGACATTAATTGTACAGAGGCAGACTTCAGAAGAATATCCCCAGAGGACCTTAGCTGGCACGTCAGAATGTATCGGCAAAGGCGCTCCTGAAGGTGTTTTAGACTGAAACCATGATGAGCTTTAAAGGTAATTACCAACACAGAAACATAGAAACTAAGCAAGTCAGAAGGGACCTCCTGGGCCATCTAGTCTGACCCCCCAGCTCCAGCCAGCTCTGTTCATGTAATCCCCAACATGTGCATGTCCAGCCTATTCTTGAACACCCTCACTGCCGGGGCCTCAACCACCTCCCTTGGAATCCCATTCCATATCCTAGGGCAGGGGTCCTCAAACTTTCCCAACAGGGGTCCAGTTGAAAGGTGCCAGCGGTGGGTGCAGGCCCCCAAGGTGGTGCCGGTGGGGGGGTGCGGGCTGAGGCACGCATGGCAAGGCAGGGGCAGGGGGCACGTGGGGCGAGGCAGTGCTTGCTTGAGCGGAGATCATTTTCTCCAAGTGAGTCCAAACCGATCTCTGCGCGAGCAAGCTGCGTGACCACGCATGACCAGTACAAAACCTCTGGGGCAGGCCTGATAAATGGGCATGGCAGGCTGGATCCGGCCTGCAGGCCATGATTTGAGGACCCATGTCCTAGGGGTTCTAACCTTCAGGAAGTACTTCCTGACATCCAACCTGAAGCCTGGTTCCTTGAGCTTTGCCCCATTAGAATGCATCCTGCCCTCCACTGCAGGGAGGAACAGGTCATGGCCCTCCACAAGACATCCCCTCACATACATAAAAGTCGCTAAAAGATCCCCTCAGAATCTGCTGCTCTCCAGGCTGAAAAGACCCAGTTCCCTCAATTTCTCCCCATATGGCACTCCTACCATTCTTGTGCCCCTGTGCTGAACCAATTCTAACCTAACCATGTCTCTTACATAATGTGGAGCCTAGAACTGGATACAGTACTGCATTTCTAGGTGCATCAAAGTCATGTAGAGTAGTATCAACACCTCCCTAGATCTGGAAGCCATGCTTCTGGCTATGCATGCAAGGGTGACGTTTGCCTTCTTAACTGCTGCATCACACTGCTGGCTCATGTTCAGCCTGCTATTGACAGGTTCCCTGAGATCCTGCTCTCCAGCCACTTGTCTCCCATCCTGTACCTGTGACACCTATTCCTGTGTCTCAAGTACAATACCTTGCACTTATCCACACCGAATGCTCTCCTGTTGTCCCCCACCCACTTCCACAGCCTGTCCAGATCCTTCTGGATCTGGATTACCAGCTCCTCAGTTGTGTCCACTGCCTCCACTTTGGTGAAGTCTGCAAACGTAGTCAGCAGTCTGGTTATCCCTTCCTCTGGGACACTGATAAAAAGGTTGAACAGAATCAGTCCCAGAACTGAGCCCTGGGGACTCCACTTTTCACTGGCTGCCATCCTAATGATTCCCCACAGAACATCTTGTACTATATCCAGAAATGTATTGACAGTCAGTGCAAAGACTTTAAAATAGGAAATAAATAGTCTCGCCGTGATGCCCAGAAATCACCCTGGCTGCCATATTTTTTACTAGTTGTGGTTTCCATAGTGGGCACAAGGGTAGCCCTATGTAGAGCACATTGCAGAAATCAAACCTAGAAGTTGCCCATGCACGCATATTGTTTCCTTACTCTTGTTTAAAGCCACTGATGTGCTACAAATGACTGTCTTTATTATGAGTGAGCAGGTGGGCTAGTAAGAGTTTTTGAGTGCCAGAAAACTTGTCTGATAATCCTGAAAGCCTGTTGTGTTGCAAACATACATCCTTGGGCCTTCTATTCTCTTCATACCATCAGACTGCAGCTTAGCTACACATCTCTAGTCTTCCTCTGACTACCAGACAGGTGGAAATCCTGCTAGAGTTCTCCACTCCCATCTTGATTTTCTAGCACTAGTGCTCTGGTGGCAACTTGAAAATCACTGGGCAGTCCATGGAAAACCTAATCCTGATACATAAACTAGTAAGTCACAGTAGGTTAAATTAGAGATTGATATGTGAAAGACATAGAATCAAATATACTGGAAAGTAAGTGAAGAGCTTGGAATTAGAAGCAAAATTATCATATGATGGAGCTGCAGAAGATAGGCTCGCAGTAATTTTATAGAGCTGGCTGCGAACCTAGAGGACATGCTGCTCATAAGCATAGCCCCACCCTCCATCCCTTGGTCACATCTTGTTTGTGTACTTAAAGAGTGTAAATTATTTGTTCCCTTTCACTTCACATGAGCAATACAACAATGGAACCAATTACCTTGGGAGGTTGTGAAGTTGTGGGCTCTCCCATACTGGAGGCATTCAAAATGCAACTGGAGAGCCATTGCGAAGGGATGGATTAATTTGGAGCCCTGCACTGAGCAGGGGGTTGGACCTGATGCCCTGTGTCCCCTTCCAACTTTACTTCCTTTTTTTGGCTAAGGGGTGGGATATCAATCAATCAATCAATCAATCAATCAATCAAAATGCTATTCTCTGATTCTATGAGAAATCACAGTCGTCCATAAATCGCTTGAAATACATTCAGAACAGACAGCCTTCCTCTACCTGGCACCATTCAGACGTGTTAGACTGCAACATGCAGCATCAATGGGCATGCTGGCAGAGGTGATGGAAATTGTAGTGCAAGCACATCAGGAGAGCTCCCAACTGGGGATAGCTGTTATCAACATCTCCTGACTGGAAGTTTTGTAGACACATCTTGAATCTAAGCCAGCAAGGCATTTGCAACATTCTTTCCTTACTGCAAGTAAATATGCAGCCAACAAAGAAAATACCAGTATTTTATTTATTTTTATTTATTTATAACATTTTTATGCCGCACCCATCGCCGAAGCCTCGGGATGGCTTACAAAAACAATTTGTATAAAATTAAAATTATTTTGGAGTTTCTTGGCAGATGTACAACAATCAAATAAAAACCCCATTAACAATTAAAATGGTAGACATAGTAGAACTGGTTGTCTTGGCCTTGCATGAGGGGTGTGGCATGCCTCGCTTATGTTCAAGGGAAGGCATCTGCTTTACTAGGCCAGGAACAGGGACCTATAATAAAGGAGCTTTGTTGCCTGGCCAACTTCTTGTTTTACTTTTCTGTACCTGGTAAAGGTCTTTGAGAAAGCACCATAATGCATGCTATGATTATAAAAGATCTTGGCTTCAATCCCAGTTTGCAAACCCTGGAGAGCTGCTGTCAGGAAGAAGCTAGATGGACCAGTAGGCTAGCTTTGATTAAGAATGTTCTGCTTCTCAGGTTCTGTTCTGATAGCATCTGCTTAATACACTGGACTTCACCTGGAAAATTGGATTGGCCTTCTGTTTTGCAAGCATCAACTTACATGGTTTTCTTGTTGATTTTTTAGGTTCGTCTTGATTGACAGAAATGGAAGGAGTCCACTGGTATTCCTGGTGGCTCCTTCAGAATTGCATCTGAGGGCAGCATAACTGCTGCCGGGGGAAAGGAACCTGCTTTGTAAAACTTCATCGTCATCCCCTGGACAGAACCTGAGACATGCATAAGAAAGGCTCATGATGGGAAGAACTCTGTGTGGCATGCAAATCCTGTGAGACTAAGGGAAGAGAAGTACACATGGGATAGGGCCCATCAGCATGGAGTCTTCACATTATCTGGTCCACTTCTACCGGGAGTACCACAACAATGATATCATTTTGTTGCACTACAACTATACAGGCAAGCTCCATGCCAGCAAGTACAAGGGCAGCCTCAAGGCCGATGCCATTGCCTTCCTGGTTGTGTGTGCCTTCATTGTGATGGAAAATCTAGTGGTCCTGCTGGCCATCTGGAGGAACAAGAAGTTCCACTTACCTATGTACTACCTGATTGGGAATCTGACACTGTCAGACTTGCTGGCTGGAGTGGCCTACACCACCAATATCATCATGTCTGGGCCCAACACCCTCAAGCTTACCCCTGTCCAGTGGTTCCTGCGAGAAGGTGGGGTGTTTGTCACACTTGCTGCGTCTGTGCTCAGCCTCCTTGCAATTGCCATTGAGCGGCACATAACTATGATCCGCATGAGGCTTTACCATGGAGACAAGAAAGGACGAATGTTCTTGCTAATAGGTGCTAGCTGGCTGGCCTCCATCTTGCTCGGGGTGCTTCCAGTTCTGGGTTGGAACTGTATGGAGAACCTTCCGAAGTGTTCCACAGTGTTGCCGCTCTATTCCAAGCATTATCTCCTTTTCTGCATCACAGTGTTTCTGGCTATCCTGCTCTCCATTGTGGTGCTCTATGCCCGCATCTATCGCACGGTCAAGTTCAATGGTCAGCATTTGGGCACCCTCCGCAAAGGCATGCTCAAGAAATCCCAGAAATATATGGCTCTGCTGAAGACAGTGACCATTGTGGTGGGCACTTTCATAGCCTGCTGGCTACCCCTCTTCCTGCTCCTCTTGCTAGATGTTGCATGCCAGGTCCAGGCCTGCAGTGTGCTATACAAGGCAGACTATTTCCTGGCCTTGGCTATGATTAACTCTCTTCTTAATCCCATCATCTATACCCTGACCAGTAAAGACATGAGAAGGGCTATCTTCAAGTTGCTCTGCTGCCTCCTGGTGGTCGCACCAGGTGCAGAGGAGAGCCGGGGCAAGCACTTTGGTTACCCCATACTGGATGGCAGCACCAGCAAGTCTGAGCGTTCCTCACACCAGCAGGAGGGGCACAACATGAACTTGTCAGTTGGGAATGGCAGCCCCGCAGCCATCAAGGTGTTGGTGCTAAAAGCTGCCCACTGAATTCCATTGTGAGCACTACTCAGGGCTCTGGAAACCTGAAAAGTAGTGTGCCAGAAATACAAGTCTCCCCAAAACTGGAGCTAGAACCCCAAGGGAAACACTGTGACAGATCTTGAAGTGAGGGATGGCAGGCAGAGAGGCAAGCAGAGAAACTGAGGAAGGGACAAGAACCTTGGGGAGTGTGGGTACTTGAAAATTACCTCAGTAACCACACAGAATCTGCCTGTGTTGCTAGACAAAGACATAGGCATCACCTAGCATGATAGCTAGGCCAGCTACCCCAGAAAGATAGTATTCTTCCATTCTGCAGTCTTAAGTAGTTCACTCCCTAATTGGAAGCTCTGCTGCTCCAGTCCTTGTTGCTTCTGCCATCAGTAGTGCAGAACTGGGGGACCATAAACATAGAGGCTGCTCCACGGTCATTGATGACAGTAGCTTGCTAAAGAAAAAGATGGCAATAGGATCAGGCATGCGCTTTGCTGGGGAGGCTCATGAGCTTCCCGTTAAAGGTAAAGGTAAAGGTTTCCCCTTGACATTAAGTCCAGTCATGCCTGACTCTAGGGGGCGGTGCTCATCTCCGTTTCCTAGCCGAGGGAGCCAGCATTTGTCCACAGACAGTCTCCGTGGTCATGGGGCCGGCATGACTAAACACCAAAGTGCACGGAACGCTGTTACCTGCCCACCGAAGTGGTACCTTTTTATCTACTTGCATTTGCATGCTTTCGAACTGCAAGGTTGGCAGGAACTGGGACGGAGCAATGGGAACTCACTCTGTTGTGCAGATTTGAACTGGTGACCTTTCAATCTACCAGCACAGCGGCACAGCGGCTTAAACCACTGTGCCACCTGCAGCTTCCCATTAAGCAAGCTTAATTTCCATCCTGGCTTCTGCAGCCCTCCTTACTATAGCTGGTTTACTCACATATCCCCTATGCCAAATGCAATCACCCTTTCTCTATTCAGACAGAGTTCTTCATCACAAAGCTATTAAAAAGTGATGAAAAAGTGGTTCTAATCCATTGTAGCAGTCTTCTTCCAACAGGTGCTCTCCAGATGTTTTTGGACTATAACTCTCAGTATGCCTGACCATTGGCCATGCTGGATGAAGGTGATGGGAGCTAAAGTCTAACAACATGTGGAAGGCATCAGGTTGAAAAAGGCTGTGCTAGAGAGATAAAGAGGGCTGACTAGACCAGAATGGATCCCATCCATCATAAAATGGTTGGCTGCAAGTCCAATTTCAAGATGTCTCCCTAGGTCAGGGATGGGGAATGCATGGCCCAAAATGAGCTCCTATCATCCCAAACCCATTGTCCACACTGGCAGGCGATGTTGGGATTTGGAGTGTTGTAAGATCTGGAGGGCCAGACATTCACTAACCCTTGTATACAGTTTTACACAACAATGTTGTTAAATTAAATATATATGGGGCCACAACTGTTTCAGTTTTTAAATCTGTATATTAATAAACTTGCTGTTTAATAAATAGCTGACATGTTGGATTTTATGACCCCTCAGTGATTGTGGTTTTAAGTTGTCTTGTTTTTGATGTGGCAGCTGTATTCTCTACTTCTCTGAACTATGTAGGAAATTTCCCTTCATGTTCCATTTGCCAAAGTGGCACATAGAATGCAGGAAAGCAAGGTATTAAAACTATGAGTCTGGAACCCCAACCTCGTATTACGAGGTGATTTGAATGAGAGAGAGAGTGTCACATATCAGAAGGGTCTGCTGGAATTAGGATGCTGATATAGCCCAAAACAGCAGTTTAGCCTGCTCCAGCTAGATCTCTGGTGAAGTAAAAAGGCATCCCCCTGCCCCACAATTCTTGCGCCCTCTTTAGAAAAGCATCATTAGGAGGAGGCTCAACCCTTCTGACTGTTTTCTCCTACCAGCCAGTTACCCCTAACCGTCCCCTTACATAAAAGCACTTGTCCCCCCTTCATGTTTTCTAGGGCTGTCCACACTAGTAGACTCCTGTTTATACCACTCTATCAGTGCAGAGTTACACAGGAAAGTAGATTGGCCCTTGCTCCCCATGAGCTTGTGATCTAAGCCTGGAGCAGCGGTGGTGATGGAGGGAAGCATGTGGGGAACAACCATGACATGTACTCAAAATGTGGTCACAGCTGGGAGGTGAATTTCCAACACTTTTTGTTTTGATTTCAACAGAATGATTGCTATATAATTTTGCTTTGTCACCACAGCCCTTCAACCAAGCAGCATCAAAAGTGTGATACATGGTTTACTTGGGAAAGAGAGCTGCCTCTCACACCTTCACTATACAGAAAAATAGTCATTTGTCTGCCCCGCACTGCACGGACTGGGTACTCTGCAATGCAGTTGCACAGTGCTTTTCTGAGTTGCTGTGAGCCTCACTACTGCACTGACAAGCTATTGTTCTATCCCATGCACAGGTTGTGCTGGCTTTCAGTTTGTTCACATTTTCCCCATCTCTTTAATTTATTGAAATCATTCCAAGAGTTTGGAAGGATTTGCTTGCACAAGCACTTTGGATATTTGTTTGTTTCAAGACACAAATGAACAGGAAGAATGAAAGCTGCAACCAAGTGTGCATGCACCAATTCTGGAATTGATTTTAGACATTCTCCATGGTCATGGGAAACATGGCACTGGCCCAACTCATCAAACCAGTGGTTCCCCAACCTGGTGCCCACCAAGTGTTTTGAGGAGTGCTGACCTGGTGTGCATTACAGAAAACTGGGTGGGAAAGGAGGGTGGAGTCTCTCTTTCTCAGTTATGCCCCTGGGGTATTCGGTGGAGCACCAGTATCACTTAGAGGGCCAGGGAGGAGGGTTGGCAATAATTTTTAAAGATTTGATCTCTTTTCCCAGGCTTCCTGTCCCCTCAGGTGAAGGTCTAGAGAAGTGGTGGCGAACCTATGGCACATGTGCCACAGCGGGCACGCAGAGCCCTCTCTGTCGGCATGCGAGCCAAGTCGCTCCAGCATCGCCCCAGCAGCTGAGCATTGGATACTAGCGCACATAGGGGCCATGCGCATGCTCAGAAAGGAGTAGCAGCACCAGGCAATGACTTCACGAGCTGTGATTCAGTAGCCACAACTCGTCCAAGCTTTCACATGGCCGGTCAGTGTGCTGCCAAGGCTGTGAGGTGTTTTTTCTAAACTAAAACCTCAGGTTTTATTGTAGTGTTAGCACTTTCCGATAAATAAGTGGGTTTTGGGTTGCAGTTTGGGCACTCGGTCTCGAAAAGGTTTGCCATCACTGGTCTAGAGCAGGGGTCCTCAAACTTTTTCAGCAGGGGGCCAGTTGAAAGGTGCCGATGCTGGGTGTGGGCTGGAAAGGTGGTGCCAGCAGGGCACGCAGGCCAGTGCATGGGCACAGTGAGGCGCAGGCATGCTGGCAAGTGTGGCGAGGGGAGGCGAGGCAAGGCGGGGGTGGGCATGCACCATGATGCAATGGTGGGCACGTGATGCAGCAGCTTGCTCGCTTGGAGATTGTTTTCTCCGAGCAAATCCAAAACGATCTCCTTGCAAGCAAGCCACCACCTCCCTGTGCAGGGGGCAAGGCGGGCAGTGGCAGGCGCGTGTGGTGTGCATGTGCGCACAGCACACTGAAAACCTCTGAGGCAGACCAGATAAATGGCCGTGGCAGGCCGGATCAAGCCCCCTGGTCGTAGTTTAAGGACCCATGGTCTAGAATGTTTGTACTGTGTGTTGGGCTTCCGAGACAGATTATATATCTGTGATTCCATCATTTAGCAGGACTCTTGTGGTGTTATTTTTATATAATTGATTTATACTATGTTTAAACTTAACTCCAAATCACATATTATCTTATCCCATTCCACCGAATCAAGCGCCTTAAAGATATCTAATGCTAAAATCCTGGCATTTAAAATATATATATTTGCTAGATGTATAATATTCAGAACTCTCCTCAAGACATCTGCCATCTGTCTATCTTTCAGGAAGCCATTCTCATCTTTATTCATATATTTTATAATAAATGTGTACAATCTATTAGATAGGATTGTAGAAAAAAATGTGTTTTATTTTATCAGGGAGATTGGTCTATAAGTACCCATATTTACTGCATCTTTTCCAGGCTTCAATACTAAAACAGTCAGAGATTCCTTCCATGATGGGGGGATCTCCTCACCTTCTAAAATTTTATTCATCAAATTTTTCAATTTGGGGATCATTAATTTGCGAAAAAACTTATAAAATTCAGGGCCTAGCCCATCTACCCCAGGGATTTTACCAATTTTCAATTTGTTTATTACTGTTTCAATTTCATCATCAGTAATTTCCCTTTCCATTTCTTCTTTGTCTTGTATATCAAGCTCTCTTCCAAGTTATTTTTCACATATTCTATAACCTTATTTGTATCCAGCCCTGTGGCTGTATATATATTAAAAAAAATCTTGAAATGCTTTTAATTTATCCTTCATCTTAGTACTGATGGAGCTTGATTAGCTTAATAAATGCCATTTGCTTTTTGTAAAACTGCTTGCTTTAGAGAGGAAAAAGGGAAGGCAAAAGAATGGTGATAAAGACAAAGAGGTAGTGTGAAGAAGAAGACCCCCTACGCAAGGTCTGGCACGCAGTGATCACGCTTCCCCTGTGAGGGGATTGGACGTAGATTAGCACCTGCAGGAGGCCAGGCATGAAGTGGACATGCAGACCCCGCAAGGGGGTTAGGCAAAGGGTCAGGCAGACCCTGAGAGGGGATTGGGTGAGGGAACAATGGGGGCGAGATTAAGTGGAAAAAGAGAGGAAAAGCAGCAATGTGTGTGTGTGTCGCTTCCTGCCTGTGTGTAGGGAGCAGGGAGCGGACACCCGGTTGCTTTGCTCAGCTGAATAAAGAAAACTAAACGAATCTCTGCCTGAGTCAACCTCATTGGCACTTGGTTTGGTGGGTCTGTAAGTCACCTGGCTAGCAGGGACATCAACAGTACATCTTATTCCTCCTCCATTCTCTATCCCTCCAATATTACCCTTCCTTTTCTTTATCTGTGAGGCTTGTGCTAATAATTTGGAATTTTTATTTCCATACTTAAAAAAATGTTTTTTCACATATATTAAGTTTCTCTGCACCTTTCCCATATGTATATCTTCTGAATTACCCCCATTTCTACATTCTTAACTTTAGTTATTACATCATTAGTTATAAATAAGTACTCTATTCTTGAATAGAATTTATGAGCTTCTGAATAAAAAGAGTACCTTCTTTCATTCCCCTTTAGCTCTCTCTAGGCATCTTTCAAATCTGTCCTATTTATCATCTTATATAGTTTAGTGTACCTATTTTGATCTTCATTTTGTTTCCAAGAGGATTTATCATTCACTTTATCCATTACCTGGAAGATATTTAGCATATTGTAGCTAGAAGAGAAAAAAATGCCTTCTTAAATGAACAGTGCAAAGAAATAGAAGAAAACAATAGAATAGGGAGGACCAGAGATCTCTTCAAGAAAATTGGAGATATGCAGGAAACATTTCATGCAAAGATGGGCATGATACAGGACCAAAATGGCAGGGACCTAACAGAGGCAGAAGAGATTAAGAAGAGGTGGCAAGATTACACAGAGGAACTATACAAGAAAGAGCTTAACATCCCTGATAACCACAATGGGGTGGTCACTGACCTCGAGCCAGACATCCTGGAATGTGAAGTCTAATGAGCCTTAGGAAGTCTGAGCAACAGCAAAGCTAGTGGAGGTGACAGTATTCCAGCTGAGCTATTCAAAATCCTAAAAGACAATGCAGTAAAAGTGCTACACTCAATATGCCAGCAAATTTGGAAAACTCAACAGTGGCCACAGGATTGGAAAAGTAATTTACATTCCAATTCCAATGAAGGGCAATGCCAAAGAATGTTCGAACTACCGCACCATTGCACTCATTTCACATGCTAGCAAAGTTATGCTCAAAATCCTACATGCTGGGCTCCAACAGTATGTGGACCGAGAGCTACCAGAAGTACAGGCAGGGTTTCAAAGAGGCAAAGGAACTAGAGATCAGATTGCCAACATACGCTGGGTCATGGAGAAAGCCAGGGAGTTCCAGAAAAACATCTACTTCTGCTTCATTGACTATGCTAACGCCTTTGATTGTGTGGATCACAACAAATCGTGGCAAGTTCTTAAAGAGATGGGAGTACCAGACCATCTTATTTGTCTCTTGAGAAACCTATATGCAGGTCAGGAAGCAACAGTGAGAACTGGACATGGAACCACTGATTGGTTTGAAATTCAGAAAGGAGTTTGGCAAGGCTGTATACTGTCACCCTGTCTATTTAACTTATATGCAGAGCACATCATGAGAAAGGTGGGACTAGATGAATCACAAATTGGAATTAAGATTGCAGGGAGAAATATCAACAACTTCAGATATGCAGATGATACCACTCTCATGGCAGAAAGTGAAGAGGAACTAAAGAGCCTCTTGATGCAGGTGAAGGAGGAGAGTGCAAAATTGGCCTGAAACTCAACATTAAGAAAACTAAGATCATGGCATCCAGTCCTATCACTTCCTGGCAAATAGATGGGGAAGAAATGGAGGTAGTGACAGGTTTTATTTTCCTGGGCTTCAGGATCACCGCAGACGGGACTGCAGCCAAGAAATTGAAGGACGCTTGCTCCTGGGGAGGAGAGCTATGGCAAATCTAGACAGCATATGAAAAAGCAGGGACATCACCCTGCCCACAAAAGTGCGTACAGTTGAGGCTATGGTTTTCCCAGTTGCAATATATGGATGTGGAAGCTGGACCGTAAGGAAGGCTGAGTGCTGAAGAATTTAGTCCTTTGAATTGTGGTGCTGGGAAAGACTCCTGCAAGTCCCTTGGACAGCAAGGTGATCAAACCGGTCAGTCCTGGAGATCAACCCTGACTGAAGGCCAGATAGTGAAGATGAAACTCAAATACTTTGACCACCTAATGAGAAGGAAGGACTCCCTGGAGAAGAGTGTAATGCTGGGAACAATGGATGGCAAAAGAAGGAGGGGATGGCAGAGAATGAAGTGGCTAGATGGAGTCACTGAGGCGGTTGGTGTGAGCTTGAGTGGCCTCTGGGGAATGCTGGAGGACAGGAAGGCCTGGAGGAATGTTGTCCATGGGGTCGCGATGGGTCAAGACACAACTTCGGGACTAGCAACCACAACGTGTTTCATTTTGTTAATATGTTTTATTTATTGTAAGCTGCCTAGGAAGACCTTGGTAGTTATAGGTGGCCTATAAATACATGTATAAACAAACAAACAAATGCACATTGCAGACTTCATGGCAACATATGCCATACGCTAAATAAATAAACAAACCACTGCCACTGGCAGCAGCAAGTGGGGAGGGAAGAAAGTTGGTTGCCAGGAATGATGGCTGGTGCTCCTGCTCAGAGTTTCTCTCTTTCACATCCTGCAGCCACTCCTAATAGGAAAGGTTGCCAGTTGTGCAACTGGGGGTCCACAAGCACTGACATACTTCCTTTGGGCTTGGCTTGCTTTGCAGGACTGGGCCAGGCACAAGAAGAAGACCATGGATTCGGGAGGGGTAGAGTCTGAAAGGGTTCATCCCTACCTTAGTGATAGCCAGTAGGATAATTGAGGTGGAAATGACTTCCATATGAGAAAAGGCTACAATGTTTGAGGGTTTTTAAATAAGGGAAAACAGTGACATAATAGTTGTTTATAAAATTAAGAATGGGATGGAGAAAGAGGCGAGAGTGGTTTTCTTCCTGTGGGTGGATCCCTGGGGATCTGCTGCATCAGTGTTTTTCAGCCACTGGTCCACAGACCAGCACTGGTCCATGGCGGTGGGGCACATCCTGCTTGCTGTGGACCGGCATGGGGGCTGGCTGTACTCCATCACCTCTTCCTTGGTTGGCATTGTGTTCGCAGTGGATGTGTTAGTGCCGCCAGGGGTGGGCAGGGAGGGGATTGACGGCTCAGTGGGAGCCAGCTGGGTGCCATGCTGCACTGATTTCAGTATTTTGTTCTTCTGTTGACATTTTTTATTGCTCGGTTTCTAGTTGTTTTGGTGAAATTTAATTTTTATTAAATTAATAAAATTGTATTGCTTGGTTTCTAGTTGTTTTGGTGAATTTTAATTTTTTTTTTTTTTTGGTATTGTGTTTGGAAGTTAATACACAGAATACTGCATTATGTGTATGGTGCTTTTTGTTTCTGCCTCAGCGGTCCCCAAGGCAGTTTTCCTGTTTTTGCCTGTCCCCAGCTGTGGAAAGGTTGAAAACCACTGCTCTACACTGCTTTGAGTTCCATCACATAAGGAAGATGAAATACTAAAGAATGACTTAGGCAGGTAATGAAGCCAAGAGTGGCTAGATTCTGAGTGGCTAGATTCCAGTGATGCGTTCAAGTCCTTTACTCCAAGTCTCAAGTCTTGTTTTCAAGCCCAAGTCAAGTTTCAAGTCACTGCAAGACATTTTTGAGTCAAGTGTCAAGAGCCAGCTTTAACAAAACAAAGGGAGGTGACGGTGGTATGTGTGTTTGTGTGAGGTGGGGGGGGGGGGAATTGTAAACCCCACATCTGGTGTTCCCATCTGTACTTCTCTCAGTGATGCATTGGAGTCCTTCATTTCAACCATGATTTATTTAAACAAAGCTGTGCTGTTATTTGAATTTATCAAGATTGCAATTTAGAAAAATGATTCTCTTGACACAGTTTGCCCCAGTCTGGCCCTGTTATTTTCTCTGGAAATGTGCAGGAACAGAACA
>JAIXND010000001.1:702683-761066 GCA_023646645.1 Varanus salvator macromaculatus | reverse complement strand
AGGTTCTGGTTCCTTCCCCCCCCCCCCCGCCCCCACCCCAGCCGTCAAATTTAGCAGCATTTTCCCATCTATATGGGTGTGTTAATACTGATCTAGTCCTCCTTTAGCATTTGCCCTAGTAACCAGGCCCTCCGCTGCTACAAGGCTTATTTATGATAAGAAAGAAAGAAAGAAAGAAAGTATGTAACCTAGGGACTACCTGTATTGTAACCCCTTCCCCCTGTCCCTCCTTCCCACCGCCTTCCTTGTGTCAAAAAGCAACTCTGTTGTAAAAACAATAGAAATCTTGAGTCAAGTCGAATCACTCACTTGTTACTCCTAAGTTGAGTCCAAGTCAAGCTGCAAATGCAACTCAAGTTGTACTTGGGAGTGAGTCTCTCAGCTCAAGTCCCCAACACTGCTAGGTTCAGACTACATGACAAGTTATGGTGGTTTTCCCCCCCTGTCATGTTGTCTGAACCCAGTTGTGGTATTTCACTATGGTAAATTTGGTCTTTAAAACCATGATAAGAAACAATGGTAGTTGTGTTCACACATCATAACAAGCATCTCTGCATGCTAGTGTTTTGTGTGGATGAGCCTTACAGATGATCAGGCTCATCATGGAAACTCTCCTTCCTTCTGTGATCGCCTTCCTTTTTAGTCTTCCAGGCAGTGTCCCAGCAGGCACCCAGGGAGGAGTGAGACTTGTTCGCCAGCTGTGAGTGGAAGCTGAGTTTGGCTCACCATGACTGCCAAGCAGTCCCTGCTGGGCAAACAGAATGCATGCCCTGAAGTGCAGAAGAGAAGAAAAGAGCAGTAATCGGGCCATAAGCCTCTGGCATGGCTTCAAGAAACCATTCCAGCTTTGGGACATTGGGAAAATTCACTCTGCTACCAGTGGAATCTTAACTGCTTCTACAGGAACCATTCTTCCTATAGAACTCATACAATGCATTCTATTCTGAACTTTCACAGCTGTCCATAGACAGTTCTTGAAATAATTATCAAGCAAAGTGAAGCAAAATGACAAAGAACAACAAAGATCGCGGCCATCTCCCCACCCTCCAAGCACAACTGTGATCGCACCCGTCATCCTTACACGTGCCATCATCCCGGCATGCTGGGGTAGGGAGAGATGGGTGCAATCGTGGGAGTGCTGGGGGGGGGGGGGAGAGACGGGTGCAATCACAGGTGTGCTGGGGGGGTAGAGACGGGCACGAAAACAGGCACACGGGGGAGAGATGGGCGTGGATGTGGTTGTGCTGGAGGGGGGAAGAAACGGGCGCGATTGTGCTCTGGGGGGCAGGGGAGATGGCCAAGATCGCAGTTGCACTCCTACAGGAAAGACAAGTGCAATCACAGACACGCTCTTGCAGGAAAGGTGGGCACGATCTCAGCCATCTCCCTTCCACCCCCAGCACGATTGCCACCCAATGCAGAGTTCGCGACCTGAGTCAATTTTTTAATGAAATTTTTTTTTGCAACTCGATTTGGTTGTGAACTGAGGTGTTCGTGAGGCGAGGTAGCACTGTCATCTGTTTGGCTAAGCTTATATAAAACTACAAAGCAAAATTACATTAAACCTCAATACAAGAACATCAACAATATGATTGGCTAAAAAAGAGCAAATGCTATTTTAGACTGCATTAAATAGAAATATCACTTCCAAAACATATGTAGTACTAGTTCCCCTTTGCTCAGCACTGGTTAGGCCTCATCAGGAGTACTGTGTCCAGTTCTGGACATCACAGTTTAAGAAGGATGCAGACAGGCTGGAATGGGTTCAGAGGAGAGCACCAGCAGGGACTGGAAACAAACCCCTATGAGGAGAGATTAGAAACACAGAAACAGAGCAAGTCAGAAGGGGTCTCCCAGGCCATCTAGTCTGACCCCCAGCTCCAACTGGCTCTGCTCATGACATGCCTACCATGTGCATGTCCATTGAAGATTGAAAGAACTGGGCATATTGAGCCTAGAGAAGACTCAGAGGCAATATTGTTGTAAGCCGCCCTGAGGCTTTATTGCGATGGGGTGGCATAGAAATGTTTTAATAAATAAATAAATATGATAGTACTCTGTAAGTACCTGTCACAAAGAGGAAGGCCAGGTTCTGTTCTTCATCATCCCAGAGTGCAAGACATGGAATAACAGACTCAAGTTGCAGAAAGCCAAATTCTGGCTAGACATCAGGAAAAATTTCCTGACTGCTAGAGCAGTACAACAATGGAACCAACTACCTGGGGAGGTTGTGGCCTCTCCCACACTGGAGGCATTCAAGATGACACAGGACAGACATCTGAGAGGAATGGTTTCACTTGGTGTCCTGCACTGAGCAAGGTGTTGGACTTGATGGTCTTCTGGCCCCTTCCAGCTCTATTATTCTAGGATTCCATGAAAACAGCAAAACTGAAATATAATGTTTTCTCAAAAATATTTCATCACAGAAGGAAGGAGAGTTGAAAATATTCCCATCAATAAAAATAATTCAATCTTCCTTATGTAGTTCAAGAGCAGAAGCAGAGTATTGTCAACAGTTTGGATGTCACAGTAGAATGTGTCGCTATACATATCATTCATGCAAATGCCACACAAGACTGCTTCCACCTCCAGGGCTGACTTCCAGGTTGCCTCTCTAGTTGCCTGCTGCATGATAAGTACCTCTGTCATCTGCCATCCATAGCCTGCTGAACCAGGGATATGTAGAAACTGGGACAGGCAATTTTCCCAAACGTGTGTAGTAATTAGCATGCAAATATATTCTTGAATGGAGTCACAGCAAGGTGGCAGATGTGATTGCACTACCCACTTCAGTACAGAAAATGATGCTGTGTAATTCATTTATATCTGCTGTTTTCACAGCTACATGAAGGACATGTAAAAACACCAAAAGCATTATAAGGGTTGTAATTGTTTCTCCAGGTTGTGAAAACGTCTGAGCTTCTGGACAAACCTGTCCAAATTGTAGTGCAGCATGTTTGCCATGATCTGCAAAAGTGCTTGTCTCAGCCTGTGAAGGCTTGTAGTTCAAGACTTTCATTAGCTACAGCAGAAGCCATTTAGCTAGTGTACTTTGATCATCATAAGTCATGGTTCACAGGGACCACCTATGATGCGACACAGAGCAAAGTTTAGGGAGATTACATTTTTGTTCTCAGCTGCAATAGTCACTGTCTTGGAGCATGCCTCGTCTCCTCGTTGGGCAAGAAGCAAAATAGGTGAAGCGACGTAGACCTTCAATCACGCTCCTTAAGGAACAGCAAGACATTTCCCTGCCCTGTCAACCACACTGAAGCTAGGAATTCAGATACATTCTTACTGGGGTCCTATTTATTTATTTAAAACATTTGTATGCCGCCCCCATTGCAACGAAGCCTCGGGGCGGCTCACAGCAATACAAACATAAAAATAATTTAAAACTATTTAAAACTGGCCCATCTCGAATAACCAAGTTAAAATACAATAAAAACAATTTATAATTAACAATTTAATCTGACAGGTTTTAATTTGACTGCTATCCTACACACATGTACCGGAGAGTAGGTCTGCATTAAACACAGCGAAACTTACATCTGAGTAGACATGCTTAGATTCTGCTTTTAAGGTTTAAAAACAGCAACTTCCCCGTTGTTGTCGTGTCCGCGACCCCATGGACCACAGCACGCCAGGCTCTCCTGTCCTCCACTATCCCCCGGAGTCCACCCAACCCCACGCCCCCCGCACCAGTGATTCCATCCAGCCACCTCATCCTCTGCCATCCCCTTCTTCTTTTGCAACTCCCCCACCCTTCACCAAATAAAACCCAACCTGTCCGCTTCGGTTTGATGGAAGATTGACTCCTGCTTGATTCTTATGGCAGTACATTAAAAATCTTCTAGCTCTCAATCCCCATCCAGGAGAGGATAGGGGGAAAAAAGTCTTCAGACGTGAACTCAAAAGACATCTACCTAGACGGTCTTCTATAATTCCATCAGGTCTGTGAGCTATCAGCTCTGCTACGAGTCGCGATTGGGGCCATGTAAGTTCAGAACGCTTGGGTTGAGGAAGCGGCTTGGTTACGTCGCGTGACTCGCAATGTCACCCTTCCCGCTTCAGGCGCATGTTGCGTGATGTCACGCTGCTTCGACCGTGAACCGAGGACGTTGCTAGGTAACTGATGGGGTGGACATTTCGGAATTGCCCCTCGTCTGGATGCTTAGTCCCGTTTCTTGGGGCATATTAATTCAATCGGAGTCAGCCAATTTCTGCCCTTCCTATAGCTGGCGGTAGACCAGGCGAGAAGCGGAACGGAGCGCCATAGGCAAATTTGGGGTTTTGCTGAGCCGCCCTTGCCCATCTCTGGAGGCTCCTTGGCCTCACTGGGGAAGGGTCTGGATTGAGCCGGCTGAGGCCCCTTGTCCAAGAGGCTGCTGCTGACCTTAAGGCGGTGCGATCTGGAGGAACATCAGAAGCTGCCCTATATCGAGTCAGAACGCTGGTCCATCTAGGCCAGTATTGTCGACGCTGACTGGCAGCTGTGACTGACCAAGGATTCAGCAGGGGCCTCTTTTCTAGTACTCCGTGGAGAAGACGGGGATTGAACTGGCATCCTTCCGACTGCCAAGCCGGTGCTCCACCTCCCGCTCCCTCCTTTGCTCCCCTGAAAGAAATGGCCTTAGGTTTGCCTTCGGTGGAAGTCCTACTTAAAAGAGATTCACTGAAATGATTGAGACTTACCCTGTGCTAGCATAGGACATAAGCCGAAGGCGTGTACCGATGCAGCGCTGGCGAACAAGGTGAGGGTAGCAGGGTGCCACCCCTTGAATGTACCGAACGAGGGAGTGAATGCTTACTTTCTGTTTTCTCCGTCAGGAGCGAACTTTGCACTTGGAGCCGCCATCGTTCGGGATTTTGTAAGTGGAAGGCTTTTTACAGCTATATTTTCAAAACGTGTGTTCTGGCCGTGGAGGTATTTTTCTGTCGTTTGAGAGATTTCCTTTTCTCCATGTCTGAGGGGGGGAGGTGGCTGCCGCTCATGGAGTATTTGAAGAGGAATATTCCTCTGCTCTTCACTGTCCAGGAACTTCTGTGAATTTCAGCAGTGTAGATAGTAAATAGTAGAAAGGTCAAAGGAATGGAGGGTTGAATTTGCAAGATCAATCTGGAAGTACTTGCTCACTTTAGTCTGATGATGGTGAAACCAACCATATAAACATTGTTTCAGGGAAAGATGAAGGAAAACTTGATATAAGAAGAAGATGGCATGAAAGAACTACATTTTGAATAAGGGTGGTCACTAAGAGGATAGATGTTGGCTTTCATTCTTGATTTATCAAAATATGAAGTTCTGAGCACATAAAAGATTATTGTTGCTTTGAAAAAGTAATGAGTTTTGTGTATGTCTTAGTCATAGAGCACCTGCTTTGCACACAGAAGGTTCCACATTCAATCCGTGGCCTTTCCAGGTAGTGGTCCTGGAAAGCTGTGAAACCCTGGAGAGCCATGGCTGTCAGTCAGTGCTGACAGTACTGGACTAAGTAGACTGAAGTCTGAATTAATATAAGGCAGTTTCCTCTGTGTGTGAGATCAGGGAATGAACATACAGACTTTTAAGCCTTGATTGGTTTCATACAATCCTAAGGAGGTCTCTAGATGCCAGACTTTGTACATCTAATTAAAGGTGCAGTTATATACATGATTTATTGTTGTTATGTGCTATCAAGTCATGTCAAACTTGTGGTGACCCTATGAATGAATACCCTCCAGAGTGCCCAGTCCTTAACAGCTCTGCTCAGCAATTGCAGACTCAAGACTGTGGCTTCCTTTATGGAACTGATTCATCTCATAGTTGGTCTTCAACTGGGTGGGCATGACATGCTGTTAGGTTGTCTGTAACTTATGGTGACTCTGTGAATGAAAGCCATTCAGAGCCATTCAGTTTCTTCTGTGCTTGTCATTTCCAGAGTAAAACACTTAGTGTTTGTCTGAATGAAGATATCCCATTTCAGTCCATTTTAATATGATCACACCAAATGCTATGATGTTTACCATTGCTGTCTGTGCAGTACTAACCAGAATAAGCTTGATCATCACTGGCATTGTGAAAGATCCCCTGTGCGGTAACTGCCTTTCAGGAGATATTATTTGTAAATGGTCATCAATTATTTTCTCCACAGATCCAGTTATCAACCCACTATTGTCTCCATGCAGCAGCAGTGTGTATTATACCCACAATATGATAGGGCAGTGGTTCCCAACCTATTTTCACTTGTGTACCTCTTGGCATCCCATTTCCATAAATTGTACCCTTCCTATTAGAAAAATGATTGTAAATAATATAGTTGCTGTTATTTCAAATTTATATGTTGTAACTGTAAAAGATAGGCCAATAGTAGGATTAAAAGGCAATGGAATAATAAGGTGAACAGACAGTGCATGTATATTCTCTGCTGATGTCTGCCTGAAAGTTAATAAGGGATTTTTCTTTGAATTCAGCCTTTAAAACTGCAAATCAGTCAAAAGTTCAATCAACTTCTCTTTTTTCTTCATTGATAATCTGGCAGCTCAGAAGTCTTCTTCTTCAAAGGGATTTGCAATCCAGTTGTTCTCTTCTCTGTGTTTTGAGAAGTACTTCTTCAAAGATAATTTTAGCCCTTTCAAGTGTTCAGTTATTTTATTGCTAATTTCCTGAGAGAGCTGTAGCTTGTTCTCAGATAGAAAATTGTGTAGTTTCAAATACTTCAGGTTGGCCTTTTTCAATACATGACTTCCAAAAATCTCATTTTTAAACCATAGATTAACTCTTGTCTGAAACCTTGAATATTATTATCAAAATATTCTGAAGTGACAAATTTAGATTATTTGTAGAATTTGATAAGTATGCAAGAGCCTGAAGTCAATTGCTGTTCCGTAACTTGGAAGCAAGTTGGAAAGGATGGTCTTCAAAAAATGTCATGGTTTCTGGACCTCATGTCTAAGTTCAAACAGTTGGCTAAGAACTTACCCATGAGAGAGCCACCTTACTTCTGCATGAAGGAGCAGGATAGAACGAAGACTCATCATCTCTTCACACAGTGCTTTGAAAATTCTCGAGTTTGTGGAGTTTGACTTTATAAAATTAACTAGTTGAACAGTGTATCAAGAATGACTTGTAATTCATTAGGGAGGTGCTAGGATCGTAGCCTTTGCCTGTACATGTAGCAGTGACTTCAGATTATATTGGGGGCTACCTTCATGACATGACTACAAAGACCTAGAGTAAAAACCTGACACACAGTTGCCCCCAACAAATACATAGCCAGCAACAATTAGACCAATTAAGGTCCTTTTCTTTGCAATAACAATCAATAGCATTAAATATATCCTCATCTCTTCTGCACTCTGACAGAGGATGACAGAGCAAAAGGTTTTCTTCAACTTCATTGCCTTTCAAATACTTTGCAATAACAAGCAAAACAGCAAAATAACATATCTGCTTTTGTCAACTTGAATAGCAAAGAATGTACTATTTTTAATTTTATCTATTACTTTTACCTCAACCTAGTCAGACAAAGAGGAATTGTGTTCATTTTCCTTACATATTCTTCTCCAAGCATACATATTGTGTTTCCCTGAAAATAAGACACTGTCTTATTTTTTTTTGGCTCACAAAAACACACTAGGTCTTATTTTCAGGGTAGGTCTTAATTTTTATTTTATTTTTTAATGTGTACAACAGTCCACAGTTATTCATGTACAACAGCATGAATGCAAGTACATTTTGTACATTTGGTATCATTCTGCCTGTGACAGGAGCCGGCAGAGTGATACCAAATGTACCCACGGAGGGAGCGGAGCTGCATAAGCATGTTTCCTCCACACAGTGCATTAAGTTAAAGTTGAGTTAAAAAAATAAAGTTTAAAAAGGTTTTTTATGTTCCCCACTGGCCCTGGGAATAAACACAGCTAGGTCTTATTTTTGGGGTAGGTCTTACGTTTTAGCAAGTACCAGAAATAGTACTAGGTCTTATTTTCGGGGTAGGTCTTATTTTCGGGGAAACACAGTAGAATGGCATCTTTTACACAAATGAATTCTCAGCTATAGCATGATTGTTACCGTATCTAGTAATATGATAACTAATATGATAGGAGACTTCAAGTGCATTTTTGTTATCATTGTTAGCTGACAAGAACAATGTCATATTCTTATGTTTCTCTAGGTGGTGAAAAAAAACTGCATTCTGGCATGTCTTGTATATAAATGCCGCAAGAGTAAAGAAGGTTTCATGCAGCCATTGGCTAATATTTCCCCACATACTACACACTCAGGTTTAGAACAGTCCTTATCTCCTATATACAAAAATCCATACTTCATGTGTTCATCACACTATTTTCTCATTTTACCTGTTTGAAGAACTGACAACTGTGCTTTCTCACTGTTTTATGTATTAGATGTTTCCTAAGAAATTCTTGGTGATTGGTCAATATCCATATTATGTTTCAGCTATTTTACTGTGCCAGTTTTCAACTACTGATTCATATCTGATAATATACAAATTGAAAAATTAATTTAAAACTTAAAATGATGACAAAGAGGAGAGATGTAGAAAAGACCTGGAAGAACTTACTAATTGAATGCAAGACTGACTGAGGTGCCCGCTGGGTGCTCGCAGTACAGCAGTAGTGGCACAATGGCACTTGAATGTCTGTGAAGCAGAGGAGAGTGAAAACTGAGTCTGTGAGAAGTAAACTGCCATGCATGCACACTTTAGCGGCATGTGTGCTACACATTGTATAGAGAGGGACTCCCCACCATTCACCAAAATAACAAAGGAATGGGGCTTTTCTCAAGATTAACACAGAAGGGGGACTTCCAGGGAGATGGTGGTCTGAATTGCAACAGCATTTTCTGTTCTGTTACTCATCTAGCTAAGGACGGTTATAAATCGTCTCCTGGGAGGATCTTTGCTTCTCAGGTTGACAGATGTGATGAAGACTTTTGGTCTATGGCTCTGGGAACAATTTTACTTATATGGAAATTTTGCAGTTAGAAGATGCATGGAGACTTATAAATCCTGGAGCTAGAGATTATCCCTTGTTTTTCTGATAGACATCAGACATATTCAAGGATTGATATGTGTAGGGTATCTAAAAATTTAATCATAAATTTAGAAGCTGTAAAGATCCAACCCAAGATAGTTTCTGACCATAATCCATTGGAGATATTATGGCAGGAAGAACAGGCTGGAGGAAGAAGACGGAGACTTAATGACAATCTTTTACTACAAGAAAATATTTTGACAAAGTCACAAAAAGTACTGGAAAATAATTTTAAACTAAGTAATACAAGTGATGTCTTTACAGCCACAAGCTGTAAAGCTAGTAAAGCTTATATGAGAGGACATATTTTTAGAAATTATGTCTAAAAAAAAGAGAGAGAAGACAGCACAAAGAAAAAGACTTTTGTAGTGAATTCAAATGCTAGAGAATCCTCCCAAAAACTCCCAAGACAAATTAATTTTAACAGAACTTAGACAATTAAGAAATCAGCTAGGCATGTTAGAGATAGAGGAGTTACAAAAGAAGTTGAGATTTTTGAAACAAAAACACTTTGAACATGCAAATAAACCTGGAAGATATTTAGCATATTGTAGCTAGAAGAGATAAAAATGCCTTCTTAAATGAACAGTGCAAAGAAATAGAAGAAAACAATAGAATAGGGAGGACCAGAGATCTCTTCAAGAAAGTTGGAGATATGAAGGGAGCATTTCATGCAAAGATGGGCATGATAAAGGACCAAAATGGCAGGGACCTAACAGAGGCAGAAGAGATTAAGAAGAGGTGGCAAGATTACACAGAGGAACTATATAAGAAAGAGTTTAACGTCCCTGATAACTATGATGGGGTGGTCACTGACCTCGAGCCAGACATCCTGGAATGTGAAGTCAAATGGGCCTTAGGAAGTCTGAGCAACAACAAAGCTAGTGGAGGTGACAGCATTCCAGCTGAGCTATTCAAAATCTTAAAAGATGATGCAGTAAAAGTGCTACACTCAATATGCCAGCAAATTTGGAAAATTCAACAGTGGCCACAGGATTGGAAAAGATCAGTTTACATTCCGATACCAAAGAAGGGCAATGCCAAAGAATGTTTGAACTACTGCACCATTGCACTCATTTCACATGCAAGCAAAGTTATGCTCAAAATCCTACAAGCTAGGCTCCAACAGTATGTGGACCAAGAACTACCAGAAGTACAGGCAGGATTTCGAAGAGAGAGAGGAACTAGAGATCAAATTGCCAACATACGCTGGATCATGGAGAAAGCTAGGGGGTTCCAGAAAAACATCTACTTCTGCTTCATTGACTATGCTAAAGCCTTTGATTGTGTGGATCACAACAAATTGTGGCAAGTTCTTAAAGAGATGGGAGTATCTGACCATCTTATTTGTCTCTTGAGAAACCTTTATGCGAGTCAAGAAGCAACAGTGAGAACTGGACATGGAACCACTGATTGGTTCAAAATTGAGAAAGGAGTTCGGCAAGGCTGTACACTGTCGCCCTGCCTATTTAACTTATATGCAGAGCACATCACGAGAAAGGCGGGGCTAGATGAATCACCAGTTGGAATTAAGATTGCAGGGAGAAATATCAACAACTTCAGATATGCAGATGATACCACTCTCATGGCAGAAAGTGAAGAGGAACTAAAGAGCCTCTTGATGCGGGTGAAGGAGGACAGTGCAAAAGTTGGCTTGAAACTCAATATTAAGAAAACTAAGATCATGGCATTCTGTCCTCTCACTTCCTGGCAAGTAGATGGGGAAGAAATGGAGGTAGTGGACAGATTTTATTTTCCTGGGCTCCAAGATCACCGCAGACGGGGACTGCAGCCAAGAAATTAAAAGACGCTTGCTCCTGGGGAGGAGAGCTATGGCAAATCTAGACAGCATACTAAAAAGCAGATACATCACCCTGCCAACAAAAGTGCGTATACTCAAGGCTATGGTTTTCCCAGTTGCAGTGTATGGCTGTGAAAGCTGGACCATAAGGAAGGCTGAGCGCCGAAGGACTGAGGCCTTTGAGTTGTGGTGCTGGAGGAGACTCCTGCAAGTCCCTTGGACCGCAAGGCGATCAAACCGGTCAGTCCTAGAGGAGATCAACCCTGACTGCTCTTTAGAAGGCCAGATACTGAAGATGAAACTCAAATACTTTGGCCACCTAATGAGAAGGAAGGACTCCCTGGAGAAGAGTCTAATGCTGGGAACAATAGATGGCAAAAGAAGAAGGGGATGGCAGAGGATGAAGTGGCTGGATGGAGTCACTGAGGCGGTTGGTGTGAGCTTGAGTGGACTCTGGGGGATGATGGAGGACAGGAGGGCCTGGAGGAATGTTGTCCATGGGGTCGCGATGGGTCGTACATGACTTCGCGACTAACAACAACAATTAAGAAGTACCGTATTTTTCCCGTCTATAAGACGCCCTCATGTATAGGATGCCCCCCCACTTTTCTAACCCAAAATTCAGAAATCAACATTTTAAACATTAAATAGAAGACATTTTTATTTAGTGATTAGGCAATGTTTACATACCAGTACTATGATATTATGCATCACACTTAGCTTGAGCAAATCACTTTATTCAGCCTCTATTGCATCACTGGTTTCTTCTTCATCACTTTTAGTTTCAAACATACCAGTTTTTTCAACTTCTGTTGCATCACTGCTCTCTGCTGAGTCCCACTCCCTGTCTCATCTGGGCACTGGCTACATGCTTTCTGCAGCATCAGCTGATGTCAGTTACATAAGGCTCATGACTGTTAGCTTGTCTCTGCAATTGGAAGTTTTGCTCGTGAGGCTGGTTTGCAGAGATAAAGTATTGGCAGTTTTGCAACCATGGTTCTCTTCTCAGCCCCTGTGTATAAGACGCCCCTCCATTTTTAGGTAAATATTTTAAAGAAAAGGTATCATCTTATACACAGAAAAATACAGTAAGCGGAAAGAAGATCTATAACAGGAGTGAAGAAAGATAATGACGTAACATATGCTGAAAAGGAAATTCATGAACAATTTTTTTTTCAAAACTATATAAAAAACCTCAACAATTTTAGAAGATGGAATGGAGAAGTATATAGAAGAAACAGGTCTTGAGACATTCACCCTGGAACAGAGAATCATATTGAATGATGCTATTACTATTCAAGCGTTATCCCAAGCTATTAATAAATTGAAAAAAGATAAAGCATCTGGTCCTGATGGATTTACTGCCATGCATTACCAATTTTTAGAGGAAAAACTAATTCTGCCAGTTCAACAAGTAATGAATGAAATCAAAGAAGAGGGATCATTGCTGCCAACATGGCAAGAAGCATGTATGACAATGATACATAAAGAAGGCAATGAGCTTATGTTACCACACTCTTATTGACTTCTCTCAGCATTAAATGTTGATTATATACTTTTTACTTAAATAATGGCAGAGAGATTAAGAAAATATATGGAAAGACAGATTCACACAGATGATACTGGATTTGTTCCTAAAAGGAACATGAAAGATATCGTATGTTTTGTGATTGATGCAATTGAATGGGCCAAGAAGAAGAGAAAGAAAGCTGCATTTATTTTTCTAGATGCGATGATGGCTTTTGATAATGTGGCTTGGTCTTTTTTAATGAAAACTCTTCAATTCTTAGATTGTGGCTCCAACTTCCTGAAATAGATTCAGGCAATTTATACTAAACAACATGCAAAGATTTTAATTAACGGCATATTAACTGATAGTTTCCAAATGGAGAAGGGAACATGCCAAGGATGCCCTCTATCACCTCTTTTATTTATTCTTGTATTGGAAATTTAAGCTAAAAAGATTAGACAGGACCCCAAAATTAAAGGCTTTAAAACAGGTGGAGAAGAATATAAAATGAGATGTTATGCTGATGACATAGTTTTGACTATTCTGACTGTTTTGACTATTTCAACTAATTCATGTTGAAAATTTTGGATTTTATTCAGGATATAAGATCAATACAAAAAACAAAAATTATATTAAAATTCATAACAAAGCAAGAGGAAAACATTAAAAAAATCTCAGGATGTGAAATAACTTCAAATACAGTTAAATACTTAGGAATAAACATTGCAGGATATAATGACGCACAAGACAAGTATCAAATAACTTGGATGAATATTCAAAAAGGCTTAATCCAAAAAGATCCAAAAATGGACTAAATCAAAAGCATCTTTGTTGGGAAGAATTTCAATTATAAAAATGAATGTTGCAAAATTGATTTTTTTCCAGATGATACCCATTATGATATCAAAGTTCTTTAAGAGACAACTAAATATTTTATTTGGAATGGCAAGAACATGAGGATTAGATTCAAAATTCTACAGGATGCAAAGGAGAGAGGAGACCTTGCTGTACCTAATCTGAAATTATGCTATTATGCCACAGCCTGGCCTATATTGCAGATTGAATTATAAATGTAAATGATATGTGAGTGAAGTTGCAAACAGCTGATCTTCAAGATGGAATACATAATCTCCTTTTGGTTAAGGAATCTGTTAAGAAGGCTTTGATATCAAACAACAACCATGTGTTAAGAGATAGTTTAATAAAAAATTGGTATTCCATGAGGGAAAAAAAATAGTTCTTCAGTCTCCCCTTTGATGTTCCTGGTTGAAGCACATGGAAAACACTTAAGGAGAAATAATGCTATAACTTACTGAGATGCCATTGATCGATCAAGACAAGCCAGATCTTGACAACAACTGAAAGATGAAGGGAAAAACATACAGTGACTTGTTTATCATGAACTGATTTCAAGACTGAGTGGGGAAATACAACTAGGAGAAGGTATTTTAAGAGATTTGACAGATTTTGAAAAGCTGATTACACAACAGTATGATCACTTACTGGGAAGACTCTACACACTGTTATTATACTAAGATACTGAAAGCCATCAAGATATGAAATGTATGTTAATTTGGAAACAACTTTGGAGAAGAAATATCACTGAGTCAGTGGGAAACTCTTTGGAAAAATGTTATTAAATTCACTGCTAGTCAAGCATTAAGAGAAAATGGGTACACAATGTTTTATCGGGTACAAGATGGATATAAGATGTTATATCACTCCAAAAGATATTGAAAAATAGACAAGAAGTACAATGAAAAATGCTGGAAACATATCAGGGTGGATGGGACTTTCCATCATATGTGGTGGACTTGTGAAATAACAAGAAAGAATGAGGGGGGGGGGAATTGATACATTTGGAAATGTAGAAAATTTTGAAGACCAAGTTTCCTATGAGTCCCAGGAATATGCTTCTAAATATAGTGCCAGAGATCCTTTAAAAAAATATGTCATAGTTATTCAAGTATATGACAACAGCAGCAAGAATCACAATTGCTTCTTAATGGAAATCATCAGAGCCTCCAACAATTGAAGAATGGAGAAATATACCAGCAGAATATGCCATGATGGCAAAGTTAACTAATTATGTAAAGAGAAGATCGTTAGAAGAATTCAATGATAAATGGAAATTTTATTATGCTCAGTATGACTAATGGGAGCTGAGGGGAGTTGGAAAGAAAAAGAAAAGCAGTAGAGGGCTTGAAATGATAGGAAGATTCATTGTTGCATAGGTTAATACTTTTTTTCTGTTAAACTCTCACAGAGCATTGAAAGTTGGAAGATAGATAGTTTTGGGAGATTGAATGTACAGGTTGCATTTGTTTAAAATTCCCTTGGCAATTTTGCTTACTTTGTTCATTTCGGTTTGCTTAGTTTATTTTAGGTTGATCTGTTTATATTCTTTTTATGTATTTGTATATGTTAGGAAAGTTTTAAAAATAGATAATTCTGAGGAAGCAAAAAAAGAAAAAAGAAAAAAAGGATTAACACAGAAAACCTGCTCCACCACTTGTGATAACATTCAATTATTTTCACAACTTTTGAACATAGAAACATTGAAACAAAGTGAGTCAGAAGAGACCTCCTGGGCCATCTAGTCTGACCTCTGGCCCCAGCCAGCTCTGCTCATGTAAGCCCCAACATGTGTTTGTCCAAGCTTTCCATTCTTTCCTTGCACACTCTCACTGATGGGGCCTCAACCACCTCCCTTGGAAACCTATTCCATATTCTAGGGATCCTAACTGTCAGGAAGTACTTCCTGACATCCAACCTGAATCCTGGTTCCTTGAGCTTTGCCCCATTGGAACGCATCCTGCCCTCCAGGCAACAACAGGTTATGGCCCTCCTCCACATGACATCCCCTCACATACCTGTCAGTTGCTAAAAGGTTCTATCATTTGTATTTTAACTTATAGTTTTAAATACCATTCTTTTACGGCATTATTGGAAGTCTTAATATTTAGAAAGAGCTAAGGAACTTAGGACATTGTAAACCATCACGAGAGAAAGAAGGAAGAGACATCACACACATTCCGCAATACAAATCAGTTCCAAGCCCACAAAGCTGTTGAAAGTTGACAGTTACCTACTGAATAGCCTGCCATCTCCTGTAAGTCTTACTACTCCCTCAAATCCCTCTGTTGACTTAGAATGGGATTTACAAGCAGAAATTGAAAGTCAACAGTTTATAGATTTCTCCTCCTCAATGGCAGAGAACTCCCCCTCCTCCAAACACACAGATGCAATTTGTTCTGCAGCCATATAGTTTACACAGGATGAGAGTGCAAATACTCACCTGACCAAACTAAAGAATGAAAATGTAACTGACTTTCTAACCAAAGTCTGCTGACAGCATGAACAGTTCTCTCTATCTTTGAATTGTCATCCACAGTTAAAACCAAAGTGGATTCTTTAAAAGAGGTATTTGTAAAGTATATTGAAAATCAATCAAACTCTGCAAAAATATTAATCTCCTGTACCAAGTGTGATACAAAAGCAGATAGCAGAGAAGCCATGGGCAACTCTACTCCTACACCAAAGAAAAGAGAGAGCAAAAAGCAGAGAGAGCTGATTATTCCCATAGGAAAGGGTGAGGAACAAACCTCCAGTGCACATGTAACCAAAGGAGAGCCTCCTAAACTGTAAATACTGTTTGCAGCCCAGACAAATCACCTTCCAAATATTAAATAACAGAGCAAATAGAGGAAGATGGAGATCAGAAACAGTAATTAGCTAAGTCAATTATTACAATGTGAAAAGCAGCTGATTGATTTACAGCAGACTGAGTGGCTTCCATGTAGCTGAGACTGAAAACAAATTTTACTTGCATTTAGGCAACCCATGATTCCCAGTATGTTGTTTAAAATGAGTCCTTTTCTGCATACTTTCTCAATTTTTTAAAGATATGTGTTCTGCTCAGAGGAACTCAGTTCACTTGTAAGTCATTCCATCCTTAAGAGTACTATCACTTTAAAGAATAAATGTGACCAGACAACTCTAGATTTCCTCAAGGACACCCCTGAACCTCAAGGTTCAGCCCCTGAGAGACGACTGTCCATGCAAAAAGTCCAAACTGCTTACAGCAAGACATTGTACAGATGACCTTCTGGGAGAAAATCTGATTAACTCCTTCAGTGCCCTGCCAGATTCAGAGCAAGTTGATATTATGAAAAGATTGGATGAATTGAGAGCTGGCAGAAAACCTAGAAAACACTGCACCACTGGAAGCAGTGGAACTCATGAACTACTTTAAGTTACTTGAGGAAGGGCTGTGTGAAAAGCCCACTGTGAAAGAACTACAGGACACACTGTGTAACTCCAAAAAAGAGACAAAAGGCCAGTCCGGAAAGGAAAAAGATACCAAAGTTTGCAACACCAAAAATTGAAGAATGATAGTTGTGGGAGATGGGAAAATATGTATGTCGCAATGACCAAGAGAATGTCCAAATATGCTGTCTCCCAGGCACCAAGATTAAAGATATAACCAACAAGTTCATGCAACTCATACAGCCCAATAACAAATACCCCTTTCTTCTCTTCCATGTGGGAACAAACAAAACTGCAATGAGCTTTGCTGAAATAGCATCAGACTTGAAGGAAAATAAAAAACACTGGGACCCAGATAGTCTTCTCCTCAATCGTACCAGTACGTGGAAGAGGAACTGTTAGGGAAAGAAAAATCCTTCAAATGAATGACTGGTTACGATGGTGGTGCCATAAAGAGTGATTTGGATTCTGGGATCACAAGCTAAGCTTCCTGGAAGATGGACTATTGGCAAATGATGCACTGCACCTCACAAAGAATGGGAAGCAGATGTTTGACCACTACATGAACAAGGTCATCAGGAGAGTTTTAAACTAAAACCTATAGGAGAGGGAGATGTGCAGCATGGCATCCCATCACCTGGCAAGGACTTTTGTATTTCAAGAGAAAAAGCCCCAAGCATGGCCCAACACCAGTCTCCCCAAAAAGTAGGAAAATAAACAGGGCAATGTGAGAATGAACTCCAATGTCTCTCCACCAAGGCTCAGAGTATGGGAAACAACACGAACTTGAGCTCATAGTACAATTATGGGCAATTATGATCTTGTAAGAATAACTGACTTACATGACTGGAACTCTACTATTGATGGACTGATCATCAATGGACTGACCATCCACTCAAAAAGAGGGCAAGAATGCAACTGTTGAAAAGCAACTTGCCAGCATTTCCAAGAAGAATGATGTAGTCATCATGGGGGACTTCAATTTCCTTGATATATGCAGGGAGACAAATTCTGCTAAGCATGACCACTCCAAGAGATTCCTGACATGGGTTGCTGACAACTTCCTCCAGCAGAAAGTAGAGAAAGCTACAAGAGGATTAGCTATCCTCGATTTTATACTAACAGGGATGACCTGGTGGACAAAATAACAACCGTGGGAACTCTGGAGGAAAGTGACCATGCAATACTTGAATTCTCAATTATAAAGGGGACAAAGGGTAACTGGAGCAAACAAGCATCGTGGGCTTCAAAAAAGCCAACTTTAATGATCTCAGAAAAATGATAAGCAAAGTGCTATGACAACCCTTAAGGGAAAAAGAATCCAAGAGGGGTGGGAAATCTTGAAAAGGAAGATTTTCCAAGCGCTGCTACGAACAATTCCATCAAGAAAGAAGTGTAGAAGGCAGCAGAGGAAGCCCATGTGTCTCCAGAAAAAGTTAAGTGACAGCCTGAAAGAGAAAAAAAAGAACATGTACAGGAAGTGGAAGCAGGGCCAGGTCATGAAGGAAGAATATAAACAAATAGCAGGGATGGCATCAGGAAGGCTAAAGCAGGAAATGGCCAAAGAATAGCAAGGGATGCTAAGAACAACAAGAAAGCCTTCTTCCGATACATCCAAGCAAAAGACATGTGAAAGAAACAAATGTCCAGCTGTTTGCCAAGTGGATGGCAAAGTGATAAAAGATGACAAGAAAAAAGGCAGAGGTGGTCAATTCCTACTTTGCCTCAGTCTTCTCCCACAAGGAATTCTACAACCAAGAGGAAGTACAAGCTGAAATTGAGAGATGGTACCCCAAAATTGACAGGCAAATGGTCAAGGAATATGTAGATGGAATAAACACTTTCAAATCTCCAGGACCCAATGAAATCCATTCCAGAGTCATAAAAGAACTAGTGGAGGAACTCTCAGAACCATTCGATAAATCTTGGAAAACAGAAGTGCCAGATGACTAGAGAAGGGTTAATGTTGTCCCTATCTTCAAAAAGGGGAAAAAGATGAACCTGGGAACTACAGACCAGTTAGTCAGACATCAATCCCTGGAACAATTTTAAATAATTTTTGAAAATTATTTTAAAAATCCATCTGCAAGCATCTTGAAGAAAATGCAGTGATTAATGGAAGCCAGCAGGGATTTATCCAAAATAAATCCTGTCAGATTAATTTAATCTAATTTTTGACTGGGTAACCAACCACATGAACCAAGTTAACACTGTGGACACAATCGACCTAGATTTTGACAAACCTTTCAACATAATGCCACATGACATTCTGATAAGCAAATTACCAAAACTGAACTAGATATAAAAACTATTAAGTGGATCTAAAATTGGCTGCTTAATCAGACAGAAAGAGTGCTCATCAGTAGCATTTTCTCTCAACTTCTGGGGGAATGGTGACTCAGTTCACAGCGGCTTGATGCCACTCCTTTCCTTATCTTGTTAGGAACGTAGTATTTGCTTTCTGAGAGGCATTTTGGCCTCTCTAATTGACAGGTGAGCATAAATATTTGGTTTATTGCTCTGGTATTAACAAGAAGGCAAAATAAGGTTAACTCAAATGAGTTCAGAGTCTTCCCCTCCTCCCATGTACTATCTTTTGTTTTCTTTCTCTCTTTTTTTTTCTTTTTATACAACATATTTTGTATTATGTTTCTGCTTTTGCCAAGGGAACAACAATAACACTTCAATTTGCTGCTGTTTGGACTTTTAAGGCATTCTTTGTTTGCATATTTTGAAGAGTCTCTGGAATGGAAAATTGGATGATTAACGATGCTTTATATGCTTTATATGCAGGCTGTTTAAAGTTTCTGTCTTAGAACTAAGAATTGAGGAGAATGGATTGTGTAAACTGACCTTGGCATGAGAATACTAGCTGGGAGTACAGTGGTACTTTGGCTCACAAACTTAATCCTTTCCAAGACTCTGGATGCAACCCGAATTGGTCACAAGCCAAGTCAAATTTCCCCATAAGGTTCAATGTAAATAAGGTTAATCCGTTCTGTAATTTTTTTTTTATCACAAAAATTTGAAACAAAGTAGCAAAGAACAACAAAGTAACAAAGTACAGTACAGCAGAGAACTCTAACCTAGGTGGTGGTGGGGAGGTTATTGTTTGGAGGGAGAGTCCCCCTCCATAAGGACATTGGGGAGATCTCTTTCAGGGGTTCCTCTCTTCTTTGTCTCTTAGCTGCAGGGTCAATTTTGGTGAAAAATCTGCATGTGCTTGTCACCTTCATTACAACTCTGCCCGTTCTTTTTACCACCATGCTTGCTCTGCACTTTCTTTGGAGCCATTATTCAATAAGCTTTACAGCAAGTGACCACAGGTCTGTCTGTGACCACGAGTGGGGAAGATCGCCACGATCGCAATTGTGATCGTGTTTGTGTGGGAACATGGCTGCGATCGTGATCATCACCCGATGTGGAGTTTGCGACCTGAGGCAAGTTTTTCTGAAATTTCTGTTTGTGACCCAATTTGGTTGTGAACTGAGGTTTTCGTGAGCCGAGGTTCCACTGTATTTTTCTATTCATTTTGTGCCTTTTTAGTTGAAGACTAACCATATCCCCTGGACAGCTTGGATTTGAGGCTGAGATTCTCTCTTAAGGCATTCCTGTTTATATGCTTGGAAATTATTTAAAATGGATGTTTTACAATGCTTGACTTGTATTAAGATCTTATTTTGCAAATTCTTTAATATCTTTCAAGAAATTAACTACAGATGTTGCTAACTGGTTGTGGCTGAGATTTCAGTGTGTTGAAGGAGATGCTCTCTCCTTTTCTCCATAGCCATTTTCTGAGGAGTAGCTGTCTATAAGAGTTCAGGGATTCTTTGTTGCTTTAGCTGATTTGACTGATGTATGGCTTGTCTTAAAAGGCAAATGTATCTCCCCAGGGCTCTGACTTGAGCTCTGATCTCCTTTGTTTATGGCTTTATGGAGTGAATGAAGTCCTGAGGCTGGGGCAAAGTGAATTGGAGTTCAGTGTCACCTATTGGACCTTGAGAGAAGGGAAGGCTGAGGCCCCCTGCTGTGAAAGCAATGTCTGAACAATGTTTCTATTTCACAAAAGAACTTATGCTGCCATAGATTAATAAGACTTTTGTATGTCAGAGTTCCTTTATATGGAAGTCTTCTTTGAACAATGTTTCTTCCAATGAACTAATTTTACTAATGTTTTAATAGAGATAGGGTATCATTATAAAGTATGATATCATAGGCTGATTGACTGATTTTATTTAATTTTGCTTTTTCTGTTTTTCCTCTTTTCTCCGTCTCCCTTATTGCTGTTGCTGTTAAATTCTGTATTGCTTTAGGAGCTTTGTTAAATTGTGAGATTATTTATAGCAATGAAGGAATGTGGAAGTTTGATGTGGAGAAGAAGAGGAGGGGAGAAGAGAAGTATTAACTTGGAAATAGAAGCTGAATCATATGCTAGATTTACTGAAAAATAATTGTTGTTGTTTTTAATGGACAATAGAGGCAAAATGAAGATCTTATCTATTAATGTCAGTGGCATGAACTCCCTTTCTAAACAAACTAAAATTTTTAATTAAAAAAAAACAGGGCAAATATACTATGTATTCAGGAAACTCATATAAAGAAAAAAATTGTTCACATCCTCAATTGCAAAAATCTGGGTGGGTTTCTGCAGCATATTCTAAAAAGAAGGGAGCCACCATCTATTTTAGTAATCAAGGAGTAAATGTGGTAAAATTTAGAGATCCAGAGGGAAGGTTTATTGCCTTGAAGATTAGATTTCTGAGTGGGAAAATTAATACATTGGCAATGATTTATGCACCAAATGATGGAAAAGATTTTTTTCTGAAAAATTCTTTCAATTTATATTGGATTTTCAAGAAGAAGAAATTCTGATTATTGGTGATATGAATGGAGTTATAGATCCAAACATCATAGAAACATAGAAACAGAGTGAGTCAGAAAGGACCTCCCAGGCCATCTAGTCTGACCCCTGGCTTCAGCTGGCTCTGCTCATGACATGCCTACCATGTGCATGTCCAAACATAGATAAGTAAAACAAAGCTAGAGGTGGTAAATTATCTAAAAATGTTTTTAACTACATAGAAATGCTGCAGTTAGAAGATGCATAGAGATTCAAAAATCCTGCAGTTAGGAATTATACCTTTTTTTCTGATAGGCATCAGACATATTCAAGAATTGACATGCTGGATATCTAAAAATTTAATTATGAATTTAGAGTCAGTAAAGATCTTATCCAAGTTACTTTCTGATCATAATCTATTGGAGATAATATGGCAGGAAGAACAGGTTGGAGGAGGAAAATGGTGACTCAGTGATAATCTTTTGTACAAGAATATATTTTGAGAAAGTTAGACGAAGTACTGGAAGAATTCTTTAGATTAAATAATACCAATGTTGTTTCCACAGTTACAATTTGGGAAGCCAGTAAAGCCTATAAGAGAGGACACTTTATAGAAACAATGTCTAAGGAAAAGAGAGAGAAATCAGCACCAAAAAAAAAAAAAAGACTTTTGGGGCAAATACTAGAAGATTAACATAAAACCCCCCAAGATAAACCAATTTTAACTGAACTCAGACAGTTAAGAAATCAACTAGATATGTTAGGAAGAGATACAAAAGAAGCTGAGTTTTTAAAAACAGAGACACTTTGAACATGCAAATAAATCTGGAAGATACTTAGTGTATTGTCTCAAGGAGGAAGTAGAAAGAAGATCTATAACAGCAGTGAAGAAGGATAACGGCATAACATATGTGGAAAAGGAAATTCATGAGCAATTTATTAACTTTGTCTCAAAGCTACTTTTATATAGCTTTTTATATACCATCAGCCCCAGAAGATGGGCTGGAGAAACATATTGAAGAAACAGGGCTTGAGAAATTCACTCTGGAGCAGAGGTAAATATTAACTCATACTGTTAATATTCAAGGGCTATCACAAGCTATTAGCAAATTGAAAAAAGATAAAGCATCTGGTCCTGATGGATTTACTGCCATGCATTACCAATTTTTAGAAGAAAACCTAATTCTCCCACTACAAGAAGTAATGAATTAAATCAAAGAAGAAGGATTACTGCCACCAACTTGTCAAGAAGCTCATGTATCATTGATACATTTCATTATTAAATGTTGATTATAAACTTTTTACTTTAATAATGGCAGAAAGATTAAGAAAATTTATAGAAAAGCAGATCCATACAGACCAAGCTGGATTTGTCCCTAAAAGAAACATGAAAGATAATATACATTTTGTGACTGATGCAATTGAATGGGTTAAAAAGAAAAGGAAAAAAGCGGCATTCATTATTTTAGATGCAGAGAAAGCTTTTGATAATGTGGCTTGGTCTTTTCTTCTGAAAACCCTCCAACATTTACATTGTGGCTCAAACATTTTGAATTGGATGCAGGCAATTTATACCAGACAACATGTGAAGATTCTAATTAATCGTGTATTAACTGACAGCTCTCAAATGGAGAAGGGAAGAAACACATCAGTGATGTCCTTTATCACCTCTTAGACTGAGGGGGTTGGTGTGAGCTTGAGTGGACTCCGGGGGATGGTGGAGGACAGGAAGGCCTGGAGGAATGTTGTCCATGGGGTTGCGATGGGTCGGACACGACTTCGTGACTAACAACAACAACAAGACTGAGGGGGGACCTGATATCCCTCTATATGCATCTCAAAGGCTGTCACAAAGAGGAAGGTCGGGATCTCTTCCCGTTAATACCAGAGTGTGGGACACAGAATAATCAAGTCAAACTGCAACAACCCAGGTTCAGGCTTGATATCAGGAAAACCTTTCTCACTGTTAGAGCCATATGACAGTGGAACCATCTGCCTAGAGAGGTCATGGGCTGTCCCACACTAGAAATATTCAAGGCAAAACTGACCAGCCATCTGAGTGGGATGGTGTAAATTGGTGTCCCACAACAGCAGGGGGTTGGACCCAATGTCCTTCATGGCCCCTTCCAACTTTACTGTTCTATGATTTTATGAAAGAAACCTTAGTGACCACACATAAAGTAGCCAGACTGATCAGTAGCTGATAGAACTCATCTGGTTCTGTCAACTATCCAAGATAGTTCACTCTGAGAAAAGATCTGTTGGTATCACAACCCCCTCCTTGGACCTATGGAATCTAGAAATGCAGACCAGCAACACAGGTTCCTTGGAGCAGATCCAAATTCGTCTACTCAGTTCCTTTCTGAAATAGTACAACTTCCAGAAACTTTAAAGAATACAATCCAAATGTTGCTGAGAGGAAGGTTTCGACTGCCCCAAACTCTGGGAACCTCAACAGGAATAAGGTGTTGGGTCACACCAGAAACATGGCATGAACAATTGTTGCTTAATATACCCAATAACTGATGCACATTCCAGCCTTTTAGGCAAATCTTTACTCCAGGAACCACATGGAATCAGGATAAAGATTGTCTCCGAGGCAGGAGCAACATCACTGCCTGGGGCAGAACCCATTCCTCCAACAAATTATACTGACATGAAACAACAATCTGCTGATGTTCACCATGTTAAGTGTAAACCTCCACAAAAGTCAACCAATTCCAAACAGCAGTATAAGAATGGTAAAGAGTGGTCTAGCTATAATCAGTTTGTCTGATTCAAGTATTTTAATTGTTAACCTGTTTTATTTTAATATCAGATGCTGTGCAACTGTTATTTTGATTTCTATTTTATTGTATTAATTTGTTGTAAAACATCCCGAGACATCTGTGAGGGGATAGTATAGACAACTTTTAAATAAATTATTAAATGAATAAAGATCCCAAAATTTAGAAGGGCTTTTTCCTTAGTTAGATTCAATGCCTTCTCATCAGCTGTAACTGAAGGGAGATACCAAAAAAATCCACTTAGAACAGATTATATGTGAGGGAGAAATAATTGAATTATTGAAGCATGTTATTCTTTATCATTTTCCCTATTCAGATGTTTACCAGGAATTGTTATTCCCACTCTTTTCGAAATATCCTGGTCATTCTGATTTATTTTATCATAAGATGCTTTTATTGGATCAATCTGATATTATTTCTTTGACCACAGCCAAGTACTGCTCAATAGTTTGTACAGTCCACTGTAGAATTAACTCTAACCGTTGTAAGATAACTGCATTTTCCCTTATCTTTAACTGTTATTTTAGAACAACTGTATTTTTCTTAACTAACTGTAATTTTGTTTTATTTGCTGCTCAATGACCAAATAAAGAATGGATTGATTGATTGATTGATTGATTGAATACCTCAAATTGTTTATGTTTTGTGTGGTATTCCTTTATTTATACCTGGCAAATATTTTCAGAAGCCTAGTTTTGTAAATTTTTATGGGGTTCCACTCTGCCACAAATATCTTTGAAAATAATGCAGCTTTTGCGTAAAGAGGGTGGATTTGGCTTCCCTGATCTTTCCTTATATCATCAGGCTTATATGTTCACTTGTACTAGATTTTGGTCTTTTCCACTTAGACTATACTCTTCTCCTTGATCATTTCTGAAGTCTTTATGTTTGAATCCTCTTCTCAGATGTACTGCACTGGGTTCTTGTTATACCAGAACAAACAACGTGCCCCGTACAATTATGGCAGTTAGAGAGGTGTAGAGTATATTTTTACATGAGTTGCAGTTTACTTATTTTCACAAGCAAAACAAATTTCATGGGTTAATTTGGATAAGGAAGAAAACGTTGGTTTGGCAGATTTGGATAGTCAGGCTGATTTTTACCTTGGATTAGTTTGTTGGTCCTGACAATAGCTTTTTGCCATTTTCCACTTTAAATGGAAAGTGTAGCAATCTTTAAAATGCCAACCATGGCTGTATGGCAATATGTGCAGGTGAAACAGGTGTTAGAATCTAGGTTTGGCCTTACTGCTTTTGCAGCTTCAGAGTTGCCTGTGTTACTGGAAGTATTGATTGAGGCTGAAGAGCTACATCAGCATGCATTCTACATGTGTAAATATTATTGGTGAATAAATATTATATGGTCTAAACAAGACTAGAATAAGGAATTGAAGCACCCCAATTTGTCTAATTGCCTCATTGTTATCTATTTCAGAAGAAGTAATGGACTTAAGAGTATGTTTAATTCAGGGGGAAAAAGTAATTCATGTATACTGGATGCTGCAGTGTCTTTTTGATAAGGACCTAATTAAATCAGCCAATTGATAGAATCATAGAAGAGTAGCGTTGGAAGGTACAATGCAACTAACGCTTTTACCCTCCTGCTTAGGAACATTGAAACCTGCCTTGTGCCAGGTTCCATTTGTTGTCCTTCCAGGCTAGTGTTGTCTATTCTAACAGGCAGAAGCTATCTAGATTCTTGATCAAATGGTGTTCCCATCAGAATCAGTGTTAGGGGGCAGCCTACTAGGACTGGAGCCTCAAATCTTTCATTTAGAGCAACAGATCTCTGAGAGGCCAGCTGCCCTGCTGAATATGATGATCACTGTGTGTCTGAGCAGCTTGAATTGGTTGGATTTTTTCCTACATGTGTTTTATCTCCTACTGCCCCCTTTCTTGAATCTTTCTGTCTTAGTTATCCTGAAATCAAATATTTTCTCTTCCCTGTTCATACAATAGGGATATCCTTAGGAGACCTTTGCAGGCACACATAGACTTTAGAGCATTCATAAATTAGCATAGACAAACCTGTGCTAAAAAAGAAAAAAAAAGACCCCCCCCCCCCCACTATCTTCTCAGCTTGAGCCCTGCATCCTTTTGGTACCTAGCACTGGTTTCACTTCATTTATGGCCTTGTGTCAGTTTTTGCTGCCCACTTTTCTAGGCCCATGTTGCTTCAGCTCACTTTCTGTTCTTGGGAATTAAAGTTAGCTTATCAGTCACTCCCAGAACCGCCCACATCTCTTAGTACATGGCAGTATTTGTTTGATGAATTGGTACCTGAATTGTGTTTTACAGAGTTTACGCTACATTATTTTTGCATTTTCCAGCATGTTTAGTGACCTTGAAATAAAACTTGAGAAGGAGAGTATTTATATGGAATAGAATTCTAAAGCAAGTCTGATATGTATGAGGCATGCAGGTTACACAATGACACATGTGTCATGTCTTCCTTTTGGGACAGGACAGCATATTTAGCAGACCCTGAATGAACCCTGATATGATTGCTGCCACCTCAGTCCTGGAAGGTGCCTCAACATGGCTGTTGCCATTATCTGGAATCCTCGCAGTGATTCTTCTTGGGGCTGCACACAAACTGGGGCTGATCTATCAGCTCTGGCACCAGGTAAAGGAGAAACTAGTTGCTGCCTACTTGTAACTTGTAATACACAATTGATAGGGAAGCAAAACACAATGGGCAGAGTTTAAATGGCTTAATCAAAACTAGACTCATGTCTGCTTCACTTACTCTTGGTGGATGTGTGTTCCCTGAGACTCAGTTACATTGACTTGGTTTGCATGACACATTAAGCCCCCATGGCTTTAAAACCATGAAGGCTTAAAATATTGTCCAAACACAGGGTGGCCTAAGTGTGGTTTATAAGCTACCCTAACATGCCAGGGCTGCTTGTAGGGTTTCTTTTCCCCATGGTGGCTTGCTATGTTTTGCAATCCCAGATGGCATGACCCACCAGGAGGCAATCCAAAACACTACAGTGCTACTAAGCGAAAGTGGCAAACCCCTTGCATCCCTTCCCAAACAGCTAGCAAGAGGCCACCATTGCTGGCCACCCCAAAGTGCCCAAGTGCTTGGCACCCTTTGCATCTCCCACGTGTGATTTCATGCTCACCACAACTGGATTTTTCCTTCTTTTAAAATATTATCTCAGATCATGATAGCAGGCTGTCTAGCCCTCTTTTACTTTTCTAATAGGTGCATCCACAAAATACCCCTCTAAGGACCCCCAGCACTACCTTGGAAGGGCTGTCCATGATCCTCCCTTAAAAAAATATTTAGACTAATTATGTGTACAAATAACTGCATTCATGGTTTTTATAATCCAAACTGTTCCATCCAGGAAGGGGAGACAAGTAGTGGGACTGCTCAATAAGGAGGAAGGGGATCCAGTGACTGATACGAGGGAACAGGCACAGATGCTAAATGACTATTTTTCCTCTGTGTTCTCCCCAAAACAGAATGGGGGAGATCTGCATGGGAGATTAGATGAGGCCGGGAATTTAGGGGCACAGATTAGAGTCACCCCCCTGGAATTCAAGTGGCTCCTCAGGGCAATTGACGTTACAAAGGCACCAGACCCTGACAGGTTACACCCGAGAGTACTTCGAGAGTTGGCAGGAGTTCTCTCACGCCTGCTGGCCTCCATTTTTGAGGCCTCATGGAGAACGAGTGAAGTTCCAGAGGACTGGAGGGTGGGGTCAGTGGTCCCAATTTTCAAAAAAGGTAGTAGAAGGGAAATGGGGAATTACAGACCACTTAACCTTACATCTATTGTAGGAAAAACAATGGAAAGGCTCATAATAGCAAGAGATCTAGTGGTGCTAGATAGGGAAGGGAGGCTGGCAGCCACACAACACAGCTTCTGCAATAACAGGTCCTGCCAGACAACCCTTGTGGAATTCTGTGACAAGGTTTTGAGGTGGCTAGATGGAGGGGATGCAGTGGATATGGTTTACCTGGATTTCAGCAAGGCCTTTGACGAAGTGCCCCATGATATCCTGGTTGAGAAACTGAGGAGTTTTGGGATAGACCAATGCACTGTCCAATGGCTTAGGGCAGTATTGGCAAACCTATGGCATGTGTGCCCAAAGGGGCATGCAGAGCCCTCTCTGTCAGCATGTGATCGTCCCAACAGCCATGCGCATATTTGAAAAGATTAAGGGCACCAGGCAATTAGCCATGACTCATTAGCTGCAACTCGCTGAGCTTTTGCATGGCCAGTCAGTGAGCTGCCAGGGATTTCCTTTGACTGTGATTTTAGCAGAAGGTAGGAAAGGTAGGAAATACACTCAGATGCCTTTTTCAGGGCTGGTCAAAACCTGGTGGCCAGTGGAACGTTGCCACCTTGTACTGGTGGTCAGCAAATTCAGGTTTTATTGCAGTGTTGGCACTTTGCAATAAATAACTGGGTTCTGAGTTGCACTTTGGGCACTCGGTCTCTAAAAGATTTGCCATCACTGGATTAGGGCATGGTTGACTGACCGAAAGCAGAGGGTAACCATTAGTGGGGAATCATCAGGATGGTGGCAAGTGACAAGTGGGGTCCCCCCAGCTCTGTCCTGGGGCCGATCCTGTTTAATCTTTTCATCAACGACTAGGAAGAACAGTCTGCTGATCAAATTCACAGACGATACTAAAACCGGGGCAGTGGCCGCAACTGAGGAGCAGGTACTCCATATCTAAAATTATCTGGACAGGCTATGGAAGTGGGCAGGTCTTGCACTTGGGGCATAGAAATGGGTGTCATAAGTACAGGTTAGGGGACAAGTGGCTGAAGAGCAGCACTTGTGAAAGGGATCTTGGGGTGCTGATCGACTGCAGGCTAAACATGAGTCAGCAGTTTGATGCGGTGGTCAAGAGGGTGAACGCCACCCTTGGTTGCATAGCCAGAAGTGTGGCTTCTAGATCGAGAGAGGTATTACTACCACTCTATACGACTCTGGTTCACCCGCAATTGGAGTATTGTGTTCAGTTTTGGGCCCCTCATTACAGGAAAGATATAGCCAGGTTAGAGTCAGTGCAGCGTAGGGCCACAAGGATGGTGGCCAGTTTGCAGGGGATGCTGTATGAGACAAGACTGAAGGAACTGGGTCTCTTCAGCCTGGAGAAGAGGAGGCTCAGAGGGGATCTGTTGACGACATACAGGTATGTGAGGGGGTGTCACATGGAGGTGGGTAGAGACCTGTTCTCACCTGCAGAGGAGGGCAGGATGCACTCCAATGGAGCGAAGCTCAGGGAACCAAGTTCTATTTAGATGCCAGGAAGTACTTCCTGACAGGACTCCGAGGGTATGGAATGGGCTTCCACGGGAGGTGGTTGAGGCCCCATTGGTGAGGGTGTTCAAAGATAGGCTAGACATGCACATGGTGGGCATGTCTTGAGCAGAGCCGGCTGGAGCCGGGGGTCAGACTGGATGGCCCGGGAGGTCCCTTCTGTCTCGCTCTGTTTCTATGTTTCTATTTGTGCAAATAGAGCAAAAGGTACCCTGAGATAAATATTGGCCCTCCCCCCATACAGTGCCTACAGGTCATTATTTTCACCCTTACTCTCCCCTTAGCAAGGAGCTGTCAGATTTGACAGGTCAGGACTAGGCAACTGTTTGCCTAGGCAGCAAGATAGCATTTTGTGGAAAGGGGCCTTTCCACTTATTTTTATATTGTGATTTCCTGGTTCTTATGGTGAGAACAGGTGTACCTAGCTGCCACCATTTTGCAGGTATCCCCCTACTTTTAGCATGGGGAAAACCTGCAAAACTGGGAGGGATTCCCATTGACAATGTTTAGTACATGTGAAATGCACTCCACAAACTGGATATCCCTTCTCCTCACAACCTTTACCACTTCCTCAGACGCTAGCAACTAAGGGTCAGTGGCAAAGTTCTGATCACCAGCAAGAAAAAACCCTTGAGGATCCTCCTGGAAAAGAGAGGAATTAAGAGGTTGTCCCCCAAAACACCCTTATTGGCTTGATTTTTTGTTTTTGGGTGGATGGGCTTGTGCCCATAGAGTATCCACACCTGGAAAGTGAGGGCATCCAGGGACAATATGAGCCCCGCTGCAACCCCAACAATTTTGCTGCTAAAGGTGCTTCTCAGAACCCCGTGCACATTATTGAAAATGTTTCCCTAGTGGGTTTTGTAAAACACGTCATTGTTGATTTTTGGAGTATTCACTTTGTGTCTCCCTGTCTCTTTCAGGTAAACCCTAAGAGCACTCGGCATGGTGGAGAGATTGTGGCAGAAGTGCTGAAAGCTCATGGTGTGCAATACCTGTTCACATTGGTTGGTGGACACATTTCACCTATTCTGGTGGCCAGTGAAAAGATGGGCATTCGTATTGTAGACACAAGGCATGAGGCGACAGCTGTGTTTGCAGCAGATGCAGTGGCCAGGCTCTCAGGTACCTTGTATGTTCCTGTTTCTTCCTTTGCCAAATAGGGAGAGATGCAGAATGAGAACTTTCCTTGCATTTTTCTGCTGCAGGGACAGTGGGAGTTGCTGTAGTGACAGCAGGACCTGGAGTGACAAACACTGTGACAGCTATGAAAAATGCCCAGATGGCAGAGTCTCCTGTGTTGTTGATTGGAGGGGCAGCATCCACACTGCAGAAGGTAGGGTGCCCCAGCTACTGGAGTTATAGAAGAAGGAAGGATCTTGACATTGTGCCTGACTGTTCTAATTATGCTTTGGCGTTTCTTCATTAAACTACCACTGTTCTTCATTAAACCACCACCTCTGCCCAGTGGCATCTCTGTTCTATTAGTTTGTGTGCCTAATAGATGTCGTATCTGCAAGCAGCTGTATCTGCATAGGACTAAGTGCAAGAGTGATCATTCACCTTTTTCTTTCCACCTCCAACTCAGGGCCGAGGAGCTCTCCAGGATATTGATCAGTTGTCCCTCTTCAAACCACTCTGCAAATTCTGTGCTTCAGTGAAGACTGTCCGAGATATTGCCCCTGTGCTGCGAAAAGCGATTGCCTTTGCCCAGTGTGACACTCCAGGTATGGCACCCTGCCATTGGCTTACAAAGAGGCTCTTCTAGTCCAGATTTCAGCTGTTGAGTAGTGGGGTTTTAGCTAAGTGGAAGCTATTTGTGGGCATGGGCCTTGATGGTCAATTGCTCCTTCACTTAGAATAATGCTGCTGTCACTTTTGTGCTTAGTAAGGCATAAATAAAATAACAAAGGCCAGAGCAGATGACAGCATGCATTTATTTTATTGTTCCATTAGCTTTAAGAGTTTGAGAATTTCCAGGTTTGGTTCTCCATTTATTTCAACCATGAAATTGGAGACAAATTACCCTTTGGAACTAAAACATGTGCTTTGGATGTACTTTGAAAAGAGATGCTTTTGCCATGGTATTGCAATATTGTATCAAGGAAGCAGTTCCCTTCTTCCTGCCCCCCAGTGGGGGAGAGAGTTGCCTAACATCTGAACCCTGATGCTCTTATGAAAACACTGATGGCTAGTGATGTGTGGATAACAACCTACCTTTCCAATGTCTCTCTAGCTCTTACCTTACTCACTTGGCTATGGTGCTTCTTTGTGGTCTCTGTGCATCACACATATGGACACTGCCTGTGTGTGGCTTGTTGTCAGAAAGATTTCCAAGCAGACACGCTCTGACAGGAACTCCTCTCCCACCCCCACTGGTATATCTAGGATTCCTGCCCTTTTCCCCAGTTCTCTTCTGACCACCATTGTGGATGTCTTGGGGCTTTCCTTTCTCAGTATTTGCCTTTTCAACTCATTTCTCTCTCATGTTTCTAATCTTTCTGCTTAGTATTTCTACTTTTGCCCTATCCTAACCCTTCCCCAACACCCATTGCAAAAAAGCCTAATATCATCCATCTCTCCCATGCCTCAACATTTTGTTCCTCTCTTTCTTTTCTCCTTTCTTCCACTATTGCACTCAAGGTGTCCTTTTTTGGAGGTATATTAGCTATAGAAGACATCTCCCTCCTATTGATGGGCATTCTTTGTGCCCCTTCTACCTTGGAGGGGCACAATGTTTGTCAACATTGCCAGGTCTTCACCAAACAGGCTCAGAAAAACTGTGCTTGGTGACTCAGGTCTGAGGTCTGGATCTGTACCCTTCAGGCTGCTGATTTGGCCTTATTGGTGCCAACAGACTGCCCATCTACCTCCCAGGCTATGCTTACACCATGCATGCCATCCATGGCTGTTTCCAAATGTTCAGATGAACATTTGGGCTTGAATGGGCTTGAAAGCTGACCAAGAAGGCCAAAATAATGGCAGATTCAGGGAAGGACAAACACAAGATGCAGCCCAGGGTGCACTATTCCCCATCAGCATTGAGTGCATCTGTACTAGAACCAGAGCCAACAGTCTCCATGCTGAGGTCCACTACCTCCACTGCCATTACTTTGCCCACTGGCTGCTACCGTGTCTCAATGTAGTACCAGTGACTATTTTCCAGTGTTGTCCTGTGCCTCTGATCACTGTCCATGCTGCAGATCTCCTCTTGCTGCTTGGGACCAAGAGGCCATCTGGATGCCTCCACTGCCAAGCTGTTGGGAGTAAGGGTACCAACCTTGGGCAATCACTTTCATGTGCTGCTGGCTGCCTCTCAGATTTTTTAGAATCAGCAAGTGAAGGAGATTACAGTGGGACTGCAGAGGATGGTCTAGGTCGAGATTCTGAGATGAGAGAGGAGGATGTAATAATATCAAGGCCAGCAACTTTGCCGAGCCAGGCAGTTCCTAGGAATGGCCAAGATGTACAGCTGTTGGGCCTCTGAGTATGAGGAATTTTCAGATGCAGAACAGGCCCATTGTGCTCAACCCCATGGGGATGTGGCAGCAGAGGTGGGAGGCCCACTGAATGAGGTGTACTAATTTAAAGAAAGCCCCTGCCCCCCGCCGAGAGGATGGAGTTCTGTCATGTCCATAAGGAGAACTCTTGGAGGTAAACTCTAGATTGGGTTCAACAAACTGCTCTGTGCATGCTCAGAGTTCTGTTCTGGGTGATTAGTACTGGGAAGCAATAAAGGACATTTTGCAAGGAAAACAGTCTCTGGCTGGTGCTTATTCAAAGGAGGAACCTTGACTCATGACAAATGCCAAAAGTACCAGGAGGAGAACAGGTGCTCAGACCCATGGCATCAACCACCCACTCCAAGTTGCCACCTTGCCTTCCCAGGCTCTAGACCAGAAGGTTGCAATGGAGTATCAGTGTTGGTGTCTTGTCCTCCACCACCTTGCCTGCCAGCCTCCTGATCCCTGCAGTATGATACTCCATCCTCGGTGCTTCTTTTAGCAGATCCTTCAGATGATGTGTCTCTTGGACAGGAGATAGAGCAGCATTCAGAGAAGGACAGATCCAGTTTGACACTGTCCAAACAGAGGAAGTAGTGCCATTGTTGATACATTCCTGCCCACTCTTCTCAGCTGCAGCCACTGCAGCCAACATCCAAGCATCTGGAGGGCATGTATCAGGTCATGGCATGTAAGATCCCAGTCCTGTGCTGGAATTTGGTCATTTTGGAGTCAACACAGGGCTGTTAGAAGTGAGAGCATTCAACACAGGCTGACAGAGAGGGACATTGGCTGGAGTCATTGGCAAAGCAGAATTGTGGAATATACATTGAATAAATAAATAATAAATAAAGTAGATTTATGCATCAGTAGCATAGATCTAGCTTTGTATCTAGAAAAATTTAAAAGCAACAACAGAGCAAGCCAGAAGGAGTCTCCCAGGCCATTTAGTCTGACCCAAGGCTACAGCCGGTTCCATTCATTACACGCCTACCATGTGCATGTCCAGCCTGTCCTTGAACACTCTCACCGATGGGGCCTCAACCACCTCCCATGGAAACTCATTTCATATTCTAGGGGTTCTAAATGTCAGGAAGTACTTCCTGGCATTCAAGTTGAACCTTTGTTCCCTGAACTTCACTCCGTTGGAGCGCATCCTGCCCTCCTCTGCAGGGGATAACAGGTCTCTACCCACCTTCATGTGACACCCCCTCACATACCTGTATGTCGTCAACAGATCCCCTCTGAACCTCCTCTTCTCCAGGCTGAAAAGACCCAGTTCCCTCAGTCTCTTCTCTTACAGCTTTCCCTGCATTCTGGCCACCATCCTTGTGGCCCTACACTCCACTGATTCTAACCTGGCTATATCCTTCCTGTAATGTGCAGCCCAGAACTGAACACAATACTCCAGTTGTGGGCACACCAGAGTCATGTAGAGTGGCAGTAGTAAGTCTCTTGATCTAGAAACCATGTTTCTGGCTATGCAACCAAGGATAGCATTCACCTTCTTGACCACCACATCACACTGCTGTTTCGCCTGCAGTCAACCAGTACCCTGAGATCCCTTTCACAAGTGCTGCTCCTCAGCCACTTGTCCCCTGACCTATATTTATGACACCCATTTCTATGTCCCAAGTGCAAGACCTTGCACTTACCCGCACTGAACGCCATCCTGTTGTTCCCTGCCCACTCCCCTAGTCTGTCCAGATCCTTCTGGATCCGGAGTACCTGAGCCTCAGTTGTGGCCACTGCATCCATTTTAGTATTGTCTGTGAATTTGATCAGCAGACTGGTTACCCCTTCTTCCAGGTCACTGATGAAAAGATTGAACAGAATTGGTCCCAGGACAGAACCTTGGGGGACCCCTCTCATCACTGGCCACCATCCGGATGATTCCCCACTAATAGTTACCCTCTCCTTCTGGGTCCATCAACCATGCCCTAATCCATCAGACAGTGCATCGGTCTATCCCAAAACTCCTGAATTTCTCAACCAGGATATCATGCGGCACTTTGTCAAAGACCTTGCTGAAATCCATATAAACAACATCGACTGCATCCCCTCCATCTAGCCACTTTAAAACCTTGTCATAGAATTCCACAAGGTTCGTCTGGCAGAACCTATTTTTGCAGAAGCCATGTTGCATGGCTGCCAACCTCTCTTCTCTATCTACAGTTACTAGATCTCTCATCTTATGAGCCTTTCCATTGTCTTCTCTAGAATGTACGCAAGGCTCACCAATCTGTAATTTCCCATGTCCCCTCTCTTACTCTTTTTGAAAATTGGGACCACTGATGTTGCCCTCCAGTCCTCTGGAACCTCACCCATTCTCCACAAGATCTCAAAAATGGAGGCCATCAGGCACATGAGACCCCTGCCAACTCCTGAAGTACCCTTGGGTGTAACCCATCAGGGTTTTGTGATGTCCCGTGTCCTGAGGAGCATCTCAACTTCTCGGGGGTTGACTCTAATCTGTGCCCCTAAGTCCCTGGTCTCATTCGTTCCCCCATGTAGATCTCCCATGTTTCAAACTACAAAGCTATCATGGCCCACTTTCAAATGTTCCTCTGGGAGAAGATGGGTTTCCTAGCACAGCACCTCTCAGAGGAATACTGGGACTTGACTTGGGTGTTTCAATTGGAGGCCCTCCATTTTTCCAGCACATTGACTGTGACTCAAAGGCTCTAGTTAACATGATAGTGATCCAGAGCCATGCCTGGCTTCGGGCTGCAAGTCTTTCCCAGGAGACTCACTTCAGAATTGGGGATTTGCCTTTTGATGGGGAGAGGCTCTTTAACACCCGCACAGATGGATGCAGTCCACAAGGCTATGACAACAGCCAAGAAGATGGGCTTCGTGTCTCTTCATCAAGTGACGCATGAAGTGGATTGAATAAGTGGACTGAGGCTCCCTTTTCTTACCAACCTAGGGGTTAGTACTCCTGAACCATCCACCAGCAGCCATTTAAGGTCTTAAATTCAAGACCTTGGTACCTCTCAGTTCTATGTGGTTGACACTGCCATCCCAACATCCTTGTGGAGGAAGTAGTTGTGTTGCTGTCAAAAGGGGTTATCCAATCCATGCCTCATTCTGATCTTTGCTATGGGTTTTACTCACAATACTTTACCATGCTAAAGATGCATGGCAGTTTCTGCCCAATCCTTGACTTCCAAGGCGTCAACTTCTTCATTCCACAAAATAAATTCTTCATGGTTTCCTTACAGAATCTTCTACTATTACAACAAAAGAAGAACTTGGGGAAAAATATGGAGTATCTACTCTATAACACATTTCAGTTTACCTTATCTGGCCATCTCGCTGTAATCAGAGCTATAGACTGAAAGTCTTCCAGCCCACGTCATTCAGAGAAGTAGAAACACTCTCAAAGGCGATTTATTAATATCTAAATGAGCTAAGGTACAGAGCACCAGGAAGATGCTGTCAGCAAGTCGCCATCTCCCCGGAAGTTCTCACATGGCTGTTATCTTGTACTCATCTCTGGGTGCAAGGGGTCCAAGTTTTCCCCTACCTGGATGAGTGGCTGCTGGTTGCCCTATCCTGAAATAAACTTTTGGATTTGGTGTGTCATACCTGTGATTTCCTAGGCTTTCTTGGTGTCTGCCTTCTCTGAAATAGCTATCTTTTTTCCTTCCCAGTCAAGCCTTTACACTGGGGCAAAACTCAGGAGAGCCTATGACTACTGGGGCCACATACAAGTCAAATAAATAAGTAAATAAGTAAGACTCAACTCATCAACAGTGTAGGTTTGCCTCCCAGCTGATAGAGCAGCAGGTCAATTGGTCCTCAAAACTGATGCAGCAGATGCAATGCCTCAGGCTTATTGCGGGGACAGTCACAGTCATCCTGTTTTCCAAGCTACAGATGCAGCTGCTCCAGTTGTGGTTCATTCATGCTTATTGTTCTTGGCACGTGTCAGTCCAGAAGCACCTTTTCATCCATCATTCCATGAGATTGAGCCTGGCAAAGTGGATCCATCAGGCTAACCTAGCAGAGGGAGTCAGCTTCACACCACAGAAGCCAGATATTACATTGACCATGAAGCATCCCGTCATGGACGGGAGACACACTGCAGCACCAGCAAGACCCATGGGATGTGGACAGCTTGAGATAGGAAGGAGCATATAAACTACCTCAAGCTCCTTGTGGTCAGGAAAACTTCACCTTCCAGCCCCACCTTCAGGATAAACATGTTCGTGTCACTATGGGTAAAATCACAGTGGTGTTCTACCTGAACAACATGTAGGCACCTGGTCCACTGCTCTGGAGCACCTCACTATCCAGATCTGGTGTATCAAGAGGGCCATTACCCTGTTTGCTATTCACCTGGCCAGGACAGTCAACCTCATGGCAGACTCGTTGAGAAGATGGACTGAAGGGGTCCACAAGTTGGCACTAGATCCCAGGGCTTTTGTGGATTTCTTTCAGGCCTGAGGCATACCTTTGACCAACCTTTTCATCCCTATGAACAATGCAGTGCCTGACAGCGTTTGTTTCCAGGCTGGGATTGGTGCAGGCTCAGCGGGAAATGCATTCCTGCTCCAATGGAATGGGACCCTGTTTTATCTATTCCTGCCATTCCCTCTTATTACTAGGGTGCTGGTGAAGTTCCACAGGGACGGAGCATCTTGTATCCTGATTATTTTGTGGTGGCCCCAGCAGACGTGCTTCACACCCTTCTTTTGCCTGTCCAACAGGGCTTTGCTCCGGCTCGGGACATCATCTTTTGGGACTGAGGGATGATTGTATATCCAGATGTCAATACCCTCCACCTCACAGCATGGAGGATCTCTCAGCAGACCAGAGAGCCACCCTCTGTCTCTCTGGATGCAGCTGTGTGACTAGAGATTGTGCATGGCAAAGTGGAATGCCTTTGCTACCTTTGCCTGGCAGAAAGCCTTCAGCCTGCACCAGGCATCCATCCACCAGTGGTCTCATCATTCCATCCACTGATCAATGGTCTTTCAGTTCTTTCTCATCCACTGTCATGCAGTTCCTCGGGGGGCTGCAGAATTTCATCCCATAACTCTGCTCCTGCTTTCCCAGCTGGAGCCTGTCAGTGGTTTTACAGGCACTTACAAAACTGTGCCCAGGGCCCTCTTTCCTGTGCACCCTTGGACATCACCATTTCACCTAAACCAGGACATTGTTTTGTCGGCTTTCTTCCCAACACCGCTGAACCCAATGGAATCCATCCAACACACCCTGCATGTTTGCAGGGAGCTGACATTCTATCAGTCCCATACCAAGTCCTTTCACTGGTCCCAGAGATTGTCAATATGCTATGATGAAAGGTCCAAGGGTGAGCTGGTTAGTTTCCAACAACTCACACAGCAAGTGGTCAAGACCGTTGTGCTTGCCTATCATCTGGCAAGACTACAGCTCCCTGAGTGGCCCAGAGCAGACTCTACACGGGTCCTGGTGACCTCTACCACACTGCATGTGGGCATCCCTCTGCAAAGCAGCAATGTCAGTCTTCATCTGGCACTAATAGCTTCATATTTGTACTAGACAAGATTGTTACCAAGTTCCTCCACTGACTACAGCTGCCTTCCTCCAACTCAAGGTAAGTTTGCTAGTCACCCAAATGTGTGATGCAGAGCGATCATGAAAAAAAGTCAAGTTGCTTACCAGTAACTGTCATTCTTTGAGTGGACATCTATGCATTCACACAACCCGCCCACTGACCCTTTGGTGATGCCATCCAGCTTCAGTACCATGTCTTTCATATGGTCCTGTATCTATCTGGTATGGGTTAGCTGTTTATTGGCCTCCCCTCAGTTCCAAGGCCACAATGTTGGTCTCAAAGGAACTGGGGGAAAGGGCAGAAACCTCTCCTAGAAGGGGAAGGGTTCCTGCCAGAATGAGTCTAACTTGGAAGTCTTCCTGACAACAGGCTCTGTACAGGTACAGAGCCGATATGTGTGACTGTACAGGTGATCACTGGAAGAACAACACTTAAAAGTAAGCAACCTGACTTTATAAAACTTTTGGCTTGTCTTGCAGGTCCTGTATTTGTGGAGTTACCTTTGGATGTTCTATATCCCTATCATTTGGTGGAAAGAGAGCTGTTCAAGAAAGATACTCCCAAGAGTCTGACAGAAAAGATTGTTAACTGGTAAGTGAGTTTGAATCTCACTGCCCCCTAATCAGGAGAACTTTTATTTGGTAAGTTGCTGGCTCAGAAATTCCAAGTGGCTTCCTGAAGTGCTGATGAAAGCCAGGAAATCTGTTTTGTGACACCTCTTTTGTGTCAATTACATTGATTGGCAATTTATTTCTAGCTGCTGGTTATTTGACCAGTAAAGCTTTAAATGATGTGGGACCAGATTACCTGAAGAACTGCATTTACTCATACTAAGGCGGCCAGTATACTTAGATCAGAATATGTCTCCTGGTTAGAACAGTAAGATTAGCACATAGAGGAGGCAGGACTTTCTTGACTGGAGCCCTTAAATCATAGAACTCTCTCCTGTGGTTTAGACCTTACACATTCTCAGATGAGACCTTTGAGAAAGCTTTAAGATCATATTTGTTCCATTCTCAACAGCCTCAGAATTGGCTTCAATTTCTTAATTCTGAGAAAAAGCATCTTTCTATATTTATATTTGCTTGTGTCCAATTTCTTTATTTGTAAGTGGGTTTGAGAGGGTACATGAAAGCAACAGAATGAGATTCAATAAGGACAAGTGCCAAGTCTTTCACCTAGGAAAAAGATACATCAAGGTGGGGAACACATGGCTCAACAGAACTGAAAAAGATCTTGGAGTAATTGTGGACAATGGGATAAATATGAGCCAACAATGCGATGCAGCCACCAAAAGGCCAAATGCTATTTTGGGATGCATTAACAGAAGTATTACTTCCAATTCACAAGAAGTAGTAGTTCCTCTGTACTCCGCACTAGTCAGATCTCACCTGGAATACTGTGTCCAGTTCTGGGCACCAAGATTTAAGAAAGAAGCAGAAATAATAGAAAGGGTCCAGCAGAGGGCAACAAGAATGATCCAGGATTTGGAAACACTGCCCTATGAGGAGAGACTGAAGGAACTGGGCATGTTCAGCCTTGAGAAGAGAAGACTGAGAGGGGACATGATTTCCCTTTATAAGTACCTCAAAGGCTGTCACAAAGAGGAAGGTCAAGATCTCTTCTTGCTGATGACAGAGTGGAGGAGATGGGATAACCAAGTCAAACTGTGACAACCCAGATTGAGGCTGGATATCAGGAAGAGCTTCCTCGCTGTTGGAGCAATACAACAGTAGAATCAGCTGCCCAGAGAGGTGGTGGGCTCTCCCAAACTAGAGACATTCAAAAAGAAACTGGGCAGCCAACAGAGTAGGATGGTGTAACTTGGTGTCCTGCAACAGCAGGGGGTTGGACCCGATGGCCTTCATGGACCCTTCCAACTCTACTATTCTATGATTCTATGATCTTTGAAATACAGTGTGTAAATATATTTGAATGGTTCAACAAATAAAAATAAATGGGTATAGTCACATAGCCATAAATAACACCCATAGTGAATGGTCTTCGAAAAGGTTAAAGGTTTTTTGCATATATGCTTCTTCTAAAACTGTAAAGTAAATAAGCTTAATAATATTTCACAAGTTCATTTCTGTCACAAACTGGATTAATACTTCATTTCTCCCTAAATTTTATACTCATGCTAGGTTTTTATCAAATGTTGGGAATATTAGCTTATGATTACTTTTGATTCCCTTCTTTAGTCCATGTTCAAGAATTGGAGCTTGAGCCATGATCCTTCCCATAATTTCACAGAAGCAGTTTGCATGTATGGCAGTAGATAGTAGGTTAATTAACCCATGATTTGCCAGAACACATGCACTGCACAAACAGCTTCTGTTTATTGTAAACAGCTTGTGATCAGAGGTTGTCAGTATGACATGTGAACCCAGACAGCTGGGTTGTTTAGGGCTAAACCATGGTTTGTGGTTGGTTTATACATCACACCAACAACCTCAGATTGTGACAATTTGAGGAAGTTTACAGTAAGTGGGAACATCTTGCATGCTGTGCATGTCCCCACAATCATGGTTTAAATACCTCCCCATTTGCTTTGTGGCGTGCAAATTGTGTCAGTGTCTCAATACTTCCTAGAGGCTGCTCACCTGTAGGTATAGTTTGCCCTTCTCTCATTAAATTGGCTATTGTTACTCTCCCCACAAGTTAACACAGTGTCTGGTGCAGCCAGAAAGGCTAGACTTGGATTTTTAAAATTATCAACTATCATTTGTCTTAGAAATTTATAAAAATAGAATTTAAAAAATAAAAGTCTTATCACTTTAAACACTTCAAACCTCTTTCCCCTCCAATGTAGCCTCTTTCATACTCAAGTTCCTTGTGCTCACAGTTGTGTTCAACATCTATCAGATAGTGTAAAAAGATTATAGCAGAAAAGAAGATAGTTTTGCAAACAAAGCTTGGACAGTAAACTACTAAGAGAAAGAGGTGATGCCTATACTATATTACAATTCCTAAAGAGGCCTTGTAGATTTTTCTAATCAGTCCTCTCCAACTTTTAATTAAGTCATGTGTACATTCATTGTAAGGTGCAGCAATTCTTTGATTCAATGTTGTGTATTATGCTGAGGAGGGAAGGGCAGGTTTTTGCCCTCTTGGCTTGCAATATTCTGCACTTTGCCACATCAGGGTTCTTAGGGGTTTTTTGGTGGTTGGTAACTACCTATATTTGGGGCAGGAAACTGACAGCAAGGGTTCTTGAGCTTTCATATTTTCTGTGCTACAGTCCTGTACATTGCAGCCATGCCTCTGGCAATCTCTTGCCTTCATTGGTCACATTTGCTTTGTCTCACCTAGGTATCTGCGCAGATATTTGATGAACCTCTTTGCTGGGGCATGGGAGGTGCATAACTTTTCACCCTTGCCAGTGAGCATTCCAAAGGCCACAAAGGAACAGGTGAGTCTCTTAGAGAAGTATAGCAAGGGAGTCACAACTCCTGTTAGAAAAGTAAGCAGCTGAGTGTGTCTTATTTATTATTTCTGTCTTGATTTGCAGCCAGTATTGACTGGTTCACACAATGAAACCACCCAATATAGGCAACCAGTAGGTTGTTATGCCACCTGAACCTGGAGGTTTTCCATGAGGTTGCTTATTTTTCAGGAACATGCCATGCCAAGAACTTCTGACTTGTTATGAGGCTGTTCTTGCCCACAACAGGTTGTCATGTCATACAACCCTGAAAGTCTGGTTGGCTGCAGAGCCACTCAGCAAGGGCAGCAAAAATGCATTTCATGATTTGATCAGGGACTGCCCTTCCATCAATGGCAAAACTGGATGATTATTTGTTCCTTTCTGGAAGGATGCCCTAAAGGAGGGATTTTGGCAGCTGGGAGAATGTTGAAAAGTTTCAGTTCTAAACTGAAAACTGAGAGAGCACCTTGCCACTGGGAAGATACTGTCCTCTATCCTTTTTGGTATGCATAGACCTTTGTTTCCCCTGTCCCATTCTTGGTGTTTCTGAATTGTGTTGCTGGGTCCCTCCTTTCTCTTAACTGTTGCTTCGCCTCTTCGTCCCTGGCTACTGTGTGTAATTTATATGTAACCTTGTCTTGTTCCCTTTATAGTTCCCTTTGGCAGCTGAAACAGCCAAGGAAATTCCCCAGGCAAGACTACACGTATCAGACAACTATAAGTGTGCACTTGTGAAAGACTGGCAAAAAATTAATAAAAATTATTACCTTGTTGCACATTTTGTGACAACCCCCCCCCCAACAATAAAGCTGGAAAGCAAAATGGAATAACAGTCAGCCAAATTGCTCAGTTCTTAGGCACCAAAAAAAAAAAAAAAGGCCAGGAAACTAGGAGGAGTAGTGACTGGAGCAGGAAGTGAAAGGCAAATGTTTTGGGGTTTTTTTTGCTAAAGTTCCTTGGGATGTGTGACAGAGCTGCCTTAAGGACTGAATGGGAAGGAGTGAGAGAACAAGCCTCCTTGGATGTACCATGTTGGATGTACCATGTTGTTCAGTGAACAACAGCCCACCTTGGCTTTTTCTCAGGGTAGTGTGACGTGTGGACCCATCCATGGTTTCTTTATATCTTTGGCTTTCCTTTTCCCTCTAGCACTTAATGGGTAAGTTGACTCATCACATTAAACCATCCTGCAAATAAGATGCAGTCAGTTTGTTATTCACAGAACATCCCACAGTACACTGGACAGATGATCAGGCTTGTTTGTCATGGTTTCTTATTCCCCTCAGTCCTCTAGCCAGCTCCAGCATTTATACAAGGAGACTATGTAGCAGAAACTCTTCCTGTCTCTTCATCGAAGCCCCCTCCCTGCTCCAATCACTATCCCTTTTCATTTCCCCTGTTTGGGTGTGGGGGGTACCTCAGAAACTGTGGCACTTCCCTGATGATTTTTTAAAAATACCCTGACAAGACAGCTGTATGTGATGGAGAAATACAGCCTCATTTAGTGGAGCAGGCATAAGTATGGCTGGAATGGGTGCCCACATTACTCCATCTCATTCTGTCAATGTGAGGGCTGGAAAGTACATGGAAGAGAAAGGGATGCAAATTTAACGCCCAGGAAATAGATGGGGGGAGAATTTGCATACTTGCACTAATGGAGCAGTTAATACGGGTATGTAAATTTCTCCTTAGTTTATTCCCAGCCATTAAATGTGCATACATTTCCACTGGATTTTTTAAGCTTCCATCTGCAGTAACTGCATCAGGAACTGCTTCAAAAACAAGCTGCAAAAAAGTGGGGGAGTTAATAGCTCCTCTTTCTGCAGGAGCTGGAGAATCAGGGAAGTGTTGAAAAGATGAGGGTCATTCAGAAGTATCAGTTCAGCACTTAAAACCAGGCGGATCACATCACAAAGTTGATTTTTATTTGCTCTCCTTTGGGGTGTTCCTATTTGACTTTTGTCCCCCATTTTTGGTGCTTCTGGTTTGCGCTACCAAGCCCCTCTGTCTCTCTCTCAATGTTATTTATCTCCTGGTCCTGTGTCTCTGTATGCAAATTAGACAAGAGGCAGCCTTGTCTTGTCAATTTCCTTGTAACCTGTCCCCTTTTGTTTGGCACCTAGAACATACAAGGAAATCGATTGGGAAAGACCACTCACACTGAACAGGTGTTAGTGCCCACTTGTGAAAAACATACAACAACAGCAACAAAAACAACCCTAATCATGCATTATGGAGATGCTGAAAATTAAAATGAAAAACAGGGAATAAATGACTGTCTTTCCAAAGTGCTGTTTTGGCATCGGTGGAAGGGCAGTCACTGGTAAGATCAAGAAAAGCAAGTGGCATCAGCATTTTTGGTCCTTTTGCTGAATGTCTCCATAGCTGATAACCGCATTTGACAATAAAATTGGTCTCCCTGCTCGGACAACATTTTGTGAGCAAGAACAATCCCACACATGAGTTCTCTATTTGATTTCTTCCCCAAAAATAACACACCCCACAGAAAACACTCTGGATTTAGATGTCATGGCTGTTTGCTTATGGTGGGGTGCTGTACGGTGCAAACGCAGTCAACCTATTTTCTACAGAGGGCAAGCCAGTTTTACCTTTGCAAAGGGTCAGACTGAGGCCAGAAGATGTATTCTCCACTGCTTCCAGCAAAACCCTGAGATTTCTTCTTTTCTACATACATTGCCCCCAGGACTAGTAGGTCTTTCCTCCTAGTTCTTCAGCACAGTGTCCCCACTGCTCCAGAGCTTTGGTCTTTGTTCTCAGCCTGATCCTGACTGGGGCATACCTCTGTGCAGGTGCAACGGTGTGTGGAACTCATCAGCCGAGCCAAGAAACCAGTCATTCTCCTTGGCAGCCAAGTGACCCTGCCTCCAACACCAGTAAAGAAGCTCAGGTGAGTTTGCTTAGCTCTTGGAGGCATTCAGCCACAGTTTGGGGCTTTCCTTGAGCCCTCTCTGCATCTTGCCTCCAGTGTGCTTGTGGTCCTGTATAACTGATTTAGAGATGTTACTACTGAAATTTCAGAGCAACATTAGGAAATGTAGCCTGTGTCCTGGCAAGTCAAATCAGTAAGGAAACCAGAACTAAAATCAGAGGGGAACATGAGTTCAGATTAATAGGTGGATGGGGAGAAGGAATAGAAAGGATAGAAAAGGGGAAAGGGATAGAAGTTATCTCTTGTTGGCTGTTGGTGGAAGATGCTAGTGGAATCTCTACAGTAAGATTCTCCTTGTCTTTCCTGTTTTTACAGGGATGCTTTAGATGAACTGGGGATTCCCTGCTTTCTGGGAGGCATGGCCCGTGGCATGCTGGGAAAAAATAGTCCACTACACATTCGTCAGAATCGCCATGAGGCACTCAAGGAGGCAGATGTGGTCATTCTTGCAGGTAGCTGGGTCCAGAAGGCTTGTGTAAGCTGCATGCCAAGGGGAACAGTTCTGGGAACTGTGGAGGGGAGCAAGAGTTTTGTGCATGTGTGATGAATCTCTTCAGTCTTTCCATAACTTTGGTTTTCCTTTCCAGGCACAGTCTGTGATTTTCGTCTGTCATATGGACGTATCTTGAGCAAACGCAGCAAAATTATTGCTGTCAATAGGAACCAGGAACAACTGCTGAAAAATGCACATTTATTCTGGACACCCCACATAACCATAAAGGGTGAGAGGACTGCCAAGGGATTACAAGATGGAAGTTGTGAGGAATGGTCCTGGGTATTTGTCATGGGTTGAATTACTGGAGGGAAAGGATGTTTCAAGGCATGCCAGTGTCCTAAAGTTGAGGATATATTTGCTTCATCCTCCTCCTTTCCTAGGCCTTGAGCGTTTCAGGCCTTGTATAACCCTTTTTCCACAGGAGATGCTGGCTCCTTCCTAGTGCACTTGAGCCAAGAGTTGAAGGGTTATTCATGTCCCCAGGACTGGAAAACAAGTCTAAAGGAGGCTGATTGCATGAAGGAGAAAGCAAACAGGTTAGAAATGTGACTAACCAATGGTCTTTATCCATATGCGTGCATATGTGCAAAGGTGCTGTTGCTTTGCCCTGCCCTTCAGTAACATTATGATTTGCAAAGTATATGCCTGTTCGCAGATGTGTTTCAAATTATTACCCTTTTTCCTCCTAGAGAGAAGGCAGAAGTGCCAACAGAACAACACCTGAACCCTCTGAAACTGCTGCACCATGTGGACTGCTTGCTTCCAGAGGACAGCCTGCTGATTGCAGATGGTGGTGACTTTGTGGCAAGTGCTGCCTACATTGTGAAGCCCAGGGAGCCGCTCTCCTGGCTAGATCCAGGTAACATGAGATTAGCAAGAGTTATGCAGTGGTGGAGAAGCTTTAAGTTGAGTGTCTCCTGGGGGGAAAAGACTTGGACTTTATGATCCAGGCTGACAAGCTGTAGCTTGGTGATTCTTATGACATTTCCTTGTTGAGATTTCTTGCCCATGGACCTCTGCTGCAGTATGAGGCAGTGTAATCTTTCCCATCCAGGAAAGATAATTGCCATGCTGCTAAATAGACACTGGGGTACTTTATACATAATGCAAATGGTTACCATGTAGTTACCTTGTGCTCTATCTTCACACAGTTGCAAGGTACCAACTCAGGAATAGTCTCAGCATGCCTTCATCTTCCCTCCAAATGCAGCACATATCCTATCAGCCTCCCAGTGCACACCACTCCTGCCTGCGTTGCCTGCCTCTGCCCTGTTGGCCCACATGCTCCTCTGAGCATGTTCTCAGCCAGCCTCTGCTTTTTCCCCACTCCTGCTCTGCAAAGTCCCTGTTAATTCTTTAAAGTTAACACAGCTGCCCCTATGGGCACTGCTCACCGTCCTCCCTCTGAGTGTGCACCCTCTGATACCCAGCCACTCACTGCTGTCATGTCTGTCACCTGGCCAGTCACCCACCCCCTACCTCATGGCTGGGTTGCCTGCCTCATGCACTGCCTGACTTACTGCTGAGTTATCCAGCTTGCACAGCAGGACCGCTCTCTCACCTCTCAAGTGTCTGACCTTCATGGGAGATCTCATGGGCTGTCCCATGTCCCATGCATGGGGACAGCATGAGTTTTCACACAAAGTGCAGGGACATGGGGATAGCGCATGAGACCTTGTGAGGTGATAATGCAGCACCATTGTGCAAGCCAGACCCCTTGGCAATTGGCTATGCAGCATGTGAGGTGAGCAATTGGCTCAGCACTGCACAAGATGTGCAATTGGCCAGACAGTTGGCATGGTGGCAGCAGGGCAGCTGAGCATCAGGGTGCATGCACTGAGAGGGAGGGCAGGAAGTGCAGGGGTGGCCAATCAGTATTCTGTCTGCCAGAAGCTCACCTGTTGTCAGGTGAACAGGGCAGCAGAAAATGGTGGTTGGAGCAGCCATGACCACTGTCACTGCCACTGAGCTTGCTGACTGAAATGGGGAAACAAAAGAACATCATTTTGGAAAGATTTCAGATTAGAAGAATAGGATGAACAGGTCAGTTTAAAGAAAAGATCAGAAATACTTTCCATCCAGTTTTTCTGCTTGGATCAAGATACTTTCAGATGCTGTGCTTTGTCTTTTATTTAAGTGGCTTTAAAAAAACTGGTGTAAGCCCTGTTCATTGGGGCTGCTTAGTGTGTGCCTTTCCTTGGTACAGGACTGTGGTCTATTTGTTACTTACAATATATCCCATCATGCCACCTTGTATATGAGACATCCAAAGTAGCTAACATCAACCGGTCATAATAAAACAACACCAGTTAAGAAGGCCTGCAGAACAGCCAGGCAGCTGCAAACTCCCCCCACTTACTAATTCTCCATTTCTCTCTCACTGCAGGAGCCTTTGGAACTTTGGGGGTTGGTGGAGGTTTTGCCTTAGGAGCCAAGCTTTGCAGGCCAGACTCAGAGGTTAGTGCTTAGTGATGGGAAGGTAAGCATGGAAGCTCTGGTGGAATGTCCCCTCTTCTCAAAAGAGGTAAATGGGTAAATGTCTCAATCCCTCATTGATATGTTTGCTTATATTAAACCTTCTCCAGATTAAGCATTCCTCCTTTTTGGTGACAGTTGCTTATTCATGTAAAATAGGGTGCTAAGATCTTCCTGCCTGGTCTTTAACTGCATCATTTGCCCTTCTGTTCATATCATTGTTAGGTCTGGATTATATATGGAGATGGTTCTCTTGGATTCAGCATCATGGAGTTTGACTCCTTCGTGCGGCACAAGGTAGGTGTAACCCTGCCCAGTTTCTTGGGTTCCTGTGTTTGCACAGCATGGTGTGGGTGTAGAAAACACCTGGAGAGGTGCAGCATTGGCAAGTTCATGGAACTATAGCAGTTTTGCTAAGATGACTATTGCATTAGTCAGTAGAAACTTCCTGATTGTTTGTAGGTTTTTGTTGGCAGCTGGTTTTGGTGACATGAGAGCAGGAAGGGCAAACTTTTCCCTTCCACCACGCCAAGTGGCCTATTTGCAAATTGAGCCAACCACCCTTCCTTCTCATGTAGTTCTCCTTTTCAACTCCCACATCATTCCAGGTCATATAAAGCTGAGCCAGTGCACTTCCCAAATGTGCCTGGTAGGTCTCTGGAGCAAGATAGGTGCAAGTGATAAGTGATGGCTACCTTCTTCTTTTGCATGCACACTTCTCTCCCTTTTCTTATGGCTCAAGCATGCTACTCAGGCATGGAAAGAAGAAGAAAGATACAAAGGAGGAGGGCTTCCTCATTCTCCCCCTGCTGCTGTTTGTTCTACCTGTCACCCTTCCATTTGTTTCCAGCAACATGTAGGGAGAGGAATCTAGAGGACTGGATTGCGTGCAAGAGCCATGTGACTGAGATGTAATTCTCCCTCCTCACAGGGACTTATGAAACAGGTGGAGGGGACTTAGTTCAGCTAGTAGTCAGAATCGCACTGTCAATTTGCCAGTACTCATACATATGAAAGTGAGCAGCCCAAATAGCAAAAATGTTGGCAGGAGAGGACTGTGGGGCAGCCTGCCTCAACTCTGTTTGATTCTTCAACACTTTGTCTTTTCTGTCAGACCCCTGTCATCGCCCTAGTGGGGAATGATGCCTGCTGGAGCCAGATCTCCCGAGAGCAAGTTCCCATGCTGGGCAGCAATGTAGCTTGTGGCCTGGAGTATCTGGGTGAGTTGATAGTGTAAATGGCAGGAGGCAGGACATCCTACACACAAATCCTGGCCCTGTTGGACCCAAAAAAGCCTGGGCTGACTCTCATGTGGGGCCAACAAGATAATGCCTCACCTTGCTTCATGGTAAATTCTGCCTGTACTGCAAATTCCCCTGTGCAATGTGATGTATAGACTAGTCAGTACAAAGAGGTGTGTATTATGATTGTAAATCCTGTTACAACCCCTGTTGTCTTAAATCTCCAGATTCCTGTGACATTACCATATATTTTTCTCTAAGTTAGAAAGCATACATGTTTCAATGGTGGTAGACTAAGGATGGTAAACTAAGCACCTCCCCTTTTCCATCTTGCCGCATGGAGTCTGTGTTTGGGCTCATTATTATCTATTTCAGTGGCTTCACATGTCTGTAAAATAAGACATTAAACCAAGAATGGCAGCATACTTTTTTTCCTACTCCACTATTTGGTCTTTCTCCCCTCCATTCCCCTAGTGCTTCAGGTGTACTGTCAGTCTTTTTATTATTAAAGTGCTATGTTAATGAGCTCCTGTGATTGTTGGAGGGCCAAGGTTTGTGACATCACTGGAGCCAGCCCTTTATCATTGGCTTCTGAAGATTCGGAACAACCCAGAAAGTGAACACATAATTTATTGTAGAGTTGTGAACTCTGAGCCATTATGTGTGAACCCCAAACTGTGGATTTTTCATGAGTCGTTTCACCAGACTACACAGGAGGCAAGCAAGAGTCAGTAAAAAAGATCTGCCTCCCTCTACATACTGCCACAAAAGCATGGAATACAGGAAGCGAGCAGGCAACGTATATGAGATGCAAAGAACCCAGGGAATGAGAAAACCATGCTTTGTTTGAACATCTGCCTGATCATCTGATGATCTGGATAGGGCAATGATCCATGAATTAAACCATGGATGGGTTAGCATTATGTGCAAAGAAGGGGTGTTACACATTTTACAAGTTTCCATGTGTGTACCATTTTATAATGCAATATGTGGCTGATAGGTAGAAATACATTGTTTATTAAAATAAAAAAGGGAGCCAAGAAGAAATGAAGGCCTGTTGAACATAAAAGTAAAATATGCCAATTGAATGATTAAAAAAGAGGGGTGTAAATTGTGCTAGCATTAAGGACTGCAAGTCCAGGAGCTGGCAAGATAGCTCAATTCCAATTTAGCTCAGGATTAGAACAGTGGTAACTTGGTTCACAAATGCCTCAGTTCACGACCAAATTGGATCATGAACAGAAATTTCAGAACACTTTTGCCTGCATGAGCGCGCCCGTGATCATGCCCGTCTTCCCTGCATGAGTGCGATCGCAATCACAGCCATCTCCTCCCTGCCCCCCGAGCACGATCGCTATCGCATGCTTTTGATTTGGACTTCCTCCAAGCAATAACTCCCCCCCCCAGGTTAGTGTTCTTTTCTGTACTGTACTTTGTTAATTTGTTGTTCTTTGTTATTTTGTTTCAGATTTTTGTGATAAAAAAATATTTACAGAACGTATTCACGTTATTTACATTGAACCTTATGGGGAGATTTGACTTGGCTCGCGACCAATTCGGGTCGCTACCAGAGTCGTGGAATGGATTAGGTTTGTGAGCTGAGGTACCACTGTTGCTGGGCTTAGTGATTGGAGTCAGCAGTTGCCAAACCTTGGAAACATGTTTTAATACATATCCTGGAATTGATGAAGTGGAAGCATGCCTTTCCTTCAGCACTGTGTATACATAATCTTTCAGAGGTAGTGTTATGCCAGGAAGCCTTCTCTTTCAGAAATGAAGCACCCTGCCTCTTCTGAAATGTGCTTTTCCCACTTGCTCATGATTGGTGCTCTTCCCCACAGATTACCATGTGGTAGCAGAAGGATTAGGAGGAAAAGGTTTCTTGCTCACCCGCCAGAATGAGGAGCAAATGGATGACATCATCAAAGCTGCACAGTCTGAATGCAGGAGAGGACAGCCTGTCCTCCTCAATGCCCTGATTGGGAAAACAAACTTCCGTGAAGGCTCCATCTCTGTATAGGGCCTGCAGTGTGTGAGGTCCAGCTAGAAAGGGATCTGCATCTGCCTTGTGTGAGGGATCTGGTTCAACTGAATGCCTCCCAAACAAGGTTATGGAGTAGCACAAAAGCTTTACCTTACCTTAGCAGCTCCGAGGGCCTGAATTGCTAGCTCCTGTCCTGGCTCCACAGGCCTTCTTTGGGTCCTTCCACAAATATCAAGGGCCCTTTACTTCTTGGAGTCACCATTTTTGCTGAAGTCTTGCTTGTGCTTCATCCCCACATGTGCACATTGGTGATAATAGTGATAACCCAAGAAGGCCTTCATCCCCACATTTGCACATTGGTGAATCACTTTTCCTGTGTATTGGCACTTTCCTCCTGGTTGTTCATGTCTGCTAACACTTAACTTTCCACAGTTAGGACTAAACAAGACACCCTTCCCCTAAATAAGACATCCAATAATTTAGTGCAATGAGAGCAACTTGTGGTCCTCCAAATTTTTGACCAACTTTTCCCTCACTATTGGCTCTGCTGGCTGCAAGTAATGGATGTTGTAAGCAAAAACAAGTTGTCCACACCCCTGATATAAAGGAATCCTTTGTCAACACAGGTAGAAATGGGTCACTCTTAAAGCTGCCCCTGAAGTAAATATCTGTTGTTGAGTTTGTAATGGAAAGTGGCATTCTTTGTCCTTTCTTTCCCTTACCTCAACTCTCTTCTCAAACTAGGTGCTCTACTTTCCCTCATGGGGATTTAGATGAGTCTTTTAGCCCTTGGAATATTCATTCTATCCCATGTGCATATGTAGGTAACTGGTCATGTTGCAGCACTGGGTGGAAATTTGGTGCAGGACAAGCTGATAGCACATCCTTCGGGGCCTCATCCTTACCCTGTGTGAGTTAGACTGGTTGTGATCTTGGTCTCCCTTTCACTGCCACCAATACTTTTCTGACTAAGCAACTGCTTCTGTTCTGATAGCAGACAGTCTTATACCTATAAACAATCTCTCCTGTTGGTTGTCTACTAAACCTAAGGGAGCAGCAGGCAAATCATGGGAGTGAGTCATTCTCAGACTGCTCTTCTGTCTTTGCCTCTCTCCATTCAGAAATGACTGTGTGACCTTCTGCTGTGCAAACAATAAAAGATGGGATTCTTGCTACCTGTTGAAGTATTGTCTGTTCTAAACTAGTCCAGCTTTAGGCCTCCATAACTGCTCTTCCCCATCTGTTTGTAACATACAGCATGCCTAGACATATCAACAGTTGTGGGGGGGAAATCTTACAAAATGAACTTATGCATGCTTATTTGGAAGCAAGTCCTGTCAAGTTTAGTGGTACTTAATTGTACAGATAGAGTCACTGAAGCAGTTGGTGGTGGAGTCACTGAAGCATTCGTCAAATACATCCCAAGCAAAAGACAGCTGAAAGAGAAGGGAGTCCAGCTACTTACTATAGATGAAACAGTAACAGATGACAAAGAAAAGGCAGAAGGGCTCAACTCCTACTTTGCCTCAGTCTTTTCCCAAAAGAACTACAGCCTTCCTGATGAAGGTGCAATATGAGCTGAAGTGGCAGGAGGGCAGCCCAAGATTGAAAGGCCAAGGAGTTGAGCCCCGCTGCCCTTCAACTGGGCTAAATGAGTTCAAATCTCCAGGGCCTGATTAACTTCATCCCAGACTCATAAAAGAGCTAGTGGAGGAACTCTCAGAGCCACTATCTATTATCTTTGAGAATTCATGGAAGAGAGGAGACATGCCAGATGACTGGAGAAGGGTTAATGCTGTCTCTATCTACAAGAAAGGAAAAAAAGACAAACCGACAAACAGACAAAGGAAAAAAAAGACAAAAAGACAAACAGACAAAGGAAAAAAAGACAAACATTCTGACATCAGTCCCTGTAAAAATTCTAGAGCAAATTATAAAGCAAATAGTCTGCAGACACCTTGAGGACAATGAAGCTATTACTATAAGCCAACATGGATTTTTCAAGAACAAATCCTGCCCAACTAATCTAATTTCATTTTTTGACTGGGTAACCTTCCTGATGGACTGTGGAAATGCTGTGACATAATCTATCCAGCCAAAGTCCCCCGCCACATCCAGAGAGTGGGCTAGGTAGTACATCCATTAAGTGGATCCACCATTGGCTGCAAAATCAGACTCAGTGCACATCAATGGCACATGCTCAGAATGGGGAGAGGTGGCAAGTGGGGTGCCACAGGGTTCGGTTCTGTCCTCCGAATGGTACTCTTTAACATTTTAATTAATGATTTACATAAGGAAGGAGAAGGAAAGATAATTAAATTTACAGATTACTGGGTGGAATACCAAATACCCTGGAAGACAGCAATAAGATACAGGATGATCTGGATAGGTTAGAATGCTGGGCAGAGAACAACAGCATGAAATTCAATAGGGACAAGTGCCAAGTCCTTCACTTAGGAACAAGAAACCAAATGCACCATTACAAGATTGGGAACACTTGGCTCAATGATTCTGACGGTAAGAAGGATCTTAGCTAAATATGTGCCAAAAATGTGATGCAGCTGCAAAAAGGACAGCTTCCAAAACGTGAAGTATTAGTTCTTCTATACCCAACACCTAGACCTCACCAATGATAGCACTCTACAAATACCTGAAAGGCTGTCACAAAGAAGAAGGACAAGACCTCTTCTCATCCGTTCCAGACATGGACTAATGGACAGGAGATGGAATAACACTGGTCCACAAGGAGTAAGCCTCAGAAATGAAAGTAGTTAAATTTTACCAGAATTGGGTCACTAATAAAGGAACATTAAGTCTGGAGTATTTATTGGCTCCAGTTTCCAAGATACAACTTCAGGTCAAAATTGCATCAGAACAATTCAAAATTATCATCTTTATCATCATCTGAGTCTAGAGAGTAGGATTCTGGTGGATCTGGAATTGCCAAGTCCTCACCATGGGGTACAGGATGCAGTGTGGATGGAATGTTTGGATATTCTATGGTCCACTTCTTCTTTCTTGAGATCCCTTTTGCAATTGGGGGAACCATGCAAAAATACCAGTCGCTACTATGATGGGTGGGTTCCCTCCACACCATTGGGACTGTGAAAGGCATGGACTTTTTCTTCTTGTTTAGCCAATGACACAGATAAGTTGCACATGTAATGCAACAATAATGAGGGGCCCAACTTTTGTCCTGATCCCCTATGTTGCATCCAAAATATAGGTGGTCTGCCTTTTTTACCACTGCCATCATACTGCACTTTTGCGATGCAAATATAACCTTGCCACAAATGTAGCAGAAGTTATCTGCATTCTTTACACAGTTTCAAGGCATCTTGGCTTCTGAGGGAAAGTAACATGCAACTGTTCCTTGGAAATGTTAGGCAATGACATTTTCACAAGCCACCAGATGTAAGTCCCATGTTCCCAGCTCTCAGAGTCACCATATTCAGTAAATTCTGTTCTCTGCTTTTTATTGGCTCCTCATTGACTTTATTCACTCCATTTGTACCTATTTGCACTAATTTGCAAAGGAAAAGATTGGATGCATTAAATGTTATCTGAAAGCTAACTGGAATGCAAACTACATTTTTGTGCTGAGAGAGATGTCAACTGACAGGCCACCTCTGGTTCACCTTGTGGAGTGAATGGGGGCAAGGGTTGGAATATGCAAGCTTTTAGCCACTTCTTTCTAAAACATCTTAGAAGGCTTGGAAGAGCTCCCATCATGAGGGAAAGAAGCAATATCCACTTTCACATGCAATTTTAGAAACTTCTGCCATATTCCATAAATCTTTAGTGTTCCCAAACGGACTGGTGGTTCATCACATTTCCAGTGGCATTTAGGCATAGGAAGCACACCCAAGAACAGTCTCATGTGCAGAAACTTTTGAGTTCCTGCTAAGGGGGCAAAAGATTGACAGACAGTATATTTGAACTGCCACATGGGACAGTGTGCATATTTCGGGAACTATATGTAGATTAGTTTACTGTGTGATAGGACTCTTCCATGACCCAGTTAATGTGTCATGGTGCACTACAAAAGGGGATGAATTTGTATCGGATAGCCCATGTTTGCTATGGCTGAATGAAGGATGGAGGCCTTGGAGAACCCTGGCATTTCCAGATGGGTTAATAAAGAGTTCTGTCTGCAACACTGGAAATCTACTAGCCATTGTAAACCAGGGACAGGAGATCTGGCATCCTTCAGATGTTTTGGACTATAACTTCCATAATCACTGCCCACTGGGCATGCTGACTGAGACTGTAGAAAGGGGAGAAATGTTGGCTCTTTCACATAAGGCAAGAGGTGTTGGGATGGCCAATGTCTATTGGTGTTTGTCCCAGCAAACAAAATGAACAGTGCCATTCTAGGGATGGGCAATTGCTCTTGGAACCATTCTGAAGTGATAGGATGGGGGTGGGGGTCACACACAGGTTCTTTTGACATTAAAAGCTAGTGAAATCAATTAACAAATTTAATAATGATGTTGTCAAGCACAGTCAAGTAATCTCTGACATGGTGACCCTATAAATGAAAGCCCTTCAAAATCAAAGCCCTCCTATCCATGACAGTCCTGCTTAGATGTCCTAAACTCAAGACTGTGGCTTTCCTTTATAAAGTTCCTTTATAAAGTTAATCCTTACCTGCTCTTCCTTTTTTCTGCCTTCAGCTTTCCCTAGCATGATTGTCTTCTCCAGGGAGTCTTGTCTTTTCTTGATGTGCCTGAAATGTCAGTTTTGGGGTTTTTTTGCTTCCAGGGAAGGCTCTAGTTTAATTTGATCTTGGACCGACTTGTTCGCCTTTCTGTTGGTCCAGGGTATTCGCAAAGGTCTCCGTTTTTTGAGTGCATCAATTTTCTTCCTATCCGTTTTCTTCACTGCCCAGCTTTCATACTCAGACATAAGGATCTGGAATACAAGAGTGTAGATGATCTTGCCCTTGGTCTCTAGTGAAACATTCTTACATTTGATTATCCTTTCTAGTGCCTTCATTATCACCCTTCCAAGTCTCAGTCTTCTAATTTCTTGGTTGCAATCTTCCTCTGAATTGATGACTGAACCTATATAAATATTTTCTTCACAATTTCAATGTCTTCATTGTTGGGATGAAATGTACATAATTCTTCACAATTTTTGTCACAATTGTTGCAATTTGTGTTTTCTTAATGTTCAGCTGCATTCCTGCTTTTGCACTTTCTTCTTTCACTTTCATCAGGAGTCATTTCAAGTCACAGCTGGTATCATCTCATATCTTAAATTATTGATTATACCAATGTTCGTTCCTTCCTCTGAACCTAATCCAACTTTTCTTAAAATATGTTCTGAGTAGAGATTGAATAGATGGGAAGATAAAATGCAGCCTTGTCTGATGCCTTTGCCATTCTGTTTCTCCACATTCTGTCCTAACAGTAGTTTCTTGTCTGATGTATAGTCAGAACCATCAAATGCTGAGACATGTACATTTCTTCCAGGACCATCCATATCTTCTTGTGATTCACAAAGCTAAAGGCTTTTCTATAGTCTATAAATCACAGACTGATCTCTTTCTGAATTCTTTGGTGCACCCTAGTTGCCAATGTGCAATATACAATCTGATCTCCAGTGCCACTGTTGTACTGTCCTTTGGTGTTCCTCAGCAATCCACTGAGTGCCTTCTGACCTGGGTATCTCACTTTCTGGCACTATCTCTTATTTCATCTTGAATTGTTTCATCATAGGAGTTTCAAGGCAAGACGATGCAGAAGTGGTTTTTCATAGCTTTATTCTATGCAGTACTAACCGTCACTGTCATTGCCTATGAAAAATCCTCCCCAGTGTCCCCTTCAGGTACTGCTGCTGCCCAATAGCTGACCTTCAGAAGTTTTTCTGCCCCCATCACAGTTAGAGAGATCCATTCTCTACTGTTCACACCAGGCATTGCAATATTTAGCTGTAGTCAAAGTAGAAAGTCCTGTGCTAGATAGAAGGTCCTGGTAAGAGGCATCTTCAAATGAGTTTAGTTATAGAGTGAACATTTAGAGCAATACAAGATCTTTCCCTTCACTTTTCTTTTCAGCATCTTCTAGGTGAAAATTCTGTTCTAAGCCATCTTGTCCTTTGATTTTTCTAGTTATTGGGCTCAGAATGAGCCCAATGGTAGAAAGGCTGCGAATTGTACCTTGATGAGAAACAGTCTGTGGTATGACTACCCCTGCAAGGAGAGCTATCACTGGATCTGTGAGAGGAAGCAGTAGTTCAAAGGGGTCAGGTTATCAGCTCTGCCTTTCTGCAACTGGCATTTTACAACAGATGCCTGACCGACTCTCTTCCTTGTAAGTGCAGAGCCTCGTGCCAGGAAAGCTGTTTTTCCCACGCGAACCTGTAAGCTAAGAAAACTGAGTTTGTGCACGCATGCAGGAATGCGGACACACTGTGTAACACCGTAAAAAGGGATGATTTGCTTATTTCACTAACAATGAGCTCGTGTTATTCTGCTTACAGTTTGTCAGATTTGAATGTGCAACATTCCTTCTTATTTCATAGACGTATTATGTTATAAATGCCTGAATCAAGGAATTTCTAAACTGTTACATGTGACTTCTTTGCATATTAGTGAGACTCTTTGCTCTTTGGGGCATATTCTGTCACTGTAAATACTTCTAGGGGAGAGGTTGTTTGCCAAAAAGGCAGCCTGTTGCACTGTGTCTCAGCTTGCCCCTACCACCAGAGGCCCCAGGTGCGTGTCCACCGAAATGTCCAGAGGCGTAACTGTGCCACTCATGGTAAGCCCTAAAACTTGGCATTGCAAGAGTGGGATAGAGATGGTCTTGGATCCAAGACTACTGGGTTCAATGGTGGTGTCCCAGGATTCCTGCTGCCCACCCCATCCCCACGTAGCGATTTTTCCTCCATTGTTACCACTAGGACAGGAGAAAAAATGGGGGGGGGGGAGAAAGCTCCCCTCCCCCTGACCAGCAGGGGACGGCACAGCTTTGGCAGGGTAAGGGATGGACTGCTCAGTGCCCCCGTATCCAGGATCTGCTTGGCACTGCACTGCTAGAGGCTTCGGCGAATGGGGTGGCATAGAAGTTTACTAGATAGATAGATAGATAGATAGATAGATGGATGGATGGATGGATGGATGGAAGGAAGGGAAGGGAAGGGAAGGGAAGGGAAGGGAAGGGAAGGGAAGGGAAGGGAAGGAAGGAAGGAAGGAAGGAAGGAAGGAAGGAAGGAAGGAAGGA
>JAIXND010000001.1:658174-702673 GCA_023646645.1 Varanus salvator macromaculatus | reverse complement strand
GAAAGAAAGAAAGAAAGAAAGAAAGAAAGAAAGAAAGAAAGAAAGAATCCAAAGTTCCAGCATCTGAGTGGGCTTGTAACAGTGTGCATGGGACCCAGAAGAAAATGGAGACTTAAAGAGCTTGATGGGACTGGCCGAGATGTAGGTATTTTTTGCACAGCAAAACTGAGAAGCCAGGAGTGGTTGGAGAATGAAACATAACAGTTAAGGATAAGCCCGCCCTGGACCATCGGGAGAGAGAATGCAATGTGACGAGCGTGTGTGTCCAAGGTAAAGAAAGACCAGCACGTTCTGTGCCAGCTCCGCTCAGAGGAGTTCACTGCTCGATCCAGTTGGACGAAGCTGATAGCGCCAACTTTCAGGTATGAAATGCCCGGGCTTTCCAGCCCCCGTGTGTGCCAGAACAGCGCTGCAACTGGTCACCCACACTCCCTGCCAATGCTAGATCAACGCTGGAGGAGGGTCTACTGGTCGTGCGTGAGCACTGGATGAATGCGAGTGTGAATGGGGCCTCTGGATATGGTCGCTGATGATTGCTGAACTTGTATTCTTATACCTTTGGATTCTCTGTATCATAGAATAAATGTTACATGCATAGTGTTTAATACCAGATCCAGCCTTCAATCTCTCTTTGACAAAGGTTTTCCTTTAAAACCTGATAGTCTCCTCTTTACTGAATCAAGGACCACTTAATTTCGGTCACAGACTGAAGGATAGCAGAGCTCGCACAAGGTCGGACATCTCTACTTTACAGATGGGTAAAGCATGTCGGGAGCCTTCAAGATTGCTGCCCGGAAGCAGCTCTTCTGCACATAGCCAGTGTGTGCCCTGCACTCTCAGCAGATTGTTGATCCAGTAAACTGCCTGAATCTGCCTCTTAAGTAGGGTGGGCATCTCACAGCATTTGCTGCTCAGACTTAGAACTGGTGCACAACTCACGGCCCTTTGCCAAGCTTTCTCTGCTGGGTTCTCCAAAGCAAAAAAGCACCAAATGGTAGGGTGTGAACAAAGAATAATCCTCGGGTTCTTAGGTTGCTTCTGAATTTACCTCAATTGTGACATGACTAAGTGTTGATCCTTGCTTTAAGCCCTAAGGGAGATACTGCAACCATGTGCCCTCCTGGATACCCCAAAGCCACCAAATATGCCCTACACTTTCTGATAATAATTGATGTTCTGGCAACAATATTGGTACCATGGTTTCTGTAAAGCTATGTTTGCCACAAAATTGTGTTTTAATAGAAGCTGTGCCAGTGTCCCATATGCCAGCAGTCCATGCTGAATAGCCATTCATCACTGGATTAGGTATAGGGAGTGATGGACCAAACACATTCGGATCATCCTGGTGCTTTGTGGGTTAGACCACACCCACCTGTGTGTCATTTTCTATGGCCAGTTTAGAAGTGCCTTCAGATATAATCTTCCACATTTAGGATTCCTCCTGTATGCAGTAGTGGAAGGCCAGTTCTGCCATGTATATTTGCAACTTGCCATGTGTTCACTGGTTGCACTGACACTGTCACCCCTCCAGCTATCATGCTCAGACCAATTTTGTCATCACTTGAGTGAAGCACCTGTCACTTGAAAGCCAGTTTATGGCACATCACAAGATACAGCAATGATCGGATCACAGCCCAAGACTCACAGCAACCTCAGGGATGGCTGTAGTGGGGAAGTTTACTCTGGTCCTCTGTATGTGTCTAGTCCTGCACCCATGTTCACCAGAGCTAGTAGCCTTGGCTGCCTGTGTGCTATAAGGAAGCATTATCCAAGGCTGGCCAGCTGTCCCTGATGAGCTTCTGCAAGAGGTTCATCAATCTTCTTTCATCCACCGAGGCCATTTCAATCATTTTAGTGCAGAGTACCATGAGAGCCACATTAAGATAACATGCCCTGAATTGTACCCAGAGCCAGTCAGCTTTATCACTATATGGAGGTAGGTCATAAGAAAAGCCATGCTGGATCAGACCAAGGTCCAGCTAGTCCAGCACTCCATACAGAGCTGGCAAATCAGCTGCCCACAGGATCTCTCAGGCAGGGTGGACACAAGACTTCCTCCATCCTGAATCCCTTAGCGAGGCCTGCTGCATCTGGTAAGGGGGCAGCACACAGCCAGCAAGGCTGGTAGCCGCTGTCAGCCTCCTCCCGCATGAATCTGTCCAGTCATTTTTAAAGATATCCAGACTGGTGGTCATCAGCTTCCATAGTTTACCTATACATTGTGTGAGGTAGGACAGTGGTGCCTCGTAGTTTGAGCGACTCTAACTTCAAATGATCCAGAGTTCCAACACTAAAGTCGAGATAAAATCGCTCCAAACTTTGAACAATGTTTCTATGTTTGAACTGTTTTTTACGCAGTAAAACAAAGCGGACGCTGCATAAATGTCATCTGTTGTGTGCCCAAGTTGTGGCTCGCTGTGAAACATCTCTTGCGTATCCCTCATGCAGTACAGCAAATGCAATTTCATTGTATTATACCATGAATATTTATGTATGTTATTGATTGTTTTCAAGTTTTAATCAATAATTCTGGCATGCAATTCTGTTATTTTTACCTTAAATTATGCATATTTGTTGTTTAGGTTGATCAAAATGAGCATCATTTAGGGTCTGAGAACAGAATAATTCACTTTCCACTATTTCCAGTGGGAAAAGTTGATTAGGAGTTTGAACAACAGAAACAAATTAAATTCGAAGTACAAAGCACCAACGTACTTGCTTTTATCTGTCCTCAATTTCTCAGCAATCAGCTTCATGGGATGACTGTGAGTTTGAGTGTTATGGGGGAGGGGGGAAAATGTCTCTCTCTCCACTTTCTCCACACCAGGCATTGTTTTAAACACCTCTGTCATGTTTCCCCTTGCTCGCCTTTTTTCTAAGCTAAACAGTCTCAGTCGCTGTGGCTGCTCTTCACAGGAGAGCTGCTCCTGCCCCCTGATCATTTTTGTTGCCCATCTCTGCACTTTTTCCACCTCAACAATGCCCTTTTTCAGGTAGGGCGACCTGAACTGAACACAGTATTCCAAGTGCAGTCGCACCAAAGATTTACACAAGGGGGGTAAGAGTATGGCAGTTCTGTTTTCTATTCCGTTCCTAATTATGCCTAGCATGGAGTGAGCCTTCTTCACAGCAGCGGGACACTGGGACAACGTTGTCTTTGAGTTGTTCACTACTATCCCAAGATCCTGTTCTTGCTCAGTCGTTCCTGCTTCAGCTCCCATTACCATATACCTGAAGTTGGGATTTTTTGCCCCAACATGCATTATTCTACACTTGCTTACATTGAACTGCACCTGCCATTTTGATGCCCATTCTCCCAGCTTGGAGAGATCCCTTTGGAGCTCCTCACAATCCCTTTTGGTTTTAACCACCCTAAAAAGTTTTGTGTCAGCAGCAAACGTGGCCACTTCACTGCTTACTCCTAAGTCCAGATCATTTATGAATAGAGCGAAAAGCATTGGTCCCAACACAGAACCCTATGGGACTCCACTGGTTATCTATCTCCACTGGGAAAAGTGGCCATGTATTCCCACCCTCTGTCTTCTGTTCTTTAACCAGTTAGTGTTCCAGAAGAAGACCCTCCTCCTTTTATTTTAGGACTGCTTATATTGCTCAGGAGGCTTTGGTGAGGGACTTTGTCTACAGCCTTTTGGAAATCCAAGTGAACAATGTCTACTTGATTGTCCCTGTCCATATGTTTATTGACACTCTCAAAGAACTCCAATAGGTGAGATAGGACTCCCCCTCACTGAAGCCATGCTGACCTTTCCCCAGCAAGGCTTGTCCCTCCATGTGCTTACTGAGTCTATCTTTAGCAGCACTTTCAAGCATTTTACCCATAACAGATGTTAAGCTAACTGGCCTGTAATTTCCCAGAACACCCCCGGATCCCTTTTTTAAAATTGGTGTTACATTGGCCATTCTCCAATCCACTGGTATGAGTGCTGACTATAGGGACAAAATAAATACTTTGGTAAGAGGGTCAGCAATTTCATGTTTGTGTTCTTTGATATTCCTGGGATGGATACCATCAGGACCTGGTGACTTACCCTCTTTTTCTGGCATTCTCAAAGCCCCTCCCCACATTACGGTGTGCATCGAAGGGGGGGGAAATACAACAATAATGAAACACACATGTCCCAGCTCCCAAAGCACTGTGCATCATTTCTGGGCATGTAGTGAATTAGTAGTTTATCTCACAATTCATGCTGCCTGCTGAGTGGAAGCTGCCTGATATTGCCATGTTCAAACCATTCAAGAAGCCATCCTGGTTTTTTTCATGTGCCAGGTGCCCATGGGTCCCTGTTCAGGGTCCCTTCTTGTTGCTTGTCATGTCGTCTGAATCCTGCAAGGCTGGATTCATTGGCAAGAACCCCATGTGTTCTGGGTGTGTTGTTAACCTTGCCTACAACCCACCCTCACAATATTGACATGAGAGCAGGGTTCAGATTATGGAATGGGCACCAGGCACATAGCACAAACCACTCTGGCTCCTTTAAGTGGCAACAGCTGAAACTGAACAAGTGAATCTGAAGGAAGTAACTTAGTCATTGAAACATAGAAACGTAGAAACAGAGTGAATCAGAAGGGGTCTCTCAGGCCATCTAGTCTGACCCCCGGCTCCAGCCAGTCACCATGTGCATGTCTAGCCCTTGAGAAACAGTGAAGCAAACAACCAAGCCATGAAGCCTGTTTGAGAGAATGCGGAGGGGAGAAAAGGATAATTGGCTTGAAAGAAAGTTTGCTACTTCCTATCTCATCCTCCCAGTAGTTTTATGAGACAGGGGCTTGTAGGGCAACATGAAGTTAGAGAGGAGCGAACTAGTGAACTTGTAGTTATAAGCATGCAGGCGTAATAGGTTGATGAATATTAACTCACCCACCTTGAAGAGACGATGGGCTAATTATAATGCACATGTGATGTATGTAGTGAGATGAGATGGGAGATATGAAGTAGGCGGATGGAAAGGCTGTAACCTCCTAGTACCTTACCCAGTGAGGGAAACGGGGAGGACTGTGATGGATGGGTTGAGGGTTGAAAGGGGCTGTTTTGTGTGTTTGTACTTTGGAGAGATTCTGACAGAGCAGGCTCTCCCTGTCTATTGCAATTAATGAAGGAATCACCTCACTCTGATGGTAGACTTGGTTATTTAACTTGAGAAACATTTTTGCAGCTTTTTTGCATAACAAACCTATGTAGCAACATCTGTCCGCGATTTCAGGCAGGGGTCTTTCCCAACCCAACCTGGAGATGCTTGGAATTGAACTTTGGTGTGCGGGGGGGGGGGGGGGCGACGAAGGGGTCTGCCACTTTTTTCTCAGATGGCTTCAGCCTTGTTTCTCTGCCTCCTTCTCTGCTCATTTGCTCTTATTCCTCAACGATCAGCTGCTGTCCTTTGTTGTACTTCTCAGTTCTTCGACCGTCCCCCTCCCTTCCTTTCACATTCCATGGCCCTTCCTCCACCAAGTGCCCTTAACCAGAAGGTCCTTCCCATGAATGACACCCTCCAGATGGGTTGAACCACAACCTCCATCAGCATGGCCAGTGGGCAGGGATGCTGGGAGTCGGAGTCCAAGACGTCAGGCGGCTATCAGGTCGGGGAAGGCTGCGCTACACGTCCAAGGGTGCTTTTTACTGAGTCTGCCTACCCTCGGTCGGCGCCACCGGTCACGTCCTTCTAGCGCCAGAAGACCGTCTTCGCGAGGTCCTGTAAACCCGCACACAGGACGTGGTGAGGCGATTGCTTCGCTTGCAAACGCCGGGGGTTTGATGAGGAGCTGCAGCCCCAAGCCCACCTTCGGCCAGGACGGGCCACCCTCTCCCTTCGAACGGGGCGTGGGAAAGAACCGCGACTGGGGACGGCAGCGGAAGTCCTCGTCCTCCTCGTCCTACTCCTCCTCCTCCTCCGAGGGGCCAGAAACCCGATCGAGGCCTGGCTGACTCAGCGGCCCGGTCCCACTGCAGAGCCCGGGCTGCGCTCCAACTTCGATGGGGCGGGTGGCCGTTACCCCTCCCCCGGCCGGCCCTCTTCCGACTACAAGTCCCAGCAGCATCTCGTGCTTGGCAGGCAGCGAGGGACGGAGGCATCCAAGGAATTCGCTTCCCTTCGAGAGCTCCTCGGTGGAGTCGGCTTGAGCCGCGCTCTTGCATGGCGGGCCGCAGAACGGTGTCGCCCGCCGAGCGATGGCGCAGCCGCTGCTCCGGAAAACTTTCTCCCGGCTCAGGGGCAAAGAGCGCCTCGGGCGCAAAAAGGCGGCGCAGCGCAAAGAGCCAGGTAGGGCCCGAGGGAGCACGGCGAGCGAGCGGAACGCGCGGGGATCGCCCCCCTCCCATGTCCACACCCAGGGACACCCTGTTGCGCCTGCAGGAGTTGTGGGGACAGGCAGGCATCTCCGGCATTTCCTCCGCCCTTGCTTCTAAATCAGGCGAAGGGAACCGAAGGGAAGGAACTGCTGGGGATGGACATGCAGCAAATTCCGTCTTTCAGTGGAAAGCCCGCGGTACTGGCAATGCTCAGCCCCACTTTGCAAGTGCCAGTTGCGGGCACTTCCCCAAACAGCAGCACTTCTGCCTGCCTAGCCCTTGAGGCCCCTGGGCAGCAGCAGGGTGGCCATCCGATGGTCGTCGGAGCTTTGGAGCTTTCTTGCCGCGCTGTGTGGCTTGCTGCAGTCCTGTCTGGGGCTGTGGGGGCTGCAGTTCTCAGAGTAAAAGTGAGGTGGCTGGCACAGGGGAGGCAGCAGCTTCGTGGCCCACAAGATGCCAACAAGGAGTGGGGTCACAGTTTGTAGCGCAACAAGTCAGCCAGATGGACAGAGATGCTCTTCAGACTTCTTGTTTAGGATTCTTGCCCTGAAGCATCCTCTCTAGCCTAGCCTTCCCCAGTCTGGCGCCATCCATGTGTGGAACTGTAACCCGCATCATCTCCAGTCAGCAGCCCATGCAGTCTGAGAGTGATGGGGGTTGCATTCCAACGCATCTGACTGGCATCTGAAAGGTGCCAGGTACAGGAAGGCGGCTCCAACCCAAGGGAAGAGCCCTGTGGCCCTGGTCAAGGTGGGTGTAACGTGCTGTAGCCAGCAAGGAGGAGAGATTCATGAAGCCTTTGACCATGGGAAGCCACAACAGGATAGCCCTCAAGTGCCAGGTGCCAGTTTGTGGCTAACCCAACAGGTGCTTCAGTCACCACATATGTGGTGTATGGATCCATCCAACAGAATCCATCATTCTACCTCCCGCAGCCAAAGCTCTCAGAGCCATGTTTGTGGCAGCTCAGCAAAAGCAGAATGCAGCACATGACAACAGATCCTCACACAGCTTTGTAAGAGAACCATTAAGGCACCTGAACACTGGAAGGTCCAGCTGGTGTTTCCTCCAGTGCAATTGTATGACATGCAAAAAACTTCATACAGTGTTGCTCCATCATTCAGTCCCTCCTTTACAATATTCACAACTGACATGAGTTGCACTGCAGTAGTTGTCAAGTAGTCTTGCTTTGGGAGGCCTGCTTTTGTCCAGGCAGGCCTGCTGGGAAAAATTCCTTGATATTGACTTCTTCTTCTTCTCTTCTTCTTCTTCTTACTACAATAATAGTAGCATCAGTGGAATCTCTTCCTTGGTAGGTGATTTTGCATCTGGGAACTGGTATAAGTGATAGGTAGCAAGCGTTATGGAAAGAGGGAAAGTATTCAAATATTCAGTGAAACAAACTTATCTAAGGCTTGCCTATTAAAATATGTCAGAAAATGAGTTTGCTCAAAACTGAGACCATTCTGAAGCTTCTTCTAGTGAAAACCTAATTCCCCCTATATAGGGTGGCAGAGTTGCCCTTCCCTCTTCTTTGCTCCCAGGCATTCTGCTGTGTGGTTTGCACCTTCATTCCTGAGAGCTGTGCCCTGATCAATGGGGCTTTTCGTGTGCTGAGTTACTTGGGGACCTACAAAGGGAGCTCTGTGTCTTGGCCAGGGAGGGGACTGTACAGTAAACAACAGGAAATCCAACTTGGCACCAGGTCTGAGCAGCTGGGAGCTTGGGAGGGACCTCCCAGCCTCAGCTGCATTGCAGGCCTTGGCTGCATGTCTTCAGGCTGAGCTCAGCATTGATGGAGCCCCTGCAGAACCCCTCCTGCCATTTCTACCCAGCATTTTCACCTTCCTTCCCTTCGACACTGTTCTCACTAAAAGCTTCAGTAGGTTCCTTAGTTCAGGCATATTTGCAGTCCTAAAAGAACTGCAGAGCTCAACTCAGCAAGACACCCCAGATTCTGTCTTCAAGGCCAGGATGAAATATGATGGCTAATTTATTGTTAGCCGCCCCGAGGCTTGCTGCAGGGGGCGGCATATAAATCTGTTAAATAAATAAAATAAATAAAAAGAAGAGAGTGCCTTTGCACATGTGGAGAATGCTTGCCACACAACTGGGACTCGAGTTGAGGGCTTATAGTTCCAATACAGCAATTTTCAGGCACCCGGAAGCCATGGCAGCCCATGCTTTGGAATGAGCATTGGCTGGAATGTACTGATGACAACAAAGTCCATATAGCCCTCTTAGGCAATGGGTGTCATACCTACAGCAGTGGCAGACAAGCTTCCATCATGGCAAAGAACTCAGACCAATACCAGCAGTGGAAATGAGCACCTGAGCCCAAGTACTCCTTCAGCTGAAAGTCAGCTCATGGGCTCCATTTGTCTGGTTAGTGATGAACCTTCTATTAGCCAAGTGAATTGGTCTCCAGTATCAATCTGTCCCTGGTCTGCTTCAGTCTCATTGCAGGACTGGGTCATACTTGTGCCTTCCTCTGGCAAAGACCCTATGGGGCTACAGTGGTTCCTGCTCACCTGGGCTCATTGGAGCCTCCAAAAGCAGGCAGATAATTTCTACGCTTCCTTTGCAGGCTTAGACTGCAGCTTCATAATGCACCTGACTTCCGTAAAGGGGTACAAGAAGCATCTGTGTGCTGAATCCCAGAGGGCTGGACAAAAAACCAATCTATAAGCAACATGAACATTCCTAACTGGTGGAGGCAATAGAAATGAGAATGGGTACTTTTCAATGGGAGATGGATGGCTCCTGTACTGAAAGACCTCACTCTGATTTCAAAAGCCCTATACATACAGCAATTTGGTCCTCTAGGAAGAATGTTCTGTCCCTTTCCAGGCCTCTCACTGGGTGGGAAAGATGATGGAGAGAGGGAAAACAGGGTGGCACAAAGAGAAAAAGGTTGGCCTGCCCCTTTTTGTTCTGGCCCTGTCTACTGTTGGCTTTGGCTCTTCCAGCCGATAACGTATGGCCTCCAACAGATTACCTGCAACAGAAAAGAGTTGTCTTCCATTGCCTGGGCAAACCCACCCCCAGTTTCTGAATCATAATTATATCAGGACTATACCAGTATTTGATAGACCCACTCTAGCCCCGTGACATTTGTACAGAGATTCCCTTGTCTGGGCTTTCGCGCGCGCACACACACACACTCATTATATTTTGCATATTTTTCTTGTAGCATTTGAATATTTTAAGTTGTCTCATCCATTTCTGGGCATTTGTTGCTCTTTAATATTTATCCCCACTCTGAAGAGTAAAGCTACCCGTTATGGATCATCTTCAAGGAATGAGATGTCTCCAACCGGATGCTCATCAGTCCCAGCTGGCTTTTTCACAGATGCTAGTTTCCCCCAAATTATACTTTGCTGGCCCCAGACTGCCTGTCAAACCACATTTGGTTTCTAGACCCTTTCAGCTCAATACCATTGGTAGCTACTGACTCCTTCCCAGCACACCCTGAAAGCAGCCTATGATATTTACAACCTTTGGGTCAAGCAGACAAATCAGTTTGTGGCTGGTCAGAATGGCTATGATGATGTTCTTCCATCGTTTTCAATGAGGACCTTGACATCTGGTGGGTTGTGAGCTGTCCACAGTGTGTCTGCAGGTGGCTGATAAGGCCGATACGGGCACAGAGTGTTCTGCCGCATGTCAAGCAGACATCTATGGGCATCACTGTTGCAACATTTGCAACTCTGGCTTTACAGAGTGCTCGCTTCTTTTGTGCTATGGTTGTCCTTCTGGCTTCAGATGTTTGGCAGCCTTGGTGGATCAGTGTGCCACCTTGTGTGCCACGGTCTTGTGCCAGGGTCTCCCAGGAGGTGGTGTCGATAACCAGGGACTTGAGAGAGGCTTTCAGTGTGTCTTTGTATCACTTCTTTTGTCCCCTGTGCGATCGCTTTCCTTGAGACAGCTCACCACAGCAGAGCTGTTTGGGGATGCGGTGGTCTGGCATCCTTGCAACATGGCCTGCCCAGCGTGTCTGCGCTTTCATCAGCAGGGTGTGAACTGACGGCAGACCTGCTCTGGAGAGGACTTCTGTGTCTGGCACCTTGTCCTGCCACTGGATCCTCAGAAGTCTGCGGAGGCAAGTCGTGTGGAAGCAGTTCAGTTGCCTAGCGTGCCTCCTGTATACAGTCCAAGTCTCACTGGCATGCATCAGGGTAGTTAGCACCACTGCTCGGTAGACTTTAAGCTTTGTAGCAAGGCTTATTTCACGGTGGTCCCACACTTTGGTCAGCAGTCTGCCGAATGCAGAGCTTGCCTTGGCGATTCTGCAGTTGACCTTGGTCAGAATGGCTGTACTTGCCCACTGAAGGTGGTATGAACCAAGTGAAGCATCTTTTGGGCCAGGTTGCAACTCTTGTGTTACATGTTATATAACTGAGCACAGATGCAGAAGCAGCCATGTGTGCATAAACCCCACTCATGCTGTTCCCTCTCTAAAAAGGGTGCATCGTTTGTGTCCAGTTGTACATGTCGCACCAGAGGGGAGGTACCAGTGTGAGCCTGAGACTTTCTCCCATGTAGATCCTACACAAAGGGAACCCAGTGCAAGTTCTAAGGATGAAATCCCTCAAAGCCTGTCACCTCACCTACGGCACACTCCCAAACTGTGAGGGAAACTTTGCAGGGAGTGCTCCTGCTTTCTCAAGGCCACTTTCCATGCTGGGTCCCAGATTTTCTACTGTACTACCATCAGCATGGTGCTGAGACCTCCTTTCATGTGTTCCTGAAAGGCTCCACTAGAACTGTCCTACCTGTTGTGCTTTCCCTGCTCCTCCAGCTCTAGTCCCTGAGGAAGTCAGAGGAACAGCAGTTTGCACACAGCTACAGGATGGACCTGAGGAAAGTGAAGATTTATGAACTTGTGACACCCAGTGAAAAATGCTGGACACTTCCCAGCTTTCTACCTTGATGTGTTTTATTGCTTTTGAACATACTGGATTCTAGCATTGTTTAGTATCGAATCTCTGGTAGGTTCCTGTCAAAAAGACCTTCTCCTTCTGCTTCTTGTGAGAGGTCTTCTTGTGCCTGTGGCTTTCTTTTGGTGGGTGGCTCCTTGGATGGGAGGATATTTGTAAAATCTTTTCTTGAAGGGATTAAACAGGAACCGCTCTGGGCCAACTGAGAAAGCCAGACCATATGAGGTCATACTAGCATCAGACCACATTGATCGTGTGGCCTCAGCAAACCTTGCACGCCATAGCACAAACGTGTGACTGGATGTGGGAGAGACCCAGAGATTATCCAGACCACCTGGTATTTCAGACAGGATAGCAGATACCTGCAGCTTCTCTAAGAGCCACCTTTGTCAGTTTCCCAAGGAAAGAGGCTCCATAACCTTCCATTTCTAGGCTGTTGTCAAGACTTTGCTAATCTCTCCCCCGCCCCCGCCCCCACAGCATTATATACTAACCTGACTTTCCTAACCATACCTTTAAAAATGTCAGGACAGACCCATGTTTTGGTTTCTGCTTCCCACAGATCCTCCACCAGCTGCTTCAGAGTCTGTCTTGGAGTCAGAACTGTTGGAGCCCCTCTCACTGGATGATGGATGCAGGAAAAGTGCTGCCATCACTGTGTCGAGGAAGCAAACTGGGACCAAGTTCATGTGGGGCAGCCAGGAAGAACCTCACCACAGGAAGCTATGCCAGAGCACCCTGAGTGCAGCAGAGGGATCTGCTGACCTGGATGGAGGGCTGTTTCCAGAGAGCTTGCCATGTGCTGGCTTGATGGGAGCAGCCGAATGCTCCCATCAAGCCAACTGCTCTGGGGTTTGCAACTCCAGCTTTAGCACCAAGTGCAGCAGCCAGGGTGCCTACCTGCAGAGCTTGGAAAGAAGCAGCCGCCACTGGGTACTCTCTTCAGGAAAGACCCAAGGAGCAGAAGAGCCAGTAGCTTGCTCCAGGGCTGAGCTGAAGGAAGCCAAAGTGCTGTGCAGCACTGATGGAGAGATCTGGTACAACCCTATCCCTGAGGATGAAGACCTGTGCGTTCCCAGCCTTGAAAGGAGATGGGGCAGCCATGCTGAGGACAGGGGCAAGAAAGGGAAACCGAGGGATGTTCAAGCTGCTCAGGAGTGTGTCCACCCTGGCTCCTTGCAGCCAGCAGCCAGTGATGACTTGTGGATGTTGCCAAATCAAGCCAGGCCTGCTAAGCAGGCTGAGGAGCTAAGCAGCCTGCCCCAGACCTGTGGTGAGAGTAATGTCCTCTTGTATGGTTTGCACATCTTCAGCAGCATCACCACCCTTCCTCTCTCTGCCAAGGCCTATTCCCTTCACATGAACACTGTGCCTTCCTCCTTTTCCCCCATGAGTGCAACCGCCCCCCCCCCATGGCTTTTCCCCTTCCCAGTCAGTAGGACATCTTTGTCCCCTGGGCAGTTACAGTGCAGTGAGGCCTCAAATGAATGTCACACATTGCTGGGTTGCACATATCTGGCATCTGTGAAATCATGCACAGCCTCTTGTGAAATATGCATTCCTTCTACAGTCTGGCTGCTGTTCACATCTTGCAGTACGTACTGCATACAAAGTCAATTTGTTTTAACTGGCCGTTTTTAGTCTGCTTGCTTGCTTATAACTGCCTGTAAAATAACTGCCTGTAAAAAGGAAGTGATCAGATACTGTGCTGTGTAACATGTGCTTATTAACACTGAGTGTTTGTTTTTAGTTACAGCAGCCTCTTCTCCCCAACCCTGTAGAAGCACCCACTCTCAGTTCATGGGAATTTCCATTCTGGGAACGTTACTGGGGCACAGTCTGCCTGGGATCTTGTTTCACGAGCCTTGTGAAAGGGATTGGAGCTGTGGAAGAGGGCAGTCCTTGTCCTCTCAGCAGGATTTTCTTTGCTGAGCCATCCCAGCAGATTGTGCAAATGAGGGCTTGTAACACCTCCGGAATGCAAGACAACTAGCCACACACTCATGGATATCTTGATCTGACACCTCTCTTCTTCCTTCCTTGAAAGCATTAGTTTTGAGTGATTTGGGGCTGTAGAAATTCCCAGCTTGTTCAGTCACTCATCATACTAGTTTGGTTTTTCAGCCTTGAGTTTTTGTGTAATTCATATTGTGTTTAAGTCACAGTTAGTGATTAAGGGCACAATTCTGTTGATGTTTTGTACCATCCCACCCTTGCCCACAGCTCCTTATAATGTTGGGCATTTTTCTCTGCAAATGTGTGTTGGGTTTCCTTTAAATGAAATTTCATGCGATAACCATGACATCCACATGGAGAGACAGCAGGACATCCATGTCCTGTGGTTAGACTGTTTTACTAGTCAGAATGATTCCCCCAACAGCAGTGGGGAATCAGTGGAATGGCAGCCAGTGACGAGAGGCATCCCCCAGGGTTGTCCTGGGACCAATCCTGTTCAATCTTTTCATCAGTGACCTGGAAGAGGGGGTAACCAGCCTGCTGATCAAATTCGCAAACAATACTAATATGGGGGAGGTGGTCACAACTGAGGAATAGGTACCCTGGATCCAGAAGGATCTGGACAGACTATGGAAGTGGGTGGGGGACAACAGAATGGTATTCAATGCAGCGAAGTGCAAGCTCTTATAGGAATAGGAGTCACAGGTACAGGTGAGGAGACAAGTGACTGGAAAGCAGCACTTGTGAAAGGCATCTTGGGGTACTGGTTGACTGCAGGCTAAACACGAGTCAGCAGTGTGACATGGCGGTCAAGAGAGGTATTACTGCCACTCTGTACAGCTCTTGTGTTCCTGCAACTGGAATATTGTGTTCAGTTCTGGGCTCCACATTACAGGAAGGATATAGCCAGGATAGAATCAGTGCAATGTTGGGCCATAAGGATGGTGGCTGGATTGCAGGGAAAGCCGTATGAGGTGCGACTGAGGGAAATGGGTCTTTTCAGCCTGGAGAAGAGGAGACTCTGAGGGGATCTGTTGTCAACATATAGGTACATGAGGAGGTGTCACGCAGAGGTGGGTAGAGACCTGTTTCCCCCTGCGAAGGAGGGCAGGATGCATTCCAATGGAACAAAGCTGAAGGAATCGAGGTTCAATTTTGGATGCCAGGAAGTACTTCCTGACAGTTAGGACCCCGAGGGTATGGAATGGGCTTCCATGGCAGGTGGCTGAAGCCCCATCAGTGAGAGTGTAGGCTGGACCTGCACATGGTAGGCATGTCATGAGCGGAGCTGCTTGGAGCCGGGGTTCAGACTAGATGGCCTGGGAGGCCCCTACTGACTTGCTTAGTTTCTGTGTTTCCACTACTTTGCTCTCTTCTTAGCCCCACCTCTGGGAAGCCCTGGTTTCTCTGCCCTGTCCCATAACTGATGTGAACTTATCCCACCAGTCCTTCCTTTTCCTTCCCCTCAGGCATCCAAGCAATACCAAGTGCTGACTAGTTAAGTGGCAATGGGGTTGACCTGTCTCATGCAGTTTCTCTCCCCAGGAAAGGTGCCCGTCTCACGCGTGGACCCTGAGGAGAAAGCAGCAAGATCTGCCTTGGTGGGTCAGAGCCCCAGTGCCCATAAGAGGGGCCACTCTCTGTGCAAGACAAAATCCCCAGGCCCAGTGCGGAGTCTTTCTATGAAGATGAAGAAGCTTCCAGAGCTCAGGCGGAAGCTGAGCCTGCGCAGTTCCCGCTCCCGAGGGCCAGAGCCAGAGGGGAGCTCCTCCTCCAAGGAGTCTGGCAACGTCATCAGTCGCTACCACCTCGATAGCAGTGTGGCTTCTCGACAGCCCCTGGCCCGGGACAAGGCTGCCAGCAAAGGGGGCTACTTGAGTGATGGTGACTCCCCAGAGCTCCTGGCCAAAGCTGAGGCCTGCTTAGGGCCGGAAGGGAGCTCCTTCCGGCTGTACAGTTTTGCTGAGCAGCCAGGCTGCCTGCAGCATCTCTCCGGCCTTGTCAGCATCCATCTGCTGGGGGTGCAGGATTTCAGGCCCCCCAAGGCTGAAGCGAAGGAGGCCTTCTGTGTCCTCCAAGTAGACTCTGCCAACAAGGCTCGCACAGCCCTTCTGCCTTGCCAGGCAGCCTTCCTCAACCTCAATCATTCCTTCCAGCTGGAGCTTGAGGATGCCCAGCTCCTCAAAGTTGTGGTCTTTTCATGTGACCCCACCATGGGCAAGAACCGTGTCTGCTGCCATGGCACTATCATCCTGCCCCACATTTTCCAAGGTAAGGTTGACTGCAAGATAGGAACAACTTTCCGAAAGTTCAGGCTCAGCAGATCAATGGTTTTCTAGGGAGGTGGATGTTTGAGGCAAGCGGAAAGAAGGATCTCAAGGCACTAGTCCAGATATGCCACCCATGCATCCGTGTAGAGCAAGGCAGGGCCTATGCTGCAGATCCGCAAACTCATTTTTGCAATCACTGTATCAGAAGCAATGAGGGCACCCTGACCTGTCACCACACACATGGAGATCGTAGGGCTGCAAATCATGCACCCTGCTGACTGCCTTCCTGCTTTGGCATGTCAGAAGCTGCCTCGTGCCAGGTCCAGACTTTACAGCATTTGTAAATTAGTATATGCACATTTCGATCAACCAGCCCAGCAGCACAGCGGTTTAAACCACTGCGCCACCCAGCTCCTGCCAACCTTGCAGTTCGAAAGCATGCCAATGCAAGTAGATAGAAAGGTGCCACTTCGGTGGGCAGGTAACAGCGTTCCGTGCACTTCGGTGTTTAGTCATGCCGGCCACATGACCACGGAGACGGTCTGCGGACAAACGCTGGCTCCCTCGGCTAGGAAACGGAGATGAGCACCGCCCCCTAGAGTCAGGCATGACTGGACGTAACGTCGAGGGGAAACCTTTACCTTTACCTTTACTATATGCACATTTGTTTGATTGTTTGTCTTGAGGGTCTGACCCCAGATCTTTTTAGTACCTACGAAGCATCACCCTTGATTCCTACCAAATGCTGCCTGGGGATTGAACCAGGCACCTTCAGCCTCTTGGGCATGTGCTCTGTCAGTTAATCATCACTATTATTTATTAATAACCATAATCCCCTGAAAAACATTAAGTACAGTCCAGCCATCTGTCCATACCCACTTCCCCAAACTCCTGGCTTCTCCCCGTTTTGTGGTTACGCCTCCAGGCTTGCGCATGCTCCTGCCTCTTGTTGCTCCACTGCCTCTGCAGACCAGGGGCAGCATGTGGCCTCTGTGGACATTGGGAAAGGAGCGGGAGGCATGGAGGAGACTGCCTGGCTCTGGTGCAGGTCGTGCAGGGGTCACAGTGGCAAGCTGCTACTTCAGTGGAACCTGCCTCCTGTAACAGGGCTTCCTTTGGTTGTGGTGAAGCCGTTCGAGTCGTATCTTGCTTTTGTGACGTGTGTCTCCATCTGCCCTTTGGGATGCGTGTGATGGTTTGGATGTTAGCACTTGGCCACCACTAGCACTCATTAAAGCACTGCGTTTTCTTGTATGTTGTTTGGGATGGGCTGCCTGGTGTTTATCACACCTCAGTCCTCCAGCGCATATAGGCGGCATCTTGCCCTGTGCCGCTCTCCCGCTGCAGCTTTGACTCGTGCTGCAGTGCTGCATCCTCCATGGGCCCCTGACAAGTCCGGGAAGGAGGGCTGCTCTACCCGCTCTGAGAACAGCACTTTTGATGAAGTGCTAATTAAGTGCTTTGTGGGCAAGGACTGGAGGAAGGGAGAGCTGGCACAGCTTCCACAGGCCAGCTGTTCCGCAGGCTGGGGCCTTGGATCCCATTGCCAGCATGCAGAGATGGAGATGCAGGAGCAGACCACTCGTGGTGGCTCTTGATGGACAGGATGGCAAGTCATGGCTGGGGCAGGAGAGGAAGGGACCAGCAGATCTAGAGCAGTTTCCTGCCCAAGGTGCTGCAGTGCCTGAGCAGGTCATAGCATTATTGTTGCTAATTCAAACATGCCTATCACTAGAGCAAATCGAATAGAATAGCATGGCAGGTGGGTAGGTGATGGGCTGGAGCTGAGACGCAAAGCAGTCTGTCTTCATAGCCCTCTTGTGGCCCTTCCTCCTCCAGGAAGCAGGACCCAGCAACTGGCCATGCAGCTGGAGCCACGGGGGCTCCTTTACATCAAGCTCACCCTGGTAGATCAGTGGGACCCATCCAGCAATGGGTGCTGGGAGCCGCAGGTCTTTGGAGTGAAGCTGAGCCAGCTGGTGGAGCGGGAAGGGGCTGCCGTCAAAGTACCACTGCTGATCCAGAAGTGCGTGGACCAGATTGAGAAGCGAGGACTGAAGGTGAATGCTTTCTCCACTCCGAGTGCCTACACCCTGCCCTCCATGTGGCTTCTTCCCAGAATACCCAGAGCAGTCGACCAAGGCTGTTCAAGACACACCTGACCCATAGGCCTTGGCTGTTTGCCTGACACCCTCCCATTTTCCCAGGCATGTGGCTCCAAGGACTGCTTTCCTCATCTGCCCTGGTGACAGCCTCCATTCTGCCTGTAGGTTGTCGGCTTGTATCGCTTGTGTGGCTCAGCAGCAGTGAAGAAAGAGCTGCGTGATGCTTTTGAGAGGGACAGTGCTGCTGTGGTGCTCTCAGAAGACCTCTACCCAGACATCAATGTCATTACAGGTCAGTGATCCCGACTTCTCTTGCAGAGCATTTCTCCTGAGCTTCGCGCCTGGCAGTGATGGGTCTCAGCAGGTTGAGAGGAGAGGGCGGAGTAGCAGTGGGCCTGTTGACAGTCAACAGTCCCTGTCAGGGACAACGGGGGAGCAGAGGAGAAGGCAGGAGGTAAAACAAAGCACATAGACTGTGGGGGCACTTGCCCAGTGGCCATGCCCCACATGTAGCCCATGTGCACTCCCTCAGTGCCAATATGCCTTTTTAGATGGATGGATGGATGGATGGATGGATGGATGGATGGATGAACTTTATTGTGGTCAAAGACCAGCTCCATTCAATAAATGCATAGATTTTAAAAAGTAAATACATAAAACATTATATTAAAACCCCACTCGGATTAATAAATACTTCAACACAATATCAGTCATCTTAAATCGGTGACAATCCCAGTCTTTGTCCTTGTCCAACTAGGTAGAGCCACAATCCCCCAGGATCTGTCTTTGGACACCCATTGCGGCCGCGAAGAATTTAGCGACACTATATGTTATTGTTGGGCTAATGTCAGACAGCAATATATACATATACTGTTGTTCTGTATGGCCCAGGAAGGGATTCATCAGTGGGGAAATGAGTGCAGTGCGAATATCCCTGTAGAATGCGGACCTCAACAGGACGTGCTCGGTGGTTTCTGTCTGTTCCATCCCACAGGGGCAAAGGCGCTCTGACCAGGGGATCTTTTTGTACCGTCTCTCCAAAACTGCTGAGGGGAGTCCATTAAGGCCGGCCAAGGAAAAAGCCCTTCTGTGTTTATGGAGTTCCAACTGCTTGAGATAGGGTGCAGCTATTACAATGTGTCTATAGTCCTCCCTAAGATAGCATTCAGGGGCTCTATTGAGATCACTTTGTCTTTCATTGTCTGTTACGCACTGCTTGATGGTTTCTGTTGCCTGTTCAAAACCCGTATTTAGTACAGTCCGCAGGGGCAGGCCCAAGAGGGCTATTTTCTGCTTGATTAATTGAATCTAGCTGGATTTGAAGTCTTCTTGCAGGATTAGTGGAGCAAGGCCAACTGTAAAGTATACCAATCTGAGCCGGTGCGCAAGAATGGCTCCCCAGATCCTAGCTTCAATTTGGATCTGACCAGTCTCCTGCCTTTTTATGCTGGGGAATACCAGAAAGTTGGTGTTTTTGCACTCCTATGAGCTTGTGGGCCTCCCATTGGATCATGTGGCTGACTACTATGGGAAGAAAATGCTGCCCTGGGGTGACCTCCTTCTGATATGTCAGAATGTGGGAATGATCCTCATCCATAAAGACAGAGGAACGAGCAGTGGCAGGGAAGGAAATGATCTGAGGGCTTTTTGACTTTCTTCCTCCCCAGGGATTTTGAAGGATTATTTGCGTGAGTTACCCACTCCTCTCATCACTGACGCTCTCTACCAGGTGGTACGGGAAGCCATGTCCAATCGAATAGTGGGGCAAGATGCTAAGGAGACAGTGACAACAGCTCTTTTGGACTGCCTGCCGGAAGCTGAGAAGGTAAGAGCTTGGGGGCAGGTGGGGGGAGAGAGAGAGAGAGAGAAGGTTAGAAACATAGTAGCACTTGTAGCTCCAACTGGCTCCAGGTCAGACTAGATGGCCTGGGAGACCCCTTCTGACTCGCTCTGTTTCTATGCTTCTAGCTACTATGTGCATGTCCAGCCTATCCTTGAATGCCCTTCAGCCACCTGCCGTGGAAGCCCATTCCATACCCAAGGGGCCCTAAGTGTCAAGAAGTACTTCCTACCATCAAAATTGACCCTTGGTTCCCTCAGCTTTGTTCCATTGGAATGCATCCTGCCCTCCTTCGCAGGGGGAAACAGGTCTCTACCCACCTCTGCGTGACATCTCCTCATGTACCTATATGTTGACAACAGATCCCCTCAGAGTCTCCTCTTCTCCAGGCTGAAAAGACCCATTTCCCTCAGTCGCACCTCATACGGCTTTCCCTGCAAACCGGCCACCATCCTTATGGCCCAACATTGCACTGATTCTATCCTGGCTATATCCGTCCTGTAATGTGGAGCCCAGAACTGAACACAATATTCCAGTTGCAGGAACACAAGAGCCGTACAGAGTGGCAGTCATACCTCTATTGATCTAGAAGCCATGCTTCTGGCTATGAATCCAAGGGTGGAGTTTACCCTCTTGACCGCCTTGTCCCACTGCTGACTCGTGTTTAGCCTGCAGTCAACCAGTACCCCAAGATGCCTTTCCAGTCACTTGTCCGCTCACCTGAACCTGTGACACCTATTCCTGTGTCCCAAGTGCAAGAGCTTGCACTTCGCCGCATTGAATACCATTCTGTTGCCCCCACCCACTTCCATAGTCTGTCCAGATCCTTCTGGATCCAGGGTACCTATTCCTCAGTTGTGACCACCTCCCCCATATTAGTATTGTTTGCGAATTTGATCAGCAGACTGGTTACCCCCTCTTCCAGGTCACTGATGAAAAGATTGAACAGGATTGGTCCCAGGACAGAACCCTGGGGGACGCCTCTCATCACTGGCCACCATCCGGATGATTCCCCACTAATAGTTACCCTCTGCTTCTGGTCCATCAACCAAGCCCTAATCCATCAGACAATAAATCAGTCTATCCCAAAACTCCTCCATTTCCCAACCAGGATGTCATGCAGCACTGTGTCAAAGGCCTTGCTGAAATCCAGGTAAACCACATTCACTGCATTCCCTCTATCTAGCCACCTTGAAACCTTATCCTGGTATTCTACAAGGTTTTTCTGGCAGGACCTGTTTTTGCGGACGCTGTGTTGTGTGGCTGGCAACCTCCCTTCCCTGTCTAGGGTTACTAGATCTCTTACTATTGTGAGTCTTTCCATCATCTTTCCCAGAATGGACATAAGGCTAACTGACCTGTAATTCCCCATGCCTCCTCTACTCCCCTTTTTGAAGACTGGGACCACTGATGCTACCCTCCAGTCCTCTGGAACCTCATCCAATCTCCTCATGGTCTCAAAAATGAAGGCCAACTGGCGTGAGAGTACCCCTGCCAACTCCCAAAGTCCCCTTGGGTGTAACCCATCGGGGCCTGGCGCCTTCGTAAAGTCCAGTGCCCTGGGGAGCACCTCAACTTCAAGATGGGTGACTCTAACCTGTGCCCCTATATCCTTGGCCTCATCCAGTCCCCTATGTAGATCTCCCCTGTCCTGCTTTGGGGGGAACACAGGGGCAAAATAATCATTTGCCTCTATGCCTGTTCCCTTTATATCAACCACCAAATCTCTTTCCTCCTTATTAAGCGGTCTCACTGCCTGTCTCTCCTTCCTCTTGCTATTTACTTGTCAGTAGAAGCCCTTTATGTTGCTGCTGTTATTCTTTGCAAGTCTCAGCCTATAATCAGCCTTAGCTTTGTGAAGAATACTTCTGCAATGAGCTTCCTTCTCTCACTATATCTTTTGTCCACTTGCCCCAGTATCCATTTCTTATGGAGGTTGCTCTTACATCTAATCCTTCTTACCACCTCTCTTCACATCTGCAGTGGTGCTCTCCTTCACCTTGCCGCCTTGCTAACTACCAGTATGGTCAAGGCTTGAACCTCCAAGACCTCCCTGTTAGGCTCCATCCACTGCTCCTGAACTCTCTTGCATTCCGGTACCCTCTCCCAGGAGACTTTCCCCAGTCTGGCCTTCAATTGATCAAAGTTGGCCCTTGTGAGGTCCCAGCTTCTAGTACTTGACCTGCCACTTGTCCCCGTTCCCCTAATCTCAAAGCAAAGGATGGCAGGATCACTCGCATCCAGAGCTCCCCTAATCTGCACCTCATCTACCAGGTCTTCCTTGTTGGTTAAAACCAAGTCAAGAATACCCCCCACCCCCACATCACCTCCTGGACCCTCTGTGTGAAAATCCTTCCCACCATTGTATCTAGGAAGTGATGTGACCTGGCTGCCACCACTGAGTGAGTCTCCTAACTAATATCTGGGAGATTAATATCTCATAATTATTGTGTCCCTCCCCCAGGATATCCTTCCAATCTGGTCCATCAGGGCATCATCCAGGGTCTCAAGATGACTCGATGGGCGATAGCATACCCCCACTGTCAAGTCTCTGCTCTTGTCAAGACTGTTCAGTATTACCTAGACTGACTCTACCAGATCCCCATCTGCGCCTCCCTCTATCTCATTGCATCCTACCCCTTCCCTGACATAATGCTACAGCCCCTCCCCTCTTTCCCTTCCTCTCCTTTCTAAAGAGGACATACTCCTCTGATTTTACATTCCAATTCTGTCTTTCATTCCTCCATGATCCCCACCAGGTTATACCCTCCTGAACCCTGAAGTCCACTGGTGAGGAACTGGGTGCCGTGATTGACTAACCTGAAATGTTTCTTCCCACAGCATGCCCTGAGCCAGTCATTTGTCTCCACAACCCTCCTCTCCCTGATTGGCCCAAATCCCTGGACAGGCAAGAGAGAAGAAAAGACCACCGGGGTCTTTAGGTCCTTGAGTTTCTTGCCCAGAGCCTCAGAGTCCCTAAGCAATCCCTGCCACCCGCAGCCTGGACATGTCATCGTCCCCATGTGAATTGGGAGAAGCAGCTAGGAACCCTGCAATAGACAAGAACGCTCCAGTCTCTCTGTCATGTGCTGGATGCCTGGCAGGCAGCAGACCTCCCTTGCATCAAGGCCTGGGTGGCAGACCACCATCTCAGTACCCCTTAGCAAGGAGTCCCTGACGATGATCACCTGCCTTCATCTCTTCCCAGTGGAGGTAGATGGCCATGCCTTGGCTGCATCTGGCCCCAGGTTGGAGTTCTCAAACAGGTTGGTCCCCCACGTCGTCATCAGCCCCAGCCCCCCACAAGCAGAGAAAACCTATTTCCCACCTCCAGGTCAGTGCCAGGAGACAAAGGAGGCCGTGCCGGCCGCCTCCTGCTGTGGATGACATACCTCCAGGTAGCCCTGCCTGTTTGTCCCTCAGCCCCTCCCTCATCCTTCTGCCCAGAAGGGGGCTGCTCCCAGTTGGCCTGAAGGACTCTCTTGGCCCTGTCCAGCAATCGCTCACCCTCCCTTATCCCCTGGAGGGAAGCAAGAGTGTCTCCAGACCCCCCGACCCCTCACCTTCTCCTCTAGGAGAAGCTTGCACCTAGTGGAAGTGTATCCCTGCTGTTCACGAGGGAGCTGGACAAACATGGCTCAGGTGTCACATTTGACTGCAACTTGTGGCTCCTGCCATGGCCATCTCCTGGCCTGACATAGCCCACCCCCTCACAGGCCCTCCCACTACCCCCCCTTGTCTATCCTACACCACCCTTACTCAACTTTCCTCACCTTGTTCTCCCAGACAGAAAATACAGTAAAACAATATGAACAATTAAATACAATGACCCAGGAAAAGAGAGTCCCAGGAAAGCCTGGGCCTCAGACAAGGAATGATGCCTTTAACTGGTTGATTGGGCCTGACATCCCCCCCTTCCCTGATGTTTGTGAATTCCTGGCTCAGTCCACCTGCTGGGACCACAGGTGGCCATTTGCAAGATGCCATGGGTCTGGCTGACCACAGAGGAGCTGTGGTACTGTAACTGGACTCTGCCCTGGAAGATTCAGGAAGGCTTCCCTTCCTGCCGTGATCAGGTCCTTCCAATCTCAGGCCCCACCTTTCTTGTGTACATGCATCCCCACACCACCAGGACTTTCCCCTCCCCTCTCTGTGAAGACCATGGCCTCTTCCGTATTCACACTGGGGCAGGTTTATAAAGCTGGACTGAATCGAGCCTGTGTCCCTCCATTTCTAGGCCACCCTGACAGTGCTGCTGGACCACCTCAGTCTCGTTGCTGCTTTCCACCCCTTCAACCGCATGCACACCCAGAACCTTGCTGTGTGCTTTGGGCCTGTGTTGCTGAGTCAGGGCTCAGGGGGCCCAGGGACCCACAGCCCCAGCCAGCACCACCGAACCATCACCAGCACCATGGATTTCAAGCACCACATCGAAGTGTTGCATTATCTGCTGCAAGCCTGGCCAAGTGAGTAAACGTGGGTGGGGAGGGAGGGAGGGAGGCACTGCCCCAGTGGGGGCTGCCCACCTGGAGGCATGTGGTGCTCTGGCCTTAATAACACTTGATCTTCCCTAAGCTGGGGCAGTGTTCCCCTTAGCATGGGCTGCTGGGTACATTATCTAGGGCAGGGACAATGTGTGGCAGTACAGAAGGGGTCCCAAGGGTTTCCTGCTGTCCTCCTGAATAAACGTGTGCATGTGATGGTTTTTCCCCTTGGTTGCTGAATCCAAAGTGAGCCTTGAGGCTGTCTCTGAGGGCCTCTCTTTTTCTGACTAGGAAAAGGAAGTACATACAAACAGAATGTGAACTGAAGACTCTTCATCAGTAAAAGAAACAGCAAAGGGGAAATTCACTCACAGCATCACAAATCAGGAGAGAACGTATTCTTGGGGGGTCCAGAGAAACTTTTACTGGGCCCAATGTATCTTGGAAAGAACAATTGTTCTTAAGATATATTTCTGTGGCGGGCAGGGGTTGGCTGTGCTCCTAATGTGCCTAACTCTGGGTCCACAGCAGGGCACGGGCTGCTGGAGCAGGGGCAGGTGTCCAGGGGCAGAGCCAGCTGCTTTCGAAGACATGACAATGCAGACTGCAGAAGCACAGGTTTTTGTGTCTACAGGCCATTACAGTTGGCAACCCATCTTGCAAACAAACACAGTGACCCCACAGGTCCCTGTGACACGTGACCCTGTGAGAGAGCCACATAGCTTAAAAAAATCAGTTTCACTCCAGGCACACAGAAAGGCATTTTTAAAACTGCCATGAATGGAGTGACCAGAACAATAGCACATATCTTACAATATGACCACATCAAAGAGTGATGTAGACATATTATGGTTTTATTTTCAGTCCCCTATTTGTAGTCCATAACAGAGAACTTGCCTTTATCCCTGCCATGTGCTTATGGGCTGTGTACCACCACTTTTAGAGCTCTCCTTTACGTGGGAATCACATGCAATTCACACTCCATGTGTTGGAGGGGGTGGTGTTGCCCCGGTTAACATCACTTCCCTTTCCTCAATCTGGAGAGGTATTTCTTGGCGTTCCAGCGATTGTTGCTTGTGGAGTATAGGATTTCACTATTAGTGGTTGGATGTTATTGTAAACCTGACCCCTGTTGAAACCTGATTCTAAACCATGTGTGAATGGTAAGAGCCCCTTTACAGACCTGTGGAACTGCTTATTTCCCTCTTTTTATCCCATTGTTTTACAGTGAAAATTATCCACCTCTTCCTACCTTGGTTTCCTGTTTCTTTCATTGCTCCATAAAAGCGCACACCATTTTTATCCTATGATTGTTAAACTTTCTTAACAGCTGTTAGTAAAGGATCCTGTTAGAAATATTCTGACAGTGCAACTGCATGTACATCTACTCAGAACCAAGCTTCACTGTGTTACACATGGGTTGCTGTCCAAAAATCCAAGTATATATTGTCTGCACTGCTGGGCGCATACTCATTGTTGCTCTCAAATAATTGGCGAAGCAAGACTTTCCTTTGCAGAAGCCATGCTGATTCAGCAATGGTCACTCTTCTATCAAGAATCATGTGATCATAGAATTACAGAATAGTGGGTCCAATAAGGCCATTGGGTCTAACTCCCAAATTGAAAAGACTACAATATTGGTGCCAAGCAGGCCTCAGAGGAGAGATCATTCTATAACAGGGGGCCACCACTGAGAAGGTTCTCCTCCTTTTTGCCTCTTTCCAGGCCTCTCTTGGAGTTGGCAGATGGAGGAAGTCCCTGGATGCAGATTGTAGAGTCTGACTAGGTTGAGGTCAGGAGAGGCATTCCATCAGGTGCTGTGGTCCCAACTCATCCTTGAAGAGTGCTATCATAGCTCCCTTCAGACTCCTCAAGGCTAACTGCTCATTCCTTTCATCTGTATATCTTGGACAGCACTGGCCACCATGCTGTCCACCAATAGGTCTGCAACAGGAAGATAGGTCCCAGTTCTCTCCCTTGACCCACTCCTAGAACCTGCTGCTAGCAAGTCATTGGAGCCTTGGAACATATGAAGTAATACGCAAATAGCTGAACATACCCACAAGCATATAAGTGAATGCACACTTTGTTACCGAGTATGCAGCTCAGGCAATTTTTCTATGGATATTCATGTGATGTGACCCTGCTTGGGACATACTGGCCTGAGCCTAGCACTGGATTGCTTGCAGGTCAGACTGGGCAGATGTGGAGTCTTGTTCTAAGACTTAGGTACAGTCTCCTGTGCAGCCACATCCTGTTGCAGTCCTCAGCTACTGCTCCCAGAGTTTTGTCTCCTTTGGTTGTGGGCCACTTAACTTGCTCTCCTTTGTTCCAAAGCCCCACGCAGGAGGCTGGAAGAGGAAGAGCACATCACTCCCTGCGGTCAAGTGCTGCGCCAGCGCCATCCGCCCTTAGATCTGCCGCTGCTGCCAGCCACAGTTGTGGCCCGAAGCCGCCCACGAGGCTTGGAAAGTCCTCCCAGCAATCGGTATGCCGGAGACTGGAGTGTCTGTGGGCAGCAATTCTTGGCGGAACCCAGGCTGGGCTGTGACCTGGACTATGATGAGGTGGCAGGGAGTGCAAGTGAGAATGAAGAGGAGGCAAAGGAAGAGGTGACTCTGAGAGAAGGGCTGGCACACCACAGCCAGACCGTCTTCACAGGAGGCTTTGCCTTGGTGGAGAACCCAGAAGCTCCCCACTTCAGCCCAAGGCTCAACCTGAAGGACTTTGATGCCCTCATTTTGGACCTAGAGCAAGAACTTTCCAAGCAGATCAATGTCTGCCTGTGAGCATTCTCTCAGGATGTCAAAGCAGTGTGAACTGTTGGGAGGTGCCTTGGCCGGCTCCTGCCCATCGGTCTATGGCCAAGTCAAACTCGGGCAGTTGATCTTGCCTCCGTTATCAGTATTCTTTTTGTTTATGATGCCTTGAGCCAAGTGAGGGCTGTTCTGGTTTGGAGCCAGTGTGTCCCCTTGCTGATTGGCCATTAGCCTGTAATTGCCGAGGATGCTGACCATCTGAATTTTCAACATGCAAGCAGTGGAGGACAGAGCAAGGAGCCAGTTCCAACCACTACCTTGATTCCATCCTTCAGCACAGCCTTCCTCTCCTGGGACCATCCAGATACGCAGTTCTCAGAATTCCTGAACGTTGGCTGTGCCGGCTGTGGCTAGGGAGCACAGGAGCCCAAATCAGTAACCTGGAGAAGGCTGCCTTAATTGTTCCAAGGAGAAAAGTGACTGCTCAAGGCTTGTTTTCTTTGGTCAAAAAAGTATATCTTGAATGAGTTGAATTTATGTAGCAGATTTCCCTAATCATCCAGAGCACTTCAGCATACTTGAAGGTTGGTCAGTATTGTTTTCCTCCCTTATTATGGGCAGAGACTATTGCTTACCAAAGGCTGGACAGCTCAGTGAATTAATGGCTGAGCTGAGGCTTGAACCAGAGACCTGTACCTTGTGTCCTAACTGCTCTGTTCAGGCGTGGCTCTGGGTCTGAGAAGATCCACAGCAAAATGCCCCCTTCTATGTGGGTTAGCCCAAGTAGTTTCCTGTTACACCTGTGCTTGCCCTGATGTACTAGGCCACTCGGCTGCCTTGGGAAAGCTCTTTTGTTCAAGAGGGCAAGTGTGTCCAAGTGTTTTCCAAAGGGCTTACATATCTTGCAGAGGAAGCTAGGCACCAGCTTGTGCTGGCCCCTGGCCCACTGGCATGCATGATGGCATCAATGGCCATTAGCATTTCCCCACTCACTGCGAGCCACCTCCACCGAAGAATCCGGGTGGGACAAAGCTGCATGTGGCCATGTGCTGTGTGCCCCTTCTTCCCAGCTTTCTATAGCAATGCCCTCTCCAGCATATGCCTAGAACCTTTGTGTGCTGGGTTCTAACCAGCACTGTGGAAGTTGGTTATTTTCTCTCCCTTTCATAAGAAGAAGGAAAACCTGCTTGTCCCTAACTCCCCACTTTCAATGCAGTTCTCGTGTAGCAGTTTCAGCAATAGGAGAGCCTCAGGACATAAAGCCATAGCCAACCTGATGGAGAAACATGGTACAGGAAGTGTGGATTCTTTTGTTTTGAAATGTGTATGTCCTTATGGACAATTAAAACTATCTGTCACTATAGAAGGACTACTGCTGCTTCTGTGTGAGTGTGACAGAATTTATCTCAGTGTTTGCATATTCAGGTGCCACAATTGGGGGCCTCATCCCATTTTATACTGGTGTCATTTTATGCCACTCTAAAATTTGGCTTACCTAAATGCAAGACCTTAAGTATAAAATCCACAATTTTGCAATGTGAAAGTCCCACATTTCTTTCTCAGCCCAGTTTAAGAGTGCCTCCCATACAGTGTTGTGGGAGAATCTTGGTTAGGCTGTCATATTTTGAATACTCACTAACATAAAAAGCTACATGCCTACTATTGATGCATCAGTATGGAGAGGAGGCAGTGCTGGACACAATGAAACATAATAGGACAATGAAAACACAACAAAATGTATGCACTTTCAGTTCAGTGTTTCCTGGAAAAAGGTACAATTAGCAATGCAAAAGTCATACACAATAAGCAACAGTGTCCTGTACTGTCGCCAGAAATTCACATTTATACTCTCAGTGCAGAAGCAAATGTTCTAAACCCTTCAGACATACTGGCAAAGATGCCAAATCTACCTAGAGCCTGCAGAAGTTAAGAGACCAAATCTAGTGGTAACAAGGCTATAAAGAGCCACCAAACCCTGCAAGTCCCCTCATGTCCAAATTGTCCTTTTGTCACAGCTCATGACAAATGAACAGTGTGGTTGTACCCTTATAGCCCGGACTGGGAAACACTCCCAAAGCACTTTCTCCAGACTTGAGGAGTTGAGGGGGAGGGCAGGGCAGACCGCTCACCAGACCTGTTGCTGCAGCCAGGTCTGCCTGAGAACGAGCAGTCTTTGCAGGGGTGACCCAAAGAATGGGAAAGGAAGATGAGGCAACCCATCACCCCATCCTCTGCTGCTGTGCTCAGAATGACATTATACAATTTTGGGGCATGGCATTTGGTGCATCAATAGGCAGGGCTGGACCAACTGGAGCAGACCCCTTTCTAAAGATTGTACCATTTAGATTGTCATTTTCCAGTACTGCTGGGCTTTGGAACAGAGCCATCATGTGTGATTAAAGATAACAAGTTCTTTGTTGATGAACCCAGCCTTTGCTACTTCTTTGTTTGACAGGAGCTAGGAACCATTGTGTATACACATTAGGATGCTACTTCCTTTAATATCTGGGCATCATACTGAAAGGGAGGTTCTGCTTGAAGACTTTTTACCCATTTTTTCTATGAGTTTTATTTTCATTAGCATTTATGACAGATTTTTTGGAATACCATTACTTAAGAACTAGCAGCAAAGAGAATGAATCTGGGTATATTTGGAGAGCACAGACACACGCTTCTAGTTATAGTCTTGTACAAACACTTTACATGAGAACGCACTCCAGCTGTGATGGACGTAAAGTCAAGGAAATTAATAAGGAGGAGAATGCTTCCTTAAAAAAAAGGAAGTCTTGCCCAAATGAAAAAGAACAGGCAGGGCCATAAATGTGCATAAGGGAGATGCAAGCAGGCAATCAGAGAACGAAGAAGACAGTTTGAGGATAACACTGCTAACAATACCAAGGCTAACAATAAAGAATGCTTTAAATAAACCAAAGAAAGCAGATAAGGAAGCAGTTGGACCATTGAAAGATGAAGGAATTAAAGGAGTACTAAGGGGAGAGAAGGAGATTGCAGAGAAGCTGAATGAATTCTTTTCATCAGTCTTGATAGCAGAGGATGAAGAACAGATACATGTTGCTGGAAGGGAGATTGAGGAATTAAATATTAGTAACAAAAGATTACATTCTCAGCCTTACTGACAAACTGAAACTGAGCAAGTCACCAGGTCCAGATGGTATCCATCCCAGGGATATCAAACAACACAAGCATGAAATTGCTGACCCTCTTACCAAAGTATTTATTTTGTCCCTATAGTCAGCACTCATACCAGTGGATTGGAGAATGGCCAATGTAACACCAATTTTAAAAAAGGGATCCGGGGGTGTTCTGGGAAATTACAGGCCAGTTAGCTTAACATCTGTTATGGGTAAAATGCTTGAAAGTGCTGCTAAAGATAGACTCAGTAAGCACATGGAGGGACAAGCCTTGCTGGGGAAAGGTCAGCATGGCTTCAGTGAGGGGGAGTCCTATCTCACCTATTGGAGTTCTTTGAGAGTGTCAATAAACATATGGACAGGGACAATCAAGTAGACATTGTTCACTTGGATTTCCAAAAGGCTGTAGACAAAGTCCCTCACCAAAGCCTCCTGAGCAATATAAGCAGTCCTAAAATAAAAGGAGGAGGGTCTTCTTCTGGATCACTAACTGGTTAAAGAACAGAAGACAGAGGGTGGGAATACATGGCCACTTTTCCCAGTGGAGATAGATAACCAGTGGAGTCCCATAGGGTTCTGTGTTGGGACCAATGCTTTTCGCTCTATTCATAAATGATCTGGATTTAGGAGTAAGTAGTGAAGTGGCCACGTTTGCTGCTGACACAAAACTTTTTAGAGTGGTTAAAACCAAAAGGGATTGTGAGGAGCTCCAAAGGGATCTCTCCAAGCTGGGAGAATGGGCATCAAAATGGCAGGTGCAGTTCAATGTAAGCAAGTGTAGAATAATGCATGTTGGGGCAAAAAATCCCAACTTCAGGTATATGGTAATGGGAGCTGAAGCAGGAACGACTGAGCAAGAACAGGATCTTGGGATAGTAGTGAACACCTCAAAGACAACGTTGTCCCGGTGTCCCGCTGCTGTGAAGAAGGCTCACTCCATGCTAGGCATAATCAGGAACAGAATAGAAAACAGAACTGCCATACTCTTACCCCCCTTGTGTAAATCTTTGGTGCGACTGCACTTGGAATACTGTGTTCAGTTCAGGTCGCCCTACCTGAAAAAGGGCATTGTTGAGGTGGAAAAAGTGCAGAGATGGGCAACAAAAATGATCAGGGGGCAGGAGCAGCTCTCCTGTGAAGAGCAGCCACAGCGACTGAGACTGTTTAGCTTAGAAAAAAGGCGAGCAAGGGGAAACATGACAGAGGTGTTTAAAACAATGCCTGGTGTGGAGAAAGTGGAGAGAGAGACATTTTCCCCCCTCCCCCATAACACTCAAACTCACAGTCATCCCATGAAGCTGATTGCTGAGAAATTGAGGACAGATAAAAGCAAGTACGTTGGTGCTTTGTACTTCGAATTTAATTTGTTTCTGTTGTTCAAACTCCTAATCAACTTTTCCCACTGGAAATAGTGGAAAGTGAATTATTCTGTTCCCAGACCCTAAATGATGCTCATTTTGATCAACCTAAACAACAAATATGCATAATTTAAGGTAAAAATAACAGAATTGCATGCCAGAATTATTGATTAAAACTTGAAAACAATCAATAACATACATAAATATTCATGGTATAATACAATGAAATTGCATTTGCTGTACTGCATGAGGGATACGCAAGAGATGTTTCACAGCGAGCCACAACTTGGGCACACAACAGATGACATTTATGCAGCGTCCGCTTTGTTTTACTGCGTAAAAAACAGTTCAAACATAGAAACATTGTTCAAAGTTTGGAGCGATTTTATCTCGACTTTAGTGTTGGAACTCTGGATCATTTGAAGTTAGAGTCGCTCAAACTACGAGGCACCACTGTCCTACCTCACACAATGTATAGGTAAACTATGGAAGCTGATGACCACCAGTCTGGATATCTTTAAAAATGACTGGACAGATTCATGCGGGAGGAGGCTGACAGCGGCTACATTTGGTGGCTTTGGAGTATCCAGGAGCGCACATGGTTGCAATATCTCCCTTAGGACTAGGACGATGCTTAAAGCAAGAACCAACACTTAGTCATGTCACAATTGAGGTACATTCAGAAGCATCCTAAGAACCTGAGGATTATTCTTTGTTCACACCCTACCATTTGGTGCTTTTTTGCTTTGGAGAACCCAGCAGAGAAAGCTTGGCAAAGGGCCGTGAGTTGTGCACCAGTTCTAAGTCTGAGCAGCAAATGCTGTGAGATGCCCACCCTACTTAAGAGGCAGATTCAGGCAGTTTACTGGATCAACAATCTGCTGAGAGTGCAGGGCACACACTGGCTATGTGCAGAAGAGCTGCTTCCGGGCAGCAATCTTGAAGGCTCCCGACATGCTTTACCCATCTGTAAAGTAGAGATGTCCGACCTTGTGCGAGCTCTGCTATCCTTCAGTCTGTGACCGAAATTAAGTGGTCCTTGATTCAGTAAAGAGGAGACTATCAGGTTTTAAAGGAAAACCTTTGTCAAAGAGAGATTGAAGGCCGGATCTGGTATTAAACACTATGCATGTAACATTTATTCTATGATACAGAGAATCCAAAGGTATAAGAATACAAGTTCAGCAATCATCAGCGACCATATCCAGAGGCCCCATTCACACTCGCATTCATCCAGTGCTCACGCACGACCAGTAGACCCTCCTCCAGCGTTGATCTAGCATTGGCAGGGAGTCTGGGTGACCAGTTGCAGCGCTGTTCTGGCACACACGGGGGCTGGAAAGCCTGGGCATTTCATACCTGAAAGTTGGCGCTATCAGCTTCGTCCAACTGGATCGAGCAGTGAACTCCTCTGAGCGGAGCTGGCGCAGAACGTGCTGGTCTTTCTTTACCTTGGACACACACGCTCGTCACATTGCATTCTCTCTCCCGATGGTCCAGGGCGGGCTTATCCTTAACTGTTACGTTCCATTCTCCAACCACTCCTGGCTTCTGCTGTGCAAAAATACCTACGTCTCGGCCAGTCCCATCATGCTCTTTAAGTCTCCATTTTCTTCTGGGTCTGAGGCCTTCAGGAACTCATGCACGCTGTTACAAGCCCACTCAGATGCTGGAACTTTGGATACTATTTATTTATTTAGTAAACTTGTATGCCGCCCCATTTGCCGAAGCCTCTAGCAGTGCAGTGCGAAGCAGATCCTGGATACGGGGGCACTGAGCAGTCCATCCCTTACCCTGCCAAAGCTGTGCCGTCCCCTGCTGGTCAGGGGGAGGGGAGCTTTCTCCCCCCCCCCCATTTTTTCTCCTGTCCTAGTGGTAACAATGGAGGAAAAATCGCTACGTGGGGACGGGGTGGGTAGCAGGAATCCTGGGACACCACCATTGAACACAGCAGTCTTGGATCCAAGACCATCTCTATCCCACTCTTGCAATGCCAAGTTTTAGGGCTTACCATGAGTGGCACAGTTACGCTCTGGACATTTCGGTGGACACGCACCTGGGGCCTCTGGTGGTAGGGGCAAGCTGAGACACAGTGCAACAGGCTGCCTTTTTGGCAAACAACCTCTCCCCTAGAAGTGTTTACAGTGACAGAAAATGCCCCAAAGATAAAAGAGTCTCACTAATATGCAAAGAAGTCACATGTAACAGTTTAGAAATTCCTTGATTCAGGCATTTACAACATAATACGTCTATGAAATAAGAAGGAATGTTGCACATTCAAATCTGACAACTGTAAGCAGAATAACACGAGCTCATTATGCTAGTGAAATAAGCAAATCATCCCTTTTTGCGTTGTTACACAGTGTGTCCGCATGCCTGCGTGTGTGCACAAACTCAGTTTTCTTAGCTCACAGGTTTGAGTGGGAAAAACAGCTTTCCTGGCACGAGGCTCTGCACTTACAACGAAGTGAGTCGGTCAGGCATCTGTTGTAAAATGCCAGTTGCAGAAAGGCAGAGCTGATAACCTGACCCCTTTGAACTACTGCTTCCTCTCACAGATCCAGTGATAGCTCTCCTTGCAGGGGTAGTCATACCACAGACTGTTTCTCATCAAGGCACAATTCTCAGCCTTTCCACCGTTGGGCTCATTCTGACCCCAGTAACTAGAAAAATCAAAGGACAAAATGGCTTAGAACAGAATTTTCACTTAGAAAATGCTGAAAAGAAAAGTGAAGGGAAAGATCTTGTATTGCTCTAAATGTTCACTCTATAACTAAACTCACTTGAAGATGCCTCTTACCAGGACCTTCTATCTAGCACAGGACTTTCTACTTTGACTACAGCTAAACTTTGCAATGCCTGGTGTGAGTGAATTAAAATCGACTGGAAAATGGAATAGGACATTTTCACTCAGACAAATATTTTACTCTGGAAATGATAGATTTTTAAAAAGTGTGTAACTCTAATACTGAGGCAAAATGTAGGACAGGCAGTAGGAGGCTAAAATGCAAAATCCACTCTTTCCTTGAATACCCTCCCTGATGGGGGTCCCCCACCACCTCCCAGTGAAGGCCATTCCATATCCTAGGGGTCCCACAGGATGTGGTGGGGGGCGGGGATCAGCTCTCTAACATTATTAGAGAAAAATGTCAAAAGACAATTTCTGTAGCAAAAAGAAAGAAAATGTTTGTACAGATGACAGAAGAAACACAGTTGCTAAGAACAGTTGAAAAGCAAAAGGTGACTGAAAATAAGGTCAAAATCCTGAATGCAACTTTCCAGTGAGAATCACATGGAGATGAAAAGAACTATTACAAAGAATAAGTGCAAAGAAATAGAAGAGAGCAACAAATGAAGAAAAACAAGATACTTCTTCCAGAAGATGCAAGAAATCCAAAGGAAATTCAGACCTGGCTTAGAAATGCTAAAAGTATTAGCTAAAAGGGTACACACTATCTGACCAGGAGAAAATAAAGAGAAGAATATTCAGAGGAAAAACACAGAAGAGATGAAATGATGGCAGATTCCTTCAAAGAAGAATCCTATGAGAAAGAGCCTGTAATATTGGAAAGTGAAGTGAAAGCTGTTTTAAGAGCATTTGGAAGGAACAAAGCACCCAGAGTACATCCAATACCCACAGAACTGTTCCAGGCTGCAAAGATTAAATCAGTTCACACCTTACAAGAATATGTCAACAAATCTGGAAAACAAAACAATGGAAAACAAAACAATGGCCCACAGACTGGAAGTATTCAGTACTTATTCCAATTTCCAAGAAAGGTGTGCAAAAGAGTGCAGCAACCATAGGACCATTGCACCAATTTCCAAAGCAAGCACAGTGATGCTCAAAGCGTTGCAAGAAAGAGCATTACCTTATATGGAGCATGAAGTGACTAGTGCTGAAGCTGGATTCCAAAAGGAAGAGGCACTTAAAATTATATCTCAAATATGTATTGACTACAGGAGTGCACTAGATGGTGTTTAAAAGCATCTAAACTTGTAGCTGTGGGAAAATGCTGAGGGCTAGGGGCACTGTTTTGGACTGAGACTTTTGCTGCTAACAAGAAGCTTCATTTTGTGGGAGGGGCTGGCATGCAGTTATTGCCACCAGCTCCAGGTCTTGCAAGTTTGAGAAGGCCTGCCTTCAAGGTCACAGCTCATCTATGGCTGAAATTAGCTGCCTGATTTCACCTGGAAGGCAACAAGTATTTTTCTACCCTCTCCTCCTCTAATGGAAGACAAAGAATCTGCTTTGGATGTTCACCTTATGTTGGTCAAGGGCTTGTGGGAGGAAACAAGGGGGATTACTACTGTTGGATGGCCTTAATTCAACCTTCACCAGAAAGGTGACCTGATCATCGGTCTTCATCTGTGAACCTGACATCTTGATGGAGGTCCCATCCTTCTGGAAGACCTTTACCTAGGAGGGGCTAGAGAATAATTTTAGTTTGCAGCATGGTTTCCAAGAATGTCTCAATTGTTTAAAAGGAGTGGCCAGGGTTTAAAGCTTTCCTAAGGTGTTTCAGGATTCTATCTTTTGGCTTTGTGCATCTGCTTATTGCTTTGTTTCCCCTTTCTTACAGTAATTCTATTTCAAGCACATGCATGTTTTATTTCCAGATCAGCCCTCAGGATGAAGTTCAGAGCCTTTCATTTTGGTCTTGCTCCTGTTGAGAGTTCTGGTCTGAGACAGAGGTGGAGGGTGTCAGTTTTGCTCCCTTATCTCCGAAAAGTTCAGAAAGGTCATCCCCCAGCATCTCTGAGGAGCAGGGGCAGTCTGCTGGGTGATTGGTTTGCTGACTGGCCACACAGCAGGAAGCTGAGAGGTTGGGGGCAACCCTCCCCCACTGCATCCTTTCCCATCCCTACATAGCCATCATCACATTGTATGGCAGAAAATTCCTGGTTGGTTCCAGAATAACACCAACTATGCACCATACTGAATAAGCTCAGCACATTGCATACCTAGAACATGGAGCCTGGGCCTGAAGGAGACAGGCTCAAATCCCCACGCAGCTATGAAACTTGTAGAGCCCAGGAAGACAGTGCTTTAAATCTCTCTAGCTGCTCCCCCTTTTATGCCAGAGGCAGTGAAGGAGGCATGACCTGAATCATGGAAGCCTCCCACTGCCCTTGCTTGCACCCCCACACGGATCAGAGGATCTGCATCCATTCTAGAGCAGAAATCAAAAACACCACACATGAGAATGATGGGATACATTAATTTGAAGTAATGCCTATTTTAGGTCTGTGGAGAAGAAATTCTGTCTCAGTCGACCACCTTGCAGGAGGGTGGGACACATGTTAGCTAGCAAATGAATGCATAAAACAAGGCCACAATCATCTGCGTGCTTCCTGGGAATAACCCAGCAGAGCACAAGAGGACCTACTTTTGATTCATATGCGTAGGCTTACGCTGCACACAGAGAAAACTTGGAGCCAATAATGGGAATGACAGACACGACATCAGGTGGTCAGAACCTGGGGAACCAGCTTGGCTACAAGAAACAGCACTGACAGCACAGGAGCAGCCTGAGCACTGCTGTTGTCAGCCAGATATGAGCAGCCTGGACTTGGAGGAGGCAGCTTGCTCACTTGTAGCTGCAACTCTGAGTGGTCATAGAATCGTAGACTCATGGAAGGGGCCAAGAAGGTCATCAAGTCCAACCCCCTGCTGTTGCAGGACACCATGTTACACCATCCCATCCATATGGCTATCTAGTTTCTTTTTGAGTGCCTGTAGTGTGGGAGAGCCTACCACTTCTCCAAGCAGCTGGTTCCACTGTTGTATTGCTCTGACAGTGAGGAAGCTTTTCTTGAATCTGGGTTGTCACAACTTGAATCGAATATCCTGTGTCCTACACTCTGACATTAGCAAGGGGAGAGATCTTGATCTTCCTCTTTGAGGTACTTATAGAAGGATATCATGTCCCCCCTCGGGCTTCTCTTCTCAAGGCTGAACATGCCTAGTTCTCCCAGTCTCTCCTCATAGGGCAGTGTTTCCAAACCTTTTTGGTGCCCTCCACTGGACTCTTTCTAATTTACCTGCATCTTTCTTAAATCTTGTTGCCCAGAACTGGGCACAGTATTCCAGATGAGGTCTGACTGGTATATAGGGGAACTACTACTTCTCATGATTTGGAAGTAATACTTCTGTTAATGCATCCCAAAATAGCATTTGCCCTTTTGGTGGCTGCATGGCATTGTCAGCTCATGCTTAGCCTATTGTCCACAATTACTCCAAGATCGTCATCCATGCATTTGCACATTGTGAAGCCCTCTGTTGAAAACCTCTGTAGCTGAGGACCTGGAGGCAGGAACCCTCCACTATCACAGCCCAAGATGGTTCTCACTTCTTCCGTCAGTTTCTTGACACTACTGCACATAATCTCGGAACTGAAGAAAACCCTCTATGATCAATTAGAGACTGAAATGAGGATGCTGGGTGAGTTGTGTAAATACACAGATGACCACTTGAAGAACTGCAGTTACAGGTAAGTCACCCATCTTTCTTCTTCCTCTAGCCTCTGGGCCTCACCTACATGGGTGAATAGCAAGCTGACTTACCAGAGGTGGGTTGGTGTTACTGCTGAAGCACCACCAAAAGGACTGTGTGGCCAAAGAAGCATTCAGCTCCAGCCCTGACAACCAGTTTGTAGTGCCTGATGAAAGTTGGTGTCTCAATACAACACAATTCTGGAAGTGGAACACCTTTTCCAAACATCAGTGATGTAGCCACTGCCAGGACAGAATGGGGTCAGAGAGGATCCAAGGGCTGGAGACATGGTCGCCCATAGGGCAGTTCAGCATGCCCCAAGGAGAGAACCGTCAGCATGGTGGCAGCCAGCCCTTTCATGGGCCTTCGTAGCAAAAGAACAGGTGGTGTGATTTATGAAATTGTACAAGATTTGTACAATACCAATTCACAGTGGACATCCAAGCAATAAAGAGCAGATTCTACCTTTGAGGAAGGTGAAGGAAAGAAAGCTGGCATAATGATATCCTGATTTAAGAGATTATTTTAAGAAAAAAGGCAACATTGGGTCAGAGTACCACCTGATGAATAAGAATGTCAGGTAAAGCAGATCTATCTACAATGAGCAAAGTTCACTTAACCCAGTTGCAGAAGACTGCCTTAGCTGTCTTCTGGGAAAGTCATGTAAGAGCAATAGTGGCTACTGCTCCAAATGACTCCCCCCCCCCCCGATTTATATCCTGCCTTTTTCCCACAAAGGACTCAAGGCAGCTTACATCTCCTCCATCTTATCCCCACAACAACCCTGTGAGGTAGGTTGGGCTGAGAGTCTGTGACTGGCCCAAAGTCACTCAGTTGGCTCCATGGCCAAGTGTGGACTCGAACCTGGATCACCTGAGTCCCAGTCCCAGGCTCTTAACCACTACACCACACTGGCTTTCATGCTTGGCAGTCAAGCATGCAGATAAGCTCCATGCCTTGGCCAGTTCTTGAACTGGAGCGGCTACTTCATTAGGGTCTTTACCTTTCACATGCAGGCATAGAACTGAGACTGATGCTAAGTGGGAAAATAGATAAACAGGGAGAACTCATAGCTATGGACACTTCTCCAGAATGAACCCATGAAGAGTCACAAAACTGTAGGAGGAGACCCATTTGCAAGCATGCTGGTCCTGGTTTGCCAACTTGCATCATGTAACCTCCAAACAGCCTCTGGAATCCAAACAGGAGTATTTACCAAATCCTCCATGCTGTCATGGGAAACCTTGGCCTTGGTATTGGGAGGTGTGGAATCTACAGCAGGTGAATATACTCCCCAGAGCAGTTTAAGAAGTTTAAAAGGGTACCGGCAGGAAAAGGACAATTCATCTACTTGCTAAGATATTGGAAAGGAGAGGAAAAGGTAGGAAAGCACAGAAAATGATAAAGGGACACCCCCCCTAGAGATCCCAACTCAATCCCTGCCTTGCTGTGGGAAAAAACAGCATCTGCTGCCTCTGCTTGAGCAAACAAGTCTATCTCTCCATGTCCCCTTGAGGGCATCAAATACTGTAATTTCAGCTTGTCCACCCCTGCCAAGGGAACCTCCATTGGACCAATATGACAAGGCCCAGTGATAGAACCTGAGCATGAGATGGTGGAGAGGGCAGAATCACATTCCACTGGCTCCAAACCAGGATGGCTGGCTATGTCAGGACTGGCCATCAGCTTGGGGTCTTTGCTTCCATGATGAGCACATGTGTGATCCCAAGATCACAAAATGCCAAACTTACATAAAAAAGCAGGCAAATAGAAATAAAAGTAGATAGGAAGAAACAGCAAGAAAGGAAGCTACAATAAATCTCAGTGTATAAAGGAAGAATAAAACAAGAGAGAAAGTTATCTGTGAAGCTGCCACAGTGGAACTGAAAAGCGAACTGAGGGACTAAGAGGGAAGCTGCTTGTGACAGGTGCACTGGGGATGGTGGGGGGGTTCCCACTATAGTTTTGGGCACTTTCCATGTACAGAGCCTATAGGTTTGATGCAAAGAGACGGCGAAGAGGAGCATCATCGTGACATACCTGTTGTCAGATCCCATGTGCGTTCCATCCACCCACGTCCAGTCACTTTCAAGCACTTGGTCAATAAGGCCAATCCAACAGGAACGCATTTGAGTGAGGGTTGCAATGTGATCCTGAGCCAGGCAAAATTAATTTCAAAAGAGCAGCTGTTTTAGTCTGTTCCAGTAAAAAAGGCAAAGGCACTTCAGAAACTAACACAGTCTGTTTTTTATTTGCTAAATATTTATTTTTATTTTTAATTGAATTTATAATCCACTCAACCAGTAGTCCAGCAAGACTCTCTATGTGGCTTTACAGCGCACATGAAAACAAAACAAGCAGTGGCAATAAAAAAAAATTATACACAACATAATCAACAATAAAAAAACATCATGATAAACACAAACCATGACAATATGTAATTAATGTGTGGTAACATATATAACATACAATATACAGCTGAGAGTTTAATCTGAGACTTAAAAACAGTACAAGATGAAATCTAAAACATACCAACATTTAATTCCAAGTAAAAATTAATAAATTATACAGAACTAAAACTAATGATTAAAAAAATCCGGAGAATAAAATTGTTTTCACCTGGCGCTGAAAGGTTTGCAAAGAAGGTACCAGGAGAGCTGCTGTTGGCAGGCTGTTTCATAAATGGGGTGCAGCCACTGAGAAACCCCCCTTCTGTTTGCCATCCTCCTTACCTCCTTGGGGGATGGCTCCTTCAGAAGGGCCTTAAAACCCAATCTTAGGGGTCAGGTTGGTACATATGGGAGCAGGCAGTCCTTCAAGGATCCTGATCCCCAGCCATTTAGCACCTTACAAGTTAGAACAAGCACCTTGAATTGGGGTTGCCACCTTCAAATGGCAACCAATGAAGCTGATATAATATTGGGGTGATGTGGGCATGCAGACTTGCTCGCATCAGCAGCCGTGCTGCCTTGTTTTGCACCAGTTGAAGTTTCTGGACTGTCTTCAAGGGCAGTCCCAGGTGAAGCCCATTACAATAGTCCAATCAAGAGGTTACCAAAGCGTGGATGACTGTGGCAAGGCTCTGTCTATCCAGGTAGGGCCAAACTTGGTAAATAAATTGTAGTTGAAAGAAGGTGCTCCTGGCCACCAAGTCCACCTGAGACTCATGCGATAATTGTGGGTCCAGGAGCACCCCCCAAGCTATGGACTCTGTCCTTCAGGAGGAGTGTGACCCCCCCCCTCCAGGACAGGCCCCCTATGGGCAACAGCTCCTCCATCTTATCTGGATTGAGTTTCAACTTATTAGCCCTCATCCAGTCCATTATTAATCTCAGGCAGTGATTCAGAATGGAAATCACTTCACCTGGGATGAAAATGAGATGTAGAGCTGGGTGTCATCAGCCTACTGATGTCACCTCAGTCCCCACCTCTGAATGACCTCACCCAGCAGTTTCATGCACATGTTAAACAGCATGGGGGACAGTATAGAGCCCTGAGGAACCCCATAGCACAACCACTATGGGGCAGAGCAACCATCCCCCAGCACCACCTTCTGGACAACTCCCAGCCAAGCCAACCTGTCCAGAAGGACTCCTTGGTCAATGCTGCTGAAAGCTGCCAAAAGGTCCCGGAGAACCAACAGGGTTGCATTCCCTCTTTTCCTCTCCCCAGCAAAGGCCATCCCACAGAGCAACCAACATTGTCTCTGTCCTGAACCTCGGCCTAAAATCTGATTGAAAAGGATCTAGATAATCTGTCTCATCCAAGAGTAGCTGGAACTGCTTGGCCACCACCCATAAAGCACCTTGCCCAAAAATGGGATGTTCACAACGGCATCTTTTGTAACCACCAGGACTTGGACTTCAATAATATAGCAGTGGAATCTGGTGAGGCATCCAGAATGCAGTCTGGTCTAGCTGTTTTGGATTAGTTTCAGTTAGTACAGCTGGAGAATGTTGACAAAGTGCTTGGACAGGTTCATGCAACTATGTCTGCAGTGGATCCTTGCCTCTCTTGGTTAACAAAAGCCAGTAGGGAGGGAAGTGATGGGAAGCGATTAATACTTCTTTCTGAGCAGGAGTGGCCCCTGGCAACCTGAGACAAGGGGTGGTGAGACCACTCCTGAAGAAACCCTCCCTGGACTCAGAAGGACTCAACAGTTTTAGGCCAGTGGCAAACATCCCCATCCTGGGCAAGGTTCTTGAGCAGGTGGTGGCCAACCAGCTCCAGGCACTCTTGGATGAGATTTTCAGGATCCGTTTCAGCTAAAGTTCAGGCCTGGTTTTGGCACGGAAATGGCTTCATCTGCCCTGTATGATGACCTATGCTGGGAGAAAGACGGAAAGAATGTGATCCTGTTGGGTGTCCCGGACCTCTCAGCAGCGTCTGATACCTTCAGCTGTGGTATCCTTCTGGGGTGTGAGAGGCACTGCATTGCAGGGATTCCACTCCTGCTTGGATGGTAGGCTCCAGAAGGTGGTGCTTGGGGGATATTGCTCTAACCCCCCTTGGATCCTCCAGTATGGGGCTCCTCAGGGGTCAGTCTTGTCCCCCATGTTATTTAACAGCTACATGAAACTGCTGGGTGATGTTATCCGGAATTTTGGAATATTCAATATTTTGTGTGTCATCAATATGCTGATGACACACAGCTCTATCTCTCTATCTCACCTCCACGGCAGGCGAGGCTGTGGATGTGCTGAGCCGGTGCCTGGCTGCAACAGTGGACTGGATGAGGGCTAACAAACTGAAGCTCAGTCCAGACAAGACTGAGATGCTGTTGGTGGGTGGTTCTTCTGACCAGGTGGAGGGAATCCGACTTGTTCTAGATGGGGTTGCATTCTCCTCGAAGGAGCAGAATTGTAGCTTGTGGGTGCTTCTTGAGTGTCTTTGTTACCGGAGGCCAAGGTGGCTTCGGTGGCTTGGAGTGCCTTACACCAGCTTTGGCTGGTGACTCAGCTATGCCCCTATCTGGACAGATAGCCTGCTATGAGTGATCTATGCTCTGGTAATCTCTAAGCTACACTACTGCAATGCACTCTACATGGGGCTGCCCTTGAAGGCTGTTCAGGAGCTGAAGCATGTGCAAAATGCAGCAGCCAGGTTAATCATAAAGATCAGATGGTCTGATCATTTAAAACCAATTCTGGCCTGCTTGCACTGGCTGCCTGTATGCTCCTGAGCCCAATTCAAGGTGTTACTTTTGACCTTTAACGCCTTATACAGCTTGGGACCATGATTCCAGACAGAACGCCTCTCCTGACGGCTATCTACACGGATGCTACAATAACTTTCTGAGGCCTTTCTCTGACTGCCATCTTTGAGGGAGGCTTGGATGGTGGCAATAAGGAGAAGAGCCTTTTCAGTGGTGGCCACCCAGTGATGGAATGAGCTCTCCACTGAGGCCCACCTGGTACCAACTTTACTATCTTCTCGGCACCAGGTAAAGATTGTCCTCTGTTGCAGGGAATTTAATTAGTTTCTGGGGCCTGCTTGTTGTTAGTCAGGATTTCATAGGGTGTTCTCAATGTATAATTTTGTTTTTTCTATTTGAACTTTGGCTTTAAATTTTGTATTGCTGATTTTTATGAAGATTAAATATGTTTTAATGGTATATTTTCTACTGTCTTTTAATAAGTTGTTGTGAACCCCCCGAGAGCTTCAGCATTGGGTACTATTGAAATTAAACAAACATTCCCCTCCCACTGCTCCCAGTGGTGACCAATAAGCCATGCTCACTCCAGAGCTGATGTCCCCTTTCCCCTGTTCCTGTGGGGATAGGGGCAATGTTCCAGTTCTTCACTGCTCTCGCAATGCCTCCTTTTTGCTGCCTCTACCATTAGAGTTCTGATATGAGAGGAAGCAAGGTATATAATGCAACTAGCTTTGGAAACAGCTAAAATTCTCACAGAAAGCATTTCATTCTTAATATTTTCTATCTTAAACTCATTTTCCACTTCCAACAAACAGAAGCATTCCAGGTGAGAGAGCAGCACTCCTCTACCATGGCCAAGTATCTTGCAATAACAAGCCCTGAACTACAATGTGGACTTTGGACTCACCTGGGGGTCGCATAAATTGTAGCACAGTCATCGACCCAGCTCTGGACACCAATACAGGAGAGGTCGTTTGGGCAGTGGTCAACTGTGACCCCCTGTAAGAGTCCCTCTGGGGAGGGCAGTGGGCAGCACTTAAGACCTCAGCACGGTCTACTGTGTTTGGGGGCCCTCCTGATCCTTTGGGCCTGCTGGGCTTCCACTTCAAGGTTCTGCCTTGGCAGTGCCACTGCCATGATACTCTAGAGCAGCCCAGCATTACTGACAAGGAGCAATGCCCATATGCTCAGAGGCTACTTTATTCCCAAGAGAGCAGCAGTGTATCTGTGGAGGACTGCGAGGGCCAGGATGTGGGGGCTCTGACCACTCTGGCTTTACCCACCTTTTCCTTTGCACTGTCGATCACCAGCAGGTGAGACCCCATGGAGGTGCATGACTGGTTGGCCACATCCCAGGGTCCTGGAGAGTGTGAGAGGAAGTAATAGCTGCCCTGGAAAGACGACCAGTCCCTGACAAAGGGGGGGCAAGCTGCAATAGAGAGAGAAAAACCGGTCACCTCCTTATTCAGGCTTAACATTTGCTTATTTTTTGCAGCAGTAGGGAAAGTCATGTGCAAACTGTCCTTATTAGCTGGAATACCAGATCCAGTCAGGAATAGCATATCTCTGCCACTATGCAGAACAATGTCCCCCTCTCTTCCCCACTTGTATGCACAGCAACCACCAATGAAGAATTTGGCCAAGGCAGTGCCGGCGGCGGGGGGGGGGGGGGGGGGGGGG